>CM072527.1:4733372-4955577 GCA_036898135.1 Oncomelania hupensis
CGTTGTTTTTTAAAATAATTAATTAATTTAATGTTTCTATCCTATCCTATCCCGTAACTCAGAAGTCGTTGGGGCACCACAGATGATCGTTTAACCAGCGTACTTCATCTTTCTCTGTCCGCGCAGTGTCAAGCCAGTGCATTCTCGAATTTTGTCCTCCCATTTTTTAAAAATTAATGTTAGGCTACATTGTTTTAAAATAATTAATGATACGCTTTTTGAAATAATTTATTGATTGTTTTTAAAAAAAATAATTTTAAACCCCGATCTCTCTCTCTCTCTCTCTCTCTCTCTCTCTCTCTCTCTCTCTAACCCCCTCTTCCCCACCCCCTTCTCCATCTTCTCCATCCCCCCTCCCCCTCCCTCCCTTCTCTCCCTCCCTCTCTCCGATGTACTAAACTTCCCCCACCGTCTGCTCAAAGGGACAAACTTTAACCTGGTCGCTGCGACGTTTGAAAAACTTGACATTATCAGCAACAACTGGAGCCAAACTTTGGCACTTGTGAGGTCGAAAGGTGTAGATTTGTCTTGATTTTAGTTTTACCAAACCTATTTCCTAAGCCCCATTGTTATACCTTGGAGTTGGATGACCGGAGGGAAGTGAAGGTGCGCGTTGGGTTGAGAGGGAAGATTAAGACTTTCTTGATATAAAGGGTGGGGAATATAAGGGGAGAGTGTGCGAATGACAGAGAGGTAGGGAGAGAGAGGGGGAGGGATGTTTTCTAGTTTTGTCCTCGTTCTCGTTCCCGTACAATGTTGTCGTTTAGTCTTCCCACCACACCAGTACAGCCAGAGTTTCATTTCAAATGAAATCAATTCTTATTCACACATGATCACCCCCCTGTGTTGTTTCCAAGTTTCAAGTTTAATGCAGTTTTCCTATTCAAGCTGAAGAAGAGTAGGATCTCTGCTTGCATCCTCCCCCGCCCCCTCACCCCTCCTTCCTCCAAAATGCTTCTCCTTCCCTTCTCTCCCCCCACTACATTTCTCTCTCTTTCTCCCCTTCTCATCGCCTTCTCCTCCTTCTTCCTCCACCACCGTACCCTCATTCACTTCTCCCTCCCTCCCCGCCTCCCCCCCTCCTTTCTTAAATCCCGACATAGCAAACAAACCCTATTGAACTTTTGGCTGTTGCGTATCAGCTGAGCCATGGGAAGAGCGGAATTCAGGGAAATTCCCAGACCGCAGCAATCCCGTCTACCGCCCTTCCAGACCAGTCGCACACACATTTCCATAACGATAGGCTCCACACACACCTGTCAACTGTCGGGCATTGATACAATACAATACAATTCAGTACAATACCACACATCTTTATTAGCTCAAACAAGGAAATGTACACAAGCGCACATCATCATAATACAAATCAAAAGGCACATGTAATGACATACGTGTTAAAGAAACAACAATTACAATCAACCATTAGTAATCTAAAATCATAAAAGATATTCCAGTTATAAACGTATTCATGCAAGCAACTATCACCGCTTTAAAAACAAAATTACATCTCCTCACTGCAACACATGCATACTACTACTATCACATGTCCCTATTATAATCACATATCACTTAACACATTCATTTTACTACTATCACAGCTTCCTATAACAATTACAATTCATCACTACAACACATTCATACTACTACTATCACATGTCCCTATTATAATCACATTTCATCACTTAACACATTCATACTACTACTATCACAGCTTCCTATCACAATTACAATTCATCACTACAACCAAAGAACGTACAGCTTCACAAAGAAGGTGCATAACGCCACACCGCTATATAAAAAGTGATGACAGATGCGTTTGGCGCGCACCAAGCGGATGGTCTGAACGCTCGTTGCAAGGGACGTAATCCTCTGCTTAGCAATACGTAAACAAACCTTGCCGCAGGACTTTTTTTGAACCCTAAACATTATCCTTTTGTAGTAAAACGAACTCAAAAATGTTTTATTTATACAAGTAAATACTTTTTTTTAAATTCACATTAATTACCAAAGCTGTTCGATTCATGATTTTATGCAGACCTATCACACAGTAACTGACCAGCAAAAAAGTGTGACATTAAAAACAAACACGGTGCTTGCCTTTATTATAGATTCATTAGTGCGCAACCACTTGGCAACAAACCTGTTAATTAATGCAATTATTCAGTATTACTGAATTGCTCTTGTTGTGCAGTTATTGCCTTGTTTCTCCTTTATATGAAAGTGTGAATCTGCCTATTAATTGAGTGCATGACTGCGTGTGTATTAATTTGTGCTGTAGGCCTACACATGCAACAGGGTTTTTTTTCTTCTGAGAAAGCTCGAGTGCATTTATAACTTTTGTCTGAACTTGTTATGAAATAACTTCATAATGCATTCCTGTGTAGCCTACTCAGGCCTGTATGTGTGCAACTGTATAATAGGCATATTTGCCGAGAAAAAGAAATCGGTGACCATTCATATAATAAGACAGGGAAAAGAAATCAGTGACCAGACAGTTAAGAAGACGGACAAGCAAGTGAAAATGAACAAAAACAGTGCATTACTGAACTTGCATGTCATTTAATTGTATTACAATACAACATGCAACAAATTGAAACATAGCCATGTAAAGTGCCAAAGCACAAAAACATGCCCAGTTAATTGATAAGAATTTAGAGAAGCAATATGAATTATTAGGAAATCTACACACACACACACACACACACTTGATTCTGAAGAAACATTTTGATTTTAATAATTCACTTCACTTTTAAGATTCCTACAAACTTGATATTAGTTTGTAAACTGTTTTTAATGTTTCAATTTCACATATACACGCATTCATCAAAAGGCCTTTCTTATAGAATTACTCAAGTTAAGACAGGGAGATAAACTAGAAACACTGAAGACGCAAAAAATACACAACAGTTGGAACGCAACACCAATTTACGTTTTGCTAATTTTATGGTTCTCTTCTTCCTCACATAAGATAATAGAATAATAATTAAAACGGAATTAAAAAAAAAACTATATTCAAGAAAACTATAAGTCTACTCTTAGTTATAGTAATAAAATAATAAGTATTAAGTAGCTGAACTTTAATATGAATTTATCTCTCTCTGAAACAACCCCGTTCCGGTCTGACAGACAATTACGTTTATGAAAATATGAAAACAATGTTACAAACTTAGTTTCAATATTATATTTTGAACAAGTAAATCATAAAAATATAAATATTCAAATTACCGTGTCTGTCATGAACAGAATCCAGAATCACCACAGTGAAAAATAGAAATAGCATACACCACAATATTTTCGAGTCGCAAAGAATAGCATTCACTCTTTTTTTCACAGTCTATCTTTCATTCCAATTTTTCTATCCTAGCCCTACTTCATCCGCATGCTTGCAACCTCCCGCAGCTTCACACATGCTGTCCGCCATGTTATTAACACTAGCCGGCTAGCAAAGCTTCAGACCCCCAGCTTGGGGGCGCTGTACTCTCGATTTTGCACGCTTTTGAGTTATGCACCTTCTTTGTGAAGCTGTACGTTCTTTGCTACAACACATTCATACTACTATTATCACAGCTCCGTATCACAATAACATTTTATTACTTCCACAAGTAAGCTGAAGTCTGGTGCTTAGAACCTCATCCACCACCTACGATCCACTAGGCTTGAGGGACTAAATTTATAAATTTTACTCTGTCTGTGTGTGTGTGTGTGTGTGTGTGTGTGTGTGTGTGAGAGAGAGAGAGAGAGAGAGGAACTGTTGAGGGAGTGTCAGACCATGCTGTGCAATGAATTTTTGGGGCCAATTTCCTGTGACCTTTCCTTGCTAAATGTCAACCAGCAATTATTGTCTTGTACTTCCCAGCTGCGGTCATTATTGTGATCTACCAATAAATATTTAGATATATATATATTCTTTACTACGCACCCCTCACCCACAACCCCTTCCCCTCATCTGCCCTCCTTTACTATCTCTCTCCTTCCCCGCGCTCCCTTCCACTCGCTCTCTTTTGTTTTGATGATGGATGGAAGTACATATAGTCTTCATCATGCATCATGTATAAATAGAGAGACCCACAAAAGTTGACGCTGTATAAATCAGCATCTCGTCATCTCCATCACCCAAAGTGGGTGTAGACGTTAAACCTCAATATTCCACCACCACCGCCGTACTCTTCCTCCTCCTCCTCCTCCTCCTCCTCCTCATCATCATCATCATTATCATCATCATCATCATCATCATCATCATCATCATCATCATCATCATCATCCTCCTCTTCCTCTTCCTCTTCATTATCATGTGCACACTTTTACCCTTTGAGTGGGCAGATTAGTGGGAAATATTTAAAGTAATCAATATCACATCCTATCCTATCCTGTAACTCGAAAGTCGTTGGGGAACCACAGATGATCATTTAACCAGCGTACTCCATCTTTCTCTGTCCTCAGCAACCCTCATGGCTTCTCGCTCAGTGTCAAGCCAGTACATTCTCGAATGTTGTCCTCCCACCTCTTTTTCTGTCGCCCTCTTCTTCTGCCTCTTGCACCGTGCCTTCCAGAATGGTCTTTGCATGGCCATGGCCATACCATTGGAGTTTCCGTTTCTTCACCACTGTGAGCATGTTATCGTGTTTTCCAATGGCTTGTGTGATGGTCTGTCGGACTTCGTCGTTGATGATGTGCTTGGTACACGAAATGCGCAGAAGTCTTCTGCTTTGTATTCGTTGTAGGTCTGCTGTGAGGGTCCATGTTTCGCAAGAGTATAGGAAGATGGAGATGACAAGGGAGCGCAGCAACTTTACCTTGAAGGTCAGACCGATGGCCCTGTCTTTCCAAATGGGATTCAACCTTATCATGGCAGCAGTTGTTTGTGCTATCCTGGAGAGGACTCCCTGTCGGAACCCATTGTCTGATACAATGGCTCTTAATTATTTGAAGCTATGCACTATGTTGAGGGATTGACCTTGTGTTACGTTGAAACGAACGAAAGTGTGTCTAAAGCGCGCACGATAGATCTAATCGTTTCGTTTTGCAAAGTATTCAATAATGGAGTTTATTTACCTTTGATTTGAGTTGGCACTGTTGTTAGGAGAGGCTTTGTATAACGTTGATAATTTGCGTTAGTCGATATTATTTGAGAATCTTCTGGATATGCGTGTTTACTCTTGATAGAATTTTCCCGATGGATATCGAAGGTCGTGAATGTTCCCGGAAGTAGAGAAAATGTGTATTGACGTAAGTCAGTGATGACGATCTTTAGTTCGATTGGTGGCAGTACGTCATTTCTACCGTATTCGAAATCTTTCCGGAAAAGAGAGAGGTTATTTAATCGTGTGCCGAGATTGTTGTTGAGATAGTAAAGTTGTTGATAGTGATTTGGAAAGTTGCTGTGAAAGTTGTTGAGTTGAATTGAGAATTGTATGCAGTTGTTGATGTGTGCTGAATAAAAGTGGAAAACTTCATACGTCGACTTTGTGAATTGTATGCTGTTTGGACGGGCTGTGTGAATAAACGAATCTGAGTTACACAACTATCAGGAATTCAAGCATCGGGGCTGAATCAGATACTGATAGAAAACACCATCATCAAACAGAGTGTAACATTTTGGGGGTCAAGCCGCGATTCACGCCATAGCCAAGGGTTCAACTGCTACAACAAGCGAGTCAACGTTACGAGAGGCAGTCATCGAGGGTAGCCGCCAACGAGTTGCGTCGAGAGGGGCCAACATACTGGGACTACATCACCGATAGGTTCGGGTTGACTGCAAGGGCGTGTAGTCGCTGAAGAGTTGCTTCGTGAGCGAACAACAGATCGGGACTACGTGGCTACCGTAAGACTACGTCGAGGGACAGTCTCGGAGCTACATCGCCAGTATTACAGCGAGCGTCGAGCGGACGTCGCGTCTACTTCAGCACAGGAGCGTGTACATCAACATCAGCGTGGTGCAGCGTCGCATACGACGAGGACAGCGGGGCCTGCGTCAGCGAAAGCGACTAGTGACAAGCATCAGCGCTACTGCAGAAAGCGTGCTGTTCTAGAACAGTCTAGAAAGGTACAGCACAGTCAAGAACTTTCCAGAAAAAAAGAACTCTACAGTCAAGAACTTTCTAGAAAAAGAACTTTCCAGAAGCATCAAGATGGCTGACTTCTGGCAGAAAGGGGTTGAACTAAATCTAAAAGGCAAACAGCTGACGGAGTACGTCAAATGCCAGGAGAGAATATTGCGTGAAGAAAGAGAAGAACAGCGAAGGCGCGAAGAAAGAGAATTAGAAGAGAAGCGTCTAGAAAAAGAAGAGCAGCGTCGCCGAGAAGAAAGAGAAGAGCGGCGTCAAGAAAGAGAAGAGCAGCGGCAAGAAAGAGAAGCTGAGCGTCAGCACCAACTAGAGTTGGCGCGCATCCAGCAACAGCAGCGTGCGCCACAAGTTATCAGTGACTTCAAGGCTCCAAAATTGCCAGTGTTCGTCGACGAAAAGGACCAGATCGACAGCTATCTAGCGAGGTTTGAAAGGTTCGCCGAAAGCGCTAAATGGCAACGTCAAGACTGGGCGATCATACTCAGCGCACTACTGACGGGGAAGGCGCTCGATGTCTACAGTAGACTGTCGAATAATGACGCCAAAGACTACGACGTTTTGAAAGCGGCCCTATTGCAGTGCTACAACTTTACAGAAAAGGGCTACCGTCAACGCTTTCGTGAATGCCGGCCTTTGTCAGACGAGACACCAAAGCAATTTGTGGAGCGCCTGTCATCATACCTACACAAGTGGGTGGAATTATCAGGCAAAGGGAAGACTTACGAGAGTCTCCATGAGCTGATCGTGAGGGAACAATTACTCAACGCCTGTCCTAAGGACCTTGCGATCCACTTGGAAATACAAAAGTTGCAGACGCTAAAAGACGTTGCTGAGGCTGCTGAAAGATATCTCATCGCTCATGAGAAAACGTTGGGGCCACCCAGCGCGACGAAACACTTTCAGAAGACGGCAAGCCATGGGAACCAGGTCCAGGGGAGCCAGACGAGCCAGAGACACACTGACTCCACGCCACCTTCCAGGGAAGGGCACTCGAGAGGATGTTTTATCTGCAACGCTACAGACCACAGAGCTGCCAACTGTCCTCAAAACAGAAATAGCGGACGGCAGAGCAATACGGACAACGCAGCGGCGGGCAACCGACAGAGACGTTTTTCCAATCAACGGCAAACCAGTAGATCTGACCATCAAGTGTGCGGCGGGAGCGTCATTCTTCCGAGTGAGACCGAGCGCACAGCTACCCCTGCGGACGTGCAAGAGTGCATGACCGATGGCCAACTTCTCCTTGCCAACGGAAAATCCATCCCCGTCGTCGCCAGCGCAGCTGTGACCGTCCAGAACATGCCAGTTTCAAAGGGACGCGTCGGAAACCATGAAGTGACTGTCTTAAGAGACTCTGGCTGCAGTGGGGTCATCGTCAAAGAAGACCTAATCGCTAAAGAACAGTTCACTGGCGATTTTAAATGGACACTCATGGCCGACAGCAAATGTGTGAGAGCGCCAGTTGCGAAGATTCAAGTCAGCACTCCTTTCTACATAGGCGAAGTCGAAGCGGTTTGCCTGAAGAAGCCGCTGTATGATTTGATGATCGGGAATATCGACGGCGCGAGACGACCCGACGACCCCGATCCAGAATGGAGTCCTGCCTCAACCCAACACGTCGAAGTTGTGGAGGAGGATCCATTGCCGTTTCCCGATGGAGACCTTACAGAGCTGCTACGGGACAATGTGGTTACTCCGGCTCAGCCCTGCCGACCAGAGATCGTCAGTGCTGTTACTACCAGGGCCCAGGCCAAGAGAGACAAGATGTCTACGCCACTGAAGGTCGCCGACAACTCCAAAGCTGCCATCGTGGACAGAGATAAGCTGATCCAGCTCCAGGAAGCTGATAGCACTTTAAACAAGTACAGGAACCGCCAAGACCACGTGACCAAGGGCAATGGCACGGTCTATTTTGAGGTGAAGGCCAAGATCCTGTACAGAATCTTCCAGCACCCGAGGGTCAACGGAGGTAAACCACTACGTCAAGTACTGGTACCATTACCCTTAAGGCGCCAGGTGATGGAAGTAGCGCATGACTCAATTATGGGAGGTCACCTAGGCATCAGGAAGACGTCAGACAGAATCCAGGCGGTGTTCTACTGGCCAGGGCTTCATGCGGACGTCAGCCGTTTCTGCCGATCATGTGACATTTGCCAGAAGACCATACCTCGAGGAAGGGTCCCGAAAGTGCCTATGCAGAGGATGCCTCTGATCGACCGACCTTTCAAGAGGGTGGCCTTAGACTTAATCGGCGAAATAAGACCTCCGAGTGAAGAAGGTCATCGGTGGGTACTGACTTTAGTGGACTATGCGACTCGGTACCCAGAAGCAGTGCCACTGAAGAAGATTGACACTGAAACTGTGGCAGAGGCACTGGTGGACATGTTCAGTAGACTTGGAGTGCCTGAAGAAATTCTGACAGACCTCGGGACGCAGTTCGTCTCTGACTGCATGAAGGAGGTCAACAGACTGCTGAGCATCCGGCATTTAACTACGACACCCTACCATCCAATGTGCAACGGGCTGGTCGAAAAGTTCAATGCTACGCTGAAGTCCACCCTGAAGAAACTGTGCAGCGAGCAGCCCAGACAATGGCATCGCTATATCAACGCCTTACTTTTCGCCTACAGAGAAGTACCGCAGGAGTCCACCGGCTTTTCTCCGTTCGAGCTGCTGTACGGAAGAACCATCCGAGGGCCGATGCACATCCTAAAAGAACTGTGGACGAAAGAAGTAGACACCCCAGAGGTGAAGAACAGCTACCAGTACGTGTTTGAGCTACGAGAGAAGCTGGAGCAGACTCTCGAGATAGCCAGAGAAAACCTGAAGAAATCCCAGGACTGTGGAAAGCACTACTATGATCGTAGGGCTGTGAACAGGAAGTTTAAGCCTGGCAACAAAGTGCTGGTGCTGCTACCTACTGATCATAATAAGTTGCTGATGCAGTGGAAAGGCCCGTACGAAGTGGAGACCGTGGTGGGAATCAACGATTACAAGGTGAAGGTCGGCCAGCATTCCAAGGTATACCACGCCAACCTCCTTAAGCTGTACGTGGAAAGGCCATCAGAGACTGTGCATGTGGCAACAGCAGCTGAGATCGACAACGGCTTTGACAGCGAAGAACTGTTGGAACTGGGAGACTTCCACAGCAAAGAAGGCATCGATGATGTTAAGCTAGGACCGAGCTTGACGGAAGGTCAAACGTTGGAGCTCGAGGACCTTATGGGCGAGTTTCCCCCTAACTTCAGTGATGTCCCAGGCCCTACGACTTTGGTCGAACATGAAGTCCACACCCAGACCTTGAGGGAGCAGTTCCACCGTCCCGCAGAAGCCAACCTGACCGTGAGACCCAGCGAATGCATCCTGGGAGCTGACAACGTCGACTGCGTCGGACATCCGATGGAAGAAGGAGACAACGGTGGACACACTGATTCCAGGGAAGCCCACGTGATCATCGTCTTTGACCCTGGGCCGATGACGACCGCAACTGACGAGGGCGTCGATTCCTTGCGAACGAGAGAACATTGACTGTGTGGATGAACTAAGAATATTGGTAATGACAGACTTGAAAATGAAAAACGTTGACTGGGTAAATGATCTGTGAACATTGACTGTATCCAGAAAGACTTGCAGATGAGAAACATTGACCGTGTAGATAAACTGTGATCATTGACAATATCCAGGCGGATTTGAAGATGAAAACCATTGACTCTGTGTGAATGAGCTGAGAACGTTGATAGTGTTCAGACAGGCTGAGATAAGTCTTAAATTAGTTTCAATTGTGGACTTTGTTTGTGCATTACGTTTCAACGTTGTTGAAAGAAATTGGGTAAATTTCTTCTTGAGTGGGGGGTTATGTTACGTTGAAACGAACGAAAGTGTGTCTAAAGCGCGCACGATAGATCTAATCGTTTCGTTTTGCAAAGTATTCAATAATGGAGTTTATTTACCTTTGATTTGAGTTGGCACTGTTGTTAGGAGAGGCTTTGTATAACGTTGATAATTTGCGTTAGTCGATATTATTTGAGAATCTTCTGGATATGCGTGTTTACTCTTGATAGAATTTTCCCGATGGATATCGAAGGTCGTGAATGTTCCCGGAAGTAGAGAAAATGTGTATTGACGTAAGTCAGTGATGACGATCTTTAGTTCGATTGGTGGCAGTACGTCATTTCTACCGTATTCGAAATCTTTCCGGAAAAGAGAGAGGTTATTTAATCGTGTGCCGAGATTGTTGTTGAGATAGTAAAGTTGTTGATAGTGATTTGGAAAGTTGCTGTGAAAGTTGTTGAGTTGAATTGAGAATTGTATGCAGTTGTTGATGTGTGCTGAATAAAAGTGGAAAACTTCATACGTCGACTTTGTGAATTGTATGCTGTTTGGACGGGCTGTGTGAATAAACGAATCTGAGTTACACAACTATCAGGAATTCAAGCATCGGGGCTGAATCAGATACTGATAGAAAACACCAACATCAAACTGAGTGTAACACCTTGGACTTTGATGTCCGTGTTGATGCCATTGGTGTTGTTGGTCATCATTTTGGTCTTCTCTGCACCTATTTCCATTCCAGAGGCCTCTGTACCAGGTGTTCAAGTTCTTGTTCCTATCCAGCCAATCCATCAATGTCATCCGCAAAACGGAGGTTGGAGATTGCTCTACCCTCTATGTTGACTGTGTCTTCATGATCTGTAAGGGCATCTGACATGATGTGGCATTGATGTGCTCCAGAAAGATCTTGAAGAGTGTTGGAAAGAATAGGTATCCTTGACTCACGCAGATTGTTGTTCTGAACCAATTTCCGATGGCACTGTTGTGGAGGACTGCACTGGTAGCCTTGTCATGCAGGCTTTTGATGACTTCAAAAATTTTAGGGCGGGTGTTTACTCTCTCGTGGTTGCCCACAGAGTTGCATGCCAGATTCGGTCAAACGCTTTCTTGAAGCCTACAAACACATGATATAGATATTGTTGGTGCTGTAGGTATTTCTCGCTGAACCCTGCCTGTTCATTAGTTATGATTTGTTCAGCTTGGGGCTTCAACCTGTTGAGTATTATTTTCAGGAGGACGTTGCTGAGATGGCTGATGAGGCTGACGGTGTGGTTGTTATTACACTGCTGAAGATTACCATTTTAGGGAAGAGTGATGAAAGCTACTGAGTCCATGGTATAGGCCACTCCCCACTCTGCGAGATATTGTTACAGATAATGACGGGGGAGTCAATCATCGCTTCTCTTCCTGCTTGAAGAAATCATTATACGACGTGTCTTTGGTAAGAAAGATCTGGCGGGGACCAATTCTCTCCAGGCTGTTGGCCACAGCCGAAATCCACGAGTACAATGTGGTTTCGCCTTGGCCCCGAGCAGGTGGTCGTTGAACCTATAGTAACATGAGGTTCCTCCGCCCTGGCCGGTAACTTCTGTGTAGAAGACTTTCGCCCAGTGATGCCGTGCTGACATCACGCCTGTTAGTCGCCTCGTACGACAAGGCGGGAAACATGGAGTCTATTCTATTCAGTGCCCAAACCCACAGGACATAAATGCAACAAATAGTGTTTATTGTAAAGTAAAATATATTGTATTTACCGTAGATTTTTTAAAATGTGTGTTTCAGGTATTTCTGCGAGATCTTGCTGGATCGCAAGCTGTACGCCCGGACATCCAGCAAACTCATGGCTGACATGCTGTTCTGGGGCGAGCACTTTGAATTCAAGTGAGTTGACCCTCAAGTTCGCAAATCAATTAGAATAAGAAGGAGAACATTGCAAAGCAAGAAGGAAAAGACCAAAGAGAGTAATGTCTAGATGATGATTTGACACAAAGCAAGAAATACAGACTGTCAAAGTTATCACTTCTGTGAAAAAAATCAAATTTATTTTCAAGATGTCTGCAGCGGTTAGAATTTTAGTGTCAATAGTTAACTGTCTGTTTTCATTTTAAAAGTTTAAACCTACATACGGTTACTGTAAAAGATGAAACTTTATTTTCAGAAATTCAAATGTTTGTTATTTGTAGTATTGCTTTTGAGATTTATGTTATTTAACAATGTTAAAGGATCATACCTAAAAGGGGTTGTAGGCTGTTCAAATTTTAGATGTCCTTGGGACCATCTCTCTCTCTCTCTCTCTCTCTCTCTCTCTCTCTCTCTCTCTCTCTCTCTCTCTCTCTCTCTCTCTCTCTCTCTCTCTCTCTCTCTCTTTCTTTCTTTCTTTCTTTCTTTCTTTCTTTCTTTCTTTCTTTCTTTCTTTCTCTCTTTCTCTCTTTCTCTTTGAGAGAGAGAGGGAGAGAGAGATGGTGCTAAGGACATCTATAATCTCTAGAGAGAGAGAGAGAGGGGGGGAGGGAAGAGAGAGAGATGGCCCCAGAACGTAAAAATTTAAGTATCCTAGAGCACATTTTATGGATAACCCTTTGAAAGTAACAGTGTAAAATAAAATGTATAACATTAGTTTACATATAACATACTATATATGATGTTTTTGATTTTGGCCTGCTTTTAATGATATAACTAATCATGATGATTCTGTCGCTTGTCTGGTACAAATGGTACAATTGTAAATGTTCTGTCCGCACACTACAGACGCAGTAAAGATAATGGAATGCTTGCGTGTTTCAGAGATCTGCCAGCAGTGGAAATCATCACAGTCAACATGTACAGGGAGGCGGAAAAGAAGAAAAAGAAAGACCGCAACGTTCTAGTCTGTGAGTAGTATGATTACAGTAATACCGCACAGAATTTACTAGCTTGGGGAATATTCACCTTCCCCCCACGCTGCCCCACCTATCCCACCCCACAGAAATAATCCAAATCAATTGATCAAAGGCTAAATATCTATCTGCGTATGGTTTTAGATCTATTTTGGCAATGTCTTCTCTTTCAAAAAGTTACGTCCCTTCCCAGTTCCGTTGCCAGCCAGCCACGTTGTGGATACTTTGTTGTTTGGCATGAAGATGTTTTTGTTGATGATTTTATTCAGGCGTTTTCTGAGGCTTTGGAAAATAGTCCCTTGATGTTCACTAAGCCCAGCCAATAAATAATACACTGACCATTAGGACACTGGGAAATGGCCTTCTGTATCTATAGCACAAACTCCCAAACCATTGGCAGCTAAGAAGTGGAGATGGAGCTTTCTTATCATTCTCTCTTTCCATGGAGGACAGCATGTGATAAGGATTTCAACCAAGATGACGTCAATAAACTCCTGTCCCGTCTCTTCATGCGATCCACCTTTATCACTGTGTTCTACACACACTTTGTGTCTCCATATCTAACTCCCCCCCGTGGGGGTACCGGGGGTTTCAGTATAAATAGTATCCCCACTTTCTGGAAATTTAGTGCTTTAAATTCCCACTGTCGCTGTCTTTCTCCTTTGTTCTTTCTCATTCCTACTCTGTTCTATCAATTTACTATATTATCTTCTTCGCTAGACCAGTCAGCTACCTTTTTTCTTGAAAACTCTTCCAGGACAAAATTCCTCATTTGTGTGTGAGGTCTGTTGGATCAGCTTGGGAATATTGGACGCTTTCTGCCAGGTGGTCACTAGGGCTTCCTACGATGTTATTATTTGACAGTTTAGGCATTTTATATGTACGTGTTTTGTTCATATTGTATAATGATGTTTGTATTCTATTTTGTTTTTGAAAAAAGAGAGGGGGGGGGGGTCAATAAATTAGAATATAGCCTCAGCGTCCTCTGCGTGGGATGACTTTATTGTAAAGTGACCGGCTGGTGAAGTGCCTTCAGTGTTACCACTAGAGTTGTTTTGGCAGATCTTTTATGCGGATCAGGGGTGAGTCTTCTTTCAGCGAAGTTGTGGGCTTGATTTTGTGGTCCTGATTCGGCTCTTTGCAGTCCGCTGGACCCTGTAAGCAATGAATAACTAACTAACTAACTCCCTATCTAACTCCCGCATAATGTTCTACTCTAACTTGAAAACAATGTAGAGTATTGGGTGGGTGGATTGGATTCAAACAGACAAAATACAAGCGCGGGCACACATGCAGACATCACACAGTCATTCTCTCTCTCTCTCTCTCCCCCCTCTCCCTCCCTCCTTCTCCATCCCTCTTCCTATCTTTCTCTCTTCTGACATTAAGTTGGTGGATCTTTAGTCCAATGTAACTTGAAGAGCAAAACTCAGCCGCAAACACTTAAACAAGAAAAAGGAGAAGAAAGTGTTTGTTTCTAGTGGCCTATTATAACGCTTTCTGTGACGGGTTTTGGGACAAGTTGCTCGCTGCGTCTTTGGCAGGATTTAAGATGTTTAACTTTGTGTGTTTGTGAACAAACGTTCACCCGTTCTGTTTTCCTCTCTTTACTCTGACGCAATAGGAAGGGAAGGGGACAGACGACTGCAGTTTTGATTGCCAATTACATACCCTCCTCTGACACACACACACACCAACACACACACATCCTCCACACGCACACACAGACACGCTCACCCTCCGCACACACACTCACACACCTTCACCCTCCACACGCAGGCACACACACACACTTCTGATTGTCCATGATACCCTCCTCTCTACACTTTCCACACCACAGACTCATTAAAAAAAAAACTCTTTCTGGCTCTCTCTCTCTCTCTCTCTCTCTCTCTCTCTCTCTCTCTCCATCTCTGTCTCTCCTTCTCTCTCTCTCTCTTTCTCTTTCTTTCTTTCTCTCTCAATCTCTCTCTTTCTCTCTCTCTCCATATCCATCTCTCTCTTTCTCTTTATCTCTACCTTTCTCGCTCTCCCTCTCTCTCTCTCCATATCTCCCTCTCTCTCTCTCTCTCTCTCTCTCTCTCTCCCTCGCTCTCTCTCCCTCTCTCTCCCTCTCTCCCTCTCTCTCTCTCTCTGACACATACGCGCACACACTCCAAATACATATATAATAACATTCCATAATCATTGCATAGTTATGGGGTTTTATTACCGTTTTGCAGGGGTAGAGGAAGTGAGGAGAGTTGGGGATTTTCTGTTTCAAATTGGAAATGTTCTAGAAGATGTATAGTCATTGAGATTTCTGTTGTTTCCATGGAGGTTCACGAACCTTATTGTTCGAGGTTCTCAGATCCCGAGCCTAGATTCCTGATCTTTTTTGACAAAGAACCTCCACGAACCTTCCAATTAAAACGGACCTTTAGCCAGTCCTACTGACTCTCCATTTCCACTTCGGCCTCTTGCCTTCCCTGTTGTCGGTTGTGTACTGTTTGTTTAGACTCTCTCGCTCTGTCTGGCTTCAGAGATGAGCCAATTTTCTAAAATCTTTGACTTTGTGCGGATATTTCGCCCCGTACTGAGATTACCACAAGGAGCAGGAGGATGAAGAAGAAAGATAACAAAACGAAGCAAGATATAGAATGAAAGTCGAGCCCCCAGTTTGTCTGGACTCTGCATAAAGAAATGCACTCAGTGCTCCTTTTCTCCCCCTCTCTTCCCATTCTCCCTCTCCCTCTCTCCTTCATCCTCTCCTCACTCTCGAGCTCTCCCTCTCCCTCTTTCCCTCCCTCCCTTGCTCTCCCCCTCTCTCTCACTCCATGCCTCTGTTTAACTGGTAGCCAATTTGCCAAAGTCTTTAAAGTCTTTCACTTGGTTGTTGCAGTGTGCATTGGCTCTGTTAACTGGAAGAGGAAACGCGTAGGGGACGTATAATCTTTCTTTCCCTCTCTTCTTTCCCTCTCTCCACCCACCTCCATAATCACCCCATCTGTCCCCCCCCCCTCTCTCTCTCTCTCTCTCTCTCTCTCTCTCTCTCTCTCTCTCTCTCTCTCTCTCTCTCTCTCTCTCTCTCTCTCTCTCTCTCTCTCTCCTCGCATTCGGAAAGAGGACAATGTTAACATTTATTCTGTTATTTACACTTATGCAACTGCTAATAAGCAAAACTGCGTCATACAGATTTCACGATTCACCTCTTCAAATTTGTTATCCTTGGCGCTGTGAGAGCATGATGATGATGTTAGGATTAAGGACTTAAATGTCCGCAGATTTAGCTGTACAGAAGAGCATGGAATGGCACGCTATAGATATCAGATTGGATTGGATCATCTCTCAACTAACAAATATAAGAATTACTGTAACTTCATTTCTCATTTGTGATTTAAGGGAAACCTCTCCAAAATCCGTTTTGACAAGTCCTTGCAAAAATGGCACAAATATTTTAAGCCCTGGTCACATCCAGGTGTTGGACAGCTGAAGTATGTTTGCACCTGGCTAATAAAACATTCACAGGTCGCACATCCCCTAAAATACCCCAACACCTCAATATACACTGACACCAACGGGGAGGTATAGTATCTTAAGTACAGAACAGTGGCTGGTGAAATTGTGTGACAGCATCATCATTTCATGGTAAAGTTGATCCTAGGTGCGGTATGTCGTGTTAGCTAAACCTCCAGTATCACAGATCAGGTGGTTTGTAGTGTGACAATGTGTCCCTTGTGAAATTGCACCATAGCCAGTGTCATTATTTCACGGAAAAGCATGACCGTGGCAATCGTATTTATTTATAATTTCATTGTCTTTTTCCAGGTTATGTCAACTTGAATGTGGTGGATATTTCTAATAAACAGTTTGTGGAAAAATGGTAAGTGTTTTTTCTTTTCGTTATCTTTCTTTCTTTCTTTCTTTTTTCTTTTTTTTTCTTTTTTTTATTTTAAATGAATTGCATTACTAACATGTTATTCTTATTGCAAAAATGACAACATTCTTTGGTGTGAGCTTCAAAAAACATAAGCTTAAATAACAATAAAATTGTGGTAAATATATATAAAATAATCTTCAATAACAACAATATAAGACGATAACAATAAATTTATTAATATAAGATAATAACAATAAAGCACTTTTCCATGTTAATTGGACAATAGAATGTTTTTGTGTCTCAATACAACGGAACAATCGGATAACATTCATACTAATAAATGTATTACATCACATGCATACCAAGTATTACATTTGTTGTAGAAAGAGAGCATTTCCGAACATTGGATGATCATGTAAAAGAACTAACTCAAAAGTATTCCAAACTTTGATATGAGATCTTTATTGGGAATACTTTAGTTACTAGTTGTTGTTTTTTTACATTGCATTTGTGGTTTCACCTAATACAACACGGCTTTAGGCTAATGAATGTGTTGTGTTGTACTTGTGGGTAGGTTTAACACCAGCTCAGGCACGGTGGGGAAGGTAGGGAAAGATTCTAAGGGTGACCTTCCTCTCATCCGAATGAAAGTCCGACACCAGACCGTCAACATTCTACCCATGGACCTCTACCAAGACTTTACCAAAGTAAGTTCTGTTGCACGGGCCTGTGCCGTCTTGGCATTGGTCTAGCACCTTGAGTAGCTCTTTGAGCTAGTAGAGCTCTATAATAAGATCAGTTCATTGCATGAAGTAATAATAATAATTATATGTGTAGCACATGCTTTCAGACCTTGAACATAATTTAACAAAATAATGTCAGAAATGGGTCGATTTTATTTATAAAAAAAAAATTAAACACCTGTTTGGTTTGATTCCGAGCACTGTAGTGTTCCACAATGTACAAGCTTGAAGCAAATATGCACCTAGTTGGGTGTTGTGAGTTATGAAATCCTGTTTGGCAAACTTGTGTTGTACTTGGATGACCAGCATTAATAAATATAACCAGAGTATTTATGTAGAGCATTACTTAATTATGTACTTATAAATGACTTCATCCCAACTTATTGCATTACTAGTTGTATTCTTCATTATTCTTCATTTGTACAAGCTTGTTGTACAAGAGGTTGTCAGTTAATTTTATTTCTGGCTTCTGCAAACTATTTTGTGCATGTTGGATCTTGTTGGCCAGCGACCTTCAGCAAACTGTTCAATCAAAATATAGTTTTTTATTTTTAGCAGTTTTGATTTTGCAGACTGATTGAATAATTATTGGACATTCCCATGACGGATTGATGTGAATGTTGTTTACTCTGGTGTGTGTTTATTTATTTATTGATGTATTTATTTTGTGTGTTTGTTTCGCAGTTCCTGACAACCGACTACAGTTTGCTGTGTGACTTGCTGGAGCCAATGATGTCAGTGAGAGAGAAGGAAGAATTTGCCACCACGCTGGTGCATGCCATGCATAAACTGGGCAAGGCCAAAGGATTCCTCTGCGATGTCGTCATGACCGAAATTGGACGCCTTGGTTAGCAGAACATTTTTATTTCATAGTTCAGTTGGGGAGTGGGATGAGAGGAGGAAGGGGAGGGGGGGTTGGAGAGAGGGCAAGTGTTGGGAGAGGGGGTACTCCAAAGATTTAGAATTTTATTTGCCTGCCAGATATTCTATTGGTGTTTTGCTCGACAGTCACGTGGCACGCAGACTTTAAAGGTGAAATGGTTGGTCATTACCATTTTTCAAATTTTTTTTAGCGAGTTTACAAGGTACAAAATAAATATATACGATCTATGGACACGGGTTGATGGGGCTTTCTTGATATTTGTGTTATTGCTATCTTTTCAGACAATGAACATCTGACGTTCCGAGGCAACAGCATCGCTACCAAGGCCATGGAGGCTTACATGAAGCTAGTGGGAGAAAGAGTAAGCATTCTTTCAACTTCACTGTGTTAATACCATCATATAGCCCATCACCGTTACTCAGTGATACCGGTAGAGCCTTCGCCCATCCATCGCCCGGTACACTGGTGACCCAGATTTAGAATTTTGCAGTGGGCAAGCTTAACGTGGCCAATTTTCACTGTCCACCTTAGCAGTATTATTTGGCTCTGGTGGTTCAGTGTTGATTTAGGGCCTTGTCCTTTCTTTCCTAAGGATGGTTATCCCCGTCTGCCTCATCAACAGTTATGGGTATAGACGTTAAACTTCAATGTTCATTCATGCAGTATAGAAATGAAAGCTGTGTTCCTTGCAGTTACAGCACAACAAAAGTATTCAGTGTCTTTAGCGAGAGAAATGACCTTGGTATGCCTTGACTTTAATAGAAAAATGATGAGAGACGCCTGGTGAAGGCAATGAATTGAATATAATGAAAATGACGAAACTAGAAAGCGGACACACTTTATGTGGCTTATAATATGAGACTTTTTCAGGCCACCCAGGGTTTTTTCATGGCTCTCTGGTTTCTTCCCTCCCTTCAGTAGGGTATTGGATGCAGTCGATGTAAACGTTAAAAATAAAAAGTATTTCACGGTGACCTTCTATATTAGTGGTGTCTCTTCAGATCGCCTAGCTTTGAATGCATTTGAAGATTAAGGTCATATAGCATTCTGTATTATTATTATTATTAGTATTATTATTATTATTATTATTATTATTATTATTATCATCATCATCATTTTTATTATTATTATTATTATTATTATTATTATTATTATTATTATTATTATTATTATTATCATCATCATTTTATTATTATTATTATTATTATTATTATTATTATTATTATATCATTTTTATTATTATTATTATCATCATCATCATCATCATCATCCCCCTTGGGGTCATGAGCAATCTTGCCACTGTAGATTGTTCTAACCTATAAAGGGAACAGTGAAAGCCCCAGTTGAAAACCTTTCTTGCCTTTGTAGGCATGACAGATTCACTGCGGCAACAGTACCCCCGTTGGAGTGCCGGGGGTTTCAGTATAAATAGTATCCCCACTTTATGGAAATTTAGTGCTTTAAATTCCCACTGTTGCTATCTTCCTCATATACTCTTTCCCATTCCTGCTCTGTCCTATCACTCTGCTATACTATCTTCTTCTTCGCTAGATCAATGACCTACCTTTTTTCTTGAAAACTCTTCCTGGACAAGACTCCTTGTTTGTGTATGAGGTCTGTTGGATCAGCTTGGGAGTGTTGGACGCTTTCTGCTGGGTGGTCACTAGGGCTTCCTATGATGTTAGTATTTAGCAATATAGGCATTTTATATGTATATGTTTCGTTGATGATTTGTAATGATGGTTGTATTCTATTTTGTTTTTGTAACCGGGGGTTCGCGTAGTTGAGGTAAACCCTCAGCCGTCCCCCGCGTGTGATGTCTTTATTGTAAAGTGACTGGCCGGTGGAGGACGTTCAATTTTCCCACTAGGGTTGTTTCAGCAGATCTTTTATGCGGATCGGGGGTTGTCCGGTCCTGATTTGGCTCGGAGGAGTCCGCTGGACCTAAAGCAACAATCAATCAATCAATCAATCAATCATCATCATCATCATCATCATCATCATCATCATCATTATTATTATTATTATGTTGTGAGGACGCGAGTCATTGCACTTTTCACTTTGGTGACAGTGTGGATGGCATGTTATTCCATTTTATTCTTCTCCCATATATGTGAGAGTGTCATTGTCGACAAATTTCAATCAATGTTTTATTATTATTTAATTTTAAATGTATTTCATTTCAATGTAATTGTTTAATTTTTTTTAAAAAACATTTTGAACTTACAAAAAAAAAAGTGAATGTTGTTGGACACTGAACACAGTTCTCCTTGTGAATATTTATTAGAACAACGAAGGAGTGTGTATTATTATTAACAAGGGCACCTTTCCTGTCTTGACAGTATCTACACGACACGCTGGGAGACTTTGTGCGTAGCCTAGTGGAGAGTGAGGATGACTGTGAGGTGGACCCTACCAAAGTCAACAACAACGCCACCCTGCAGTGCCACCAAGCTAACCTAGAAATGTACGCCACCATGGCTTGGTGCAAGATCATCAACTCTTACTGCTACTTCCCTACGTGAGTACTCGCTTTTATCATAGTATATGAAAGTCACTGCATGAAAGTATTGCATAAATAATTGACTGGTCTGCCTGCTAGAATGTGTTGAGCGATAGTGAAGAAGTTAAAATGTTAAATTATGATCTATGCACCCTTCCCGCCACTGTCTCTGTGTGTGTGTGTGTGTGTGTGTGTGCGTGCGGAGACATAAGCCTTGAAATGGGTGACTGACCTTGCTTTTTATGCAGAAAATGGGTGTGTGTATTAGCCACCCACTTTTTTCCAGCCACCCACTTTTTTAAGTACACTGGAGTGCTCTTTTAGTGCATGGGAGTGCAGTTGTTATTGTGCATTAGAGTGTTTTAAGTACAAGGGAGTGCTCTATCCGGGACAGAGAAAATCCAGTCAATTTTCGGGAAAATTTGCAAGAAAGTTCGACCTATTTCGTCGCCTATAGGAGACGAACTAGGTCAACTTTTGAGACGGAAAGGGACAATTTTGCATTAGATTCTTACATTTCTAGAAGTTTGCGTTCTTTCCGTCAAAAAAACACTTTCCGATTCCTACATTCTTAGTAAAACCCAGTCTTGGTGTTCTACATACTTATGTGTGTGTGTGTGTTGTTTATCCACCTCCCTCCCACCAGTGTTGCGATCATGCCGTCGGCGTGGAGATATTTAAGCGCTTTATAAATTATTCATTCATTCATTCATTCAAGTGAACCCTAGAATTTGTTAAAAATATATTTTTGGATGGCTATGAATTCTCTTTCTAACAGTTAGGTCCCTTCTCATTTCCATCGCCAGCCAGTTAGTTTGTGGACACTGTTAACTGTTTATCTGTTACGATTGAGACGAATACTATAATTACGAATATTATGATTAGGAACAAGGCGTGCAATGATAAATTTACCTTAGTTCTATACTGTTGCCGGAGAGGCCTTATATAATGTTTGTTTATTGATTGAAGATTTGAGATCTATTTAGTAACCGATGTTGTATAGCATTTTCGAAGGCTGTAGAATATTCTATGACGTAAGATGGTGCATAATTCCCATTTGCGAGTTTTAGTTTGATTTGATGTTGATTGCGTCATTATGAAAATTTCTGTATGTTTCGACATTGTTGATAGACTATATAAGTACCGTTGCCTGAAAGGTTGTTTTTCGTAAAAAGAGATTTTGTATGCAGTTGTTGATTGCTGTCTGCATATTTTGCTGAATAAAGTTGGACAACTTTATAACGACAACTCCTGCCTTGTTACTGAGTAAATGGACTGAGTCCCCCCCACCCCCCACTCTCCCATGGGGGTGCTGGGGGTTTCTGTATAAATAGTATCCCCACTTTTTGGAAATAGTGTTTTAAATTTCCACTGTCACTGTCTTTCTCCTTTATTTTTTCTCATTCCTATCTATCAATCTACTATACAGGGGGTCCTCGAGTTACGACGTTGATCCGTTCGTAACCTGATTTCATCAAAGTCGGAACATAAAGAAAAATACCTGTACTGTACATACAGTGCTATATACTGTACTGTAACTGTTAATGACATTAAAAAAAAAGTATTAAAAAGAAGAGAAAACGATTCCTTACCACATGAATTAAACTGGCTCCCGTTTGTTTACGACGCTGAACCGCGTAAGACGGAACGACACGTAATATTATTTATTATATTTTTATGGGGAAGAGCGTCGTAACCACGAAACAATGTAAGTCGAGACCGGCGTAACCTGAGGACTTACTCTACTATCTTTTTCTTCACTAGACCAGTCACCTTTTTTCTTGAAATCTCTTCCAAAACTTCTCATTTGTGTACGAAATATTGGACGCTTTCTGCCAAATGGTCACTAGGGCTTCCTATAATATTATTTAGCAATGTAGGCATTTTATATATATGTGTTTTGTTGATATTTTATAATGTTTATATTTTATTTTGTTTTTGTCAACAGGGGTTCGATAGATTAGAGTATAGCCTCAGCATCCCCTGCACGGGATGCCTTTATTGTAAAGTGACATGCTGGTAAAGTGCCTTCAGTGTTGCCACTAGGGTTTTTTCAGCAGATCTTTTATACAGATCAGGAGTGAATCCTCTTTCAACCAAGTTGTGGTCCTGATTCAGCTCTTTGCAGTCTGCTGGACCCTGTAAGCAATGAATAACTAACGGGCTTAGTGGATAACACATTCCAGTGACACAAGTTTCAAGCTACATTATTCCTTGAAGATGTTTTTTCCTCAGGACTTCATCCAGCTGTCTTCTTACACTATTGACATTCAGTCACTTGATTTACATCAAGTCTAGCTGTTTTAGTCTCCCATAGTATATGATGGGTTAAAATTATATAAAATGTGTGGGTAAGGTTAGAGTTTGCCAACATTGGATGACCATGTAGATAAGGAACTGATAACTCTCGTGTTCCCAATGAACATTTCTTGTCAACATTTAATGTGGGACTCTTAGCTGTACACCACTTCAGCAGAGTGACCCAGCGTGTGTCTAATGAAGACCTTAAAAGGTGGAAACCACGGTCACACACTTTCACACACTTTGCTGTCAACCAACATTGGTCCTCCTGTATACAGTGGAGGACAGTATTGCACAAAGACTGTCACCTTACCTTCATTGTATAAGGCAGTGTGGTACTGTCAACTGTGACGAGAAGCCTTCATTGCTAACACTTGAGTTATTAGTTCATTCTCTATATATATTATAAAATGTCCGGTTTGTGATGGTCATCTTTTTCTGTGTTTTGTTTGCCTACACACAGTGAGCTGAGAGAGGTGTTCACCACGTTCAGGGAGCACTGCCGACAGCAGGGCAAAGAAGATTTTGGGGACAACCTCATCAGCGCCTCCATCTTCCTACGCTTCCTCTGTCCTGCCATCCTCTCGCCCTCTCTCTTCAACCTTACGCAAGGTACGTCTTTAGCAATCTTTCAGGCAAGGCGCCATTTTATTTTAAAAATCGTTGTTAAAATTGTTAGTGGGTGGCGCAACAACGTTGGGGCTAGGTGGTACCATTGTTAAATTTCCTTGTGTAAATAGGGGTACAATAAATCATCTGGTATATTTACATCTTAATAGAGCTGAATTGAGTCTGTTATTGTAATGGCCATCAAGCATGGGTAGAAGCAGAAAATCGCTCAACAAGCACTGCAACTCAGCTGTGAACTTGGTATCTGCATGGTTCCCCTGAAGCAACATAGATAAAACGGTGAGGAAGAAAAGGTGGGTGCCATCCTCATAAAGCTGAACTTGAGTAAAAAGGAGGCCGATCACCTCTCTCTCATTAATCTAAGGAACCTTTACCAGGGCAAGGCAAAATGTAATTCCAGGCCCTTCGGGAATGGAGGGGGGAGTTAGGGGAGTGGAGAAACATACAATAAAAGACAAAGTGACAATCAAATCATTAGTTACATTTGTATCTCATATTCAATGCCCACAGTTTTGTATAGATTAGCTGCTATAGTTTTCATAATATTAATTTTAAAAATAAAGGTGACAAAAACGTGGATGCTTTTTATTTAACTACATTATGTCAATTGCATAAGCAGTCGTAGTGGGAAGGTTTAAGAAATATCGCTTTTCACTTGATTATCATTCTCAATGTTGATTGCTGTTAATTTTTTTCAGAATTTCCACATGAACGTGCTGCAAGGAACCTGACACTGATCGCCAAGACCATACAGACTCTGGCCAACTTCACAAAGTCAGTTTGCTAACTTTCCTCAAAATAGCTTTGTTGAGCTCCTTCTGTTGACTCACAATCATAGCAGTGTGAGTCTATGTACTCGCCCCCCAAAATTGTATAGTGAAGATAGATATGAATTCCAGCAGCCTATGACATAGAGTAACTTGAATTTATCTGGTCTTTGAATGTAGTCACTCATTTTGAAAATAGGTGAAGGACTCGTGTTGATGCAGCAGAGCTTATGAACAGGTAGTCTTAAAATATAAGCAGACTTGAACTTCTACAATCTTCACTGCATTTTGTGGCTTTTGACATTCCATAGCTTCGGTATACATTATTTTGTTTTTAATATATAAATCAGTCAATTTCACTGTGAATAAGGTTGGGGTTGAGCATTCGTTTCATAAGTGTTAATTAATTGACAAGAACTCATCTTGATCTTAGAGAAGTTTGAATTGTTACAAAAAAATAATGTAGATGATTTTTTGGGGACACACAGTAAAGTAAGGAAAAGGAGAAAGGGTGTGAGTGAGAGGGTATGGGGGGGGGGGGAGTGGGAGTGCTTAGAAAGTTATGGGCGAAGGGAAATAATTCTTTGTTATGTTAACAGTATAGTAATGTTGAATAGAGAAGTTATTATTCTGATTCTTAGTTTTGAGAGGTTTCTGACGGAAGGGGGATAATCCTCTGTGCGTTTTGAAGGCTTGTGTTTGTGCCTTTAAACTAGCTTTTTTTTTATTGTAGCAGAAGAAATGGATATTATAAAGCCAAACAAGTCGTATGCAATTTTCAAAATGTTCGCCTTTATTGCATAAAGGGCTTCTTCAGGTTAAAACCTTTCAGTATAAAATGAATCACACAGTTCACATTCAATTCAACTGTTTAATTGTAGTGGCCTAGATGTGTTCTAGTCTTTTTTACATTGAATCACATCCACTGCCTCAGCATTGGGTACACCAGTGTGTGCTAACCAGACGACAAACAACCACCCCAAATATCTAACACATAACACACCAGAGAGAACATTGACAACAATTCTATTCACTCAAAACAACCTAATCTATATATTTATATAACTAATTGTTACGTTGAAACGAACGAAAGTGTGTCTAAAGCGCGCACGATAGATCTAATCGTTTCGTTTTGCAAAGTATTCAATAATGGAGTTTATTTACCTTTGATTTGAGTTGGCACTGTTGTTAGGAGAGGCTTTGTATAACGTTGATAATTTGCGTTAGTCGATATTATTTGAGAATCTTCTGGATATGCGTGTTTACTCTTGATAGAATTTTCCCGATGGATATCGAAGGTCGTGAATGTTCCCGGAAGTAGAGAAAATGTGTATTGACGTAAGTCAGTGATGACGATCTTTAGTTCGATTGGTGGCAGTACGTCATTTCTACCGTATTCGAAATCTTTCCGGAAAAGAGAGAGGTTATTTAATCGTGTGCCGAGATTGTTGTTGAGAGAGTAAAGTTGTTGATAGTGATTTGGAGAGTTGCTGTGAAAGTTGTTGAGTTGAATTGAGAATTGTATGCAGTTGTTGATGTGTGCTGAATAAAAGCGGAAAACTTCATACGTGGACTTTGTGACTTGTATGCTGTTTGAGCAGGCTGTGTGAATAAACGAATCTGAGTTACACTCTATCAGGAATTCAAGCATCGGGGCTGAATCAGATACTGATAGAAAACACCATCATCGAACTTGAGTGTAACATTTTGGGGGTCAAGCCGCGATTCACGCCATAGCCAAGGGTTCAACTGCTACAACTCGAGTCAACGTTACGAGAGGCAGTCATCGAGGGTAGCCGCCAACGAGTTGCGTCGAGAGGGGCCAACATACTGGGACTACATCCGATAGATTCGGGTTGACTGCAAGGGCGTGTAGTCGCTGAAGAGTTGCTTCGTGAGCGAACAACAGATCGGGACTACGTGGCTACCGTAAGACTACGTCGAGGGACAGTCTCGGAGCTACATCGCCAGTGTTACAGCGAGCGTCGAGCGGACGTCGCGTCTACTTCAGCACAGGAGCGTATACATCAACACCAGCGTGGTGCAGCGTCGCATACGACGAGGACAGCGGGGCCTGCGTCAGCGAAGGCGACTAGTGACAAGCATCAGCGCTACTGCAGAGAGCGTGCTGTTCTAGAACAGTCTAGAAAGGTACAGCACAGTCAAGAACTTTCTAGAAAAAGAACATTCCAGAAAAGAACTTTCCAGAAAAGCATTAAGATGGCTGACTTCTGGCAGAAAGGGATTGCACTGAATCTCAAAGGCAAACAGCTGACGGAGTACGTCAAGTCTCAGGAGAGAATACAAGAAAGAGAAGAACAACGTCAGCGTGAAGAAAGAGAAGATGAGCGACGGCGTGAAGAAAGAGAAATAGAGGAGCAGCGTCGCCGAGAAGAAAGAGAAGAGCGGCGTCAAGAAAGAGAGATGGAAGAGAGACGATTAGAAGCTGAGCGTCAATACCAGCTAGAGTTGGCGCGTATCCAGAACAATCAGCATGCGCCACAAGCCACCAACGACCATACGGCTCCAAAATTGCCAGCTTTCGTCGACGGGAAGGACCAGATCGACAGCTATCTGGCGAGATTCGAAAGGTTCGCCGAAAGCTCCAATTGGCAACCTCGAGACTGGGCGATTCGACTAAGTGCACTTCTGACGGGGCAAGCGCTCGAAGTTTACACCAGACTGTCGACGATGACGCCAAAAACTACGACGTCTTGAAAGAGGCCCTATTGCAGTGCTACAACTTTACAGAGAAGGGCTACCGTAAACGCTTCCGTGAATGCCGGCCTAAGTCAGACGACGCCAAAGCAGTTTGTGGAGCGCCTGTCGTCATATCTACACAAGTGGGTGGAGTTATCAGGCGAAAGGAAGTCTTACGACAGTCTCCATGACCTGATTGTGAAAGAACAATTTCTCAATGCCTGTCACAAGGACCTAGCGACCACTTAGAAGAACAAAAGCTGCAGACGCTTAAAGATGTGACTGAGGCTGCTGAAAGATATCTCATCGCTCATGGGAAAACCCTGGGGCCACCCAGCGCGACGAAACATTTTCAGAAGACTGCAAACCATGGGAACCAGGTCCAAGGGAGCCAGACGAGCCAGAGACACACGGACTCCACGCCTCCTCCCAGGGAAGGGCATTCAAGAGGCTGTTTCACCTGCAACGCTACAGACCACAGAGCTGCCAACTGTCCTCAAAACAAAAGTAGCGGACAGCGGAGCAGTACGGACAATGCAGCGGCGGGCAACCGGCAGAGGCGGTTCTCCAATCAACGGCAAAACAGTAGATCTGACCATCAAGTGTGCGGCGGGAGCGTCATTCTTCCGAGTGAGACCAAGCGCACAGCTACCCCTGCGGACGTGCAAGAGTGCATGACCGATGGCCAACTTCTCCTTGCCAACGGAAAATCCATCCCCGTCGTCGCCAGCGCAGCTGTGACCGTCCAGAACATGCCTGTTTCCAAGGGACGCGTCGGAAATCATGAAGTGACTGTCTTAAGAGACTCTGGCTGCAGTGGGGTCATCGTCAAAGAAGACCTAATCGCTAAAGAACAGTTCACTGGCGATTTTAAATGGACACTCATGGCCGACAGCAAATGTGTGAGAGCGCCAGTTGCGAAGATTCAAGTCAGCACTCCTTTCTACATAGGCGAAGTCGAAGCGGTTTGCCTGAAGAAGCCGCTGTATGATTTGATGATCGGGAATATCGACGGCGCGAGACGACCCGACGACCCCGATCCAGAGTGGAGTCCTGCCTCAACCCAACGCGTCGAAGTTGTGGAGGAGGATCCATTGCCGTTTCCCGATGGAGACCTTACAGAGCTGCTACGGGACAATGTGGTTACTCCGGCTCAGCCCTGCCGACCAGAGATCGTCAGTGCTGTTACTACCAGGGCCCAGGCCAAGAGAGACAAGATGTCTACGCCACTGAAGGTCGCCGACAACTCCAAAGCTGCCATCGTGGACAGAGATAAGCTGATCCAGCTCCAGGAAGCTGATAGCACTTTAAACAAGTACAGGAACCGCCAAGACCACGTGACCAAGGGCAATGGCACGGTCTATTTTGAGGTGAAGGCCAAGATCCTGTACAGAATCTTCCAGCACCCGAGGGTCAACGGAGGTAAACCACTACGTCAAGTACTGGTACCATTACCCTAAGGCGCCAGGTGATGGAAGTAGCGCATGACTCAATTATGGGAGGTCACCTAGGCATCAGAAAGACGTCAGACAGAATCCAGGCGGTGTTCTACTGGCCAGGGCTTCATGCGGACGTCAGCCGTTTCTGCCGATCATGTGACATTTGCCAGAAGACCATACCTCGAGGAAGGGTCCCGAAAGTGCCTATGCAGAGGATGCCTCTGATCGACCGACCTTTCAAGAGGGTGGCCTTAGACTTAATCGGCGAAATAAGACCTCCGAGTGAAGAAGGTCATCGGTGGGTACTGACTTTAGTGGACTATGCGACTCGGTACCCAGAAGCAGTGCCACTGAAGAAGATTGACACTGAAACTGTAGCAGAGGCACTGGTGGACATGTTCAGTAGACTTGGAGTGCCTGAAGAAATTCTGACAGACCTCGGGACGCAGTTCGTCTCTGACTGCATGAAGGAGGTCAACAGACTGCTGAGCATCCGGCATTTGACTACGACACCCTACCATCCAATGTGCAACGGGCTTGTCGAAAAGTTCAATGCTACGCTGAAGTCCACCCTGAAGAAACTGTGCAGCGAGCAGCCCAGACAATGGCATCGCTACATCAACGCCCTACTTTTCGCCTACAGAGAAGTACCGCAGGAGTCCACCGGCTTTTCTCCGTTCGAGCTGCTGTACGGAAGAACCATCCGAGGGCCGATGCACATCCTGAAAGAACTGTGGACGAAAGAAGTAGACACCCCAGAGGTGAAGAACAGCTACCAGTACGTGTTTGAGCTACGGGAGAAGCTGGAGCAGACTCTCGAGATAGCCAGAGAAAACCTGAAGAAGTCCCAGGACTGTGGAAAGCACTACTATGACCGTAGGGCTGTGAACAGGAAGTTTAAACCTGGCAACAAAGTGCTGGTGCTGCTACCTACTGATCATAATAAGTTGCTGATGCAGTGGAAAGGCCCGTACGAAGTGGAGACCGTGGTGGGGATCAACGACTACAAGGTGAAGGTCGGCCAGCATTCCAAGATATACCACGCCAACCTCCTTAAGCTGTACGTGGAAAGGCCGCCAGAGACTGTACATGCAGCAACAGCAGCTGACCGACGACAACAGCTTTGACAGCGAAGAACTGTTGGAACTGGAGACTTCCACAGCAAAGAAGGCATCGATGATGTTAAGCTAGGACCAAGCTTGACGGAAGGTCAAAAGATGGAGCTCAAGGACCTTATGGGCGAGTTTTCCCCATAACTTCAATGATGTCCCAGGCTCTACGACTTTGGTCGAACATGAAGTCCACACCCAGACCTGGAAGGAGCATCTGCAGACCTTGAGGGAGCTGTTCCACCGTCCCGCAGAAGCCAACCTGACCGTGAGACCCAGCGAATGCATTCTGGGAGCTGACAACGTCGACTGCGTCGGACATCCGATGGAAGAAGGAGACAACGGAGGACGCACTGATTCCGGGGAAGCCCACGTGATCATCGTCTTTGACCCTGGGCCGATGACGACCGCAACTGACGAGGGCGTCGATTCCTTGCGAACGAAAGAACATTGACTGTGTGGACGAACTAAGAATATTGGTAATGACAGACTTGAAAATGAAAAACGTTGACTGGGTAAATGATCTGTGAACATTGACAGTATCCAGAAAGACTTGCAGATGAGAAACTTTGACTCTGTGTGAATGAACTGTGAACATTGACAATATCCAGATAGACTTGAAGATGAAAACCATTGACTCTTTGTGAATGAACTGAGAACGTTGATAGTGTTCAGACAGACTGAAATAAGTCTTAATTCTGTACTTTGTTTGTGCATTACGTTTCAACGTTGTTGAAAGAAATTGGGTAAATTTCTTCTTGAGTGGGGGGTTATGTTACGTTGAAACGAACGAAAGTGTGTCTAAAGCGCGCACGATAGATCTAATCGTTTCGTTTTGCAAAGTATTCAATAATGGAGTTTATTTACCTTTGATTTGAGTTTGGCACTGTTGTTAGGAGAGGCTTTGTATAACGTTGATAATTTGCGTTAGTCGATATTATTTGAGAATCTTCTGGATATGCGTGTTTACTCTTGATAGAATTTTCCCGATGGATATCGAAGGTCGTGAATGTTCCCGGAAGTAGAGAAAATGTGTATTGACGTAAGTCAGTGATGACGATCTTTAGTTCGATTGGTGGCAGTACGTCATTTCTACCGTATTCGAAATCTTTCCGGAAAAGAGAGAGGTTATTTAATCGTGTGCCGAGATTGTTGTTGAGAGAGTAAAGTTGTTGATAGTGATTTGGAGAGTTGCTGTGAAAGTTGTTGAGTTGAATTGAGAATTGTATGCAGTTGTTGATGTGTGCTGAATAAAAGCGGAAAACTTCATACGTGGACTTTGTGACTTGTATGCTGTTTGAGCAGGCTGTGTGAATAAACGAATCTGAGTTACACTCTATCAGGAATTCAAGCATCGGGGCTGAATCAGATACTGATAGAAAACACCATCATCGAACTTGAGTGTAACACTAATTAACACACTCATACCCACAACCACACTTAACTATAATAAAAAACAAAACTTATAAACAAACCATAATAAGAAATAATTGAGATAATAGCTTCTCTTTAGAGTCTTTCTTGCTACAACCTAAATAAGATCACAAATGACTGTAGAATAGTAAATTATTTAACTAATTTGTACAAAGTAGTATACACAAAGGCTTAATAATATTTTAAATAGTAATAATAATATTTCTTGGTGGCTACAAATTATACAAGATACTTGACAATAGAAAATGCCACTCCAACTAAATATATATAATTTATCTATCTATAAATGTGGCTTTATACAACCGGCAACTGACAATCTTAAAAGTTTTTTTTGGTGTTTTTAGCAATTTTTATGAGAAACAATAAACCACTTTTCCTTTACGGTCGTCTCGCTGGATGGCAGTCAGTGACAAGCATGGTTCTCCCAGGTGCTCAGGTCATTAATGTAACTGTAGATTATAGTCACACGACACCGAAGCGTATAGGCGACTGACTACTGGTCACATTATTCTGACACCAGCGAACCAGTTGATGGTAAGGGGAAAATAATATGGTCACACATTGGCCAATCCGGGATTCGAACCAGGTACCTTTCGGTTACTAGTAAGACACTCTACCAACTGAGCTACCCAGCCCCTCCCTCAGGTCATTTAAAATCCAGGTTGTTTATAAGCTCCCTGTGGTTCCAGTCGAAACCCAGCCACGTCACATGGAGATGCCAATACCAGTACTTCCTGCATTATTAACTCTTTGCCTGCCAATCGACGATATATCGTCGATCTGAGCCGCCATGTTTGTGCCAATTGACGATATATCGTCGATTTCAGTATTCCGTTTCGTTCAGGTTTTTTGCGCAGTCCAATCCAAGTTTTATTTTAACCAAAGAGAGATAACTCTTTCTACTTTCGTTCTCGATCGACACGCGCGTGGTTTCTTCAAATTGATTCATTTTTAGAGTGTTTTTTGTGCATTTTACTAAGCATTGTGATGGGCACAATCGACAGTGTGTCAAACTCTGCTAATAATCAATATAATTTCAAACTGTAAAGTGTATTTTGATCCTAAATAAATTTTCTTTCTGGTGTGTGAAGCTGATTCAGTGATTGGAATTATTTTTTTTATTTTTTTTTTTGAGTAAATTTACATCTCCGGACACATTAAGCGTATAGGGGACGGGTGAAACACCACTATATTCCTCCAGATTTTTTTTATCACTGTGGTATGTAGAAATATTTTTATTTTATTTTATCATTTGAAAAAGATCAACATGCTTTCAAAACACATATTTCAATAACATAATCAAATTAACATTTTGTGTTTTTTTTTTTCTTATTCTTCACTTTTACCTTTAATTTGATATGAAATATGTCTATTTAACAACTATTATTGAAAGAACAGTAGCTTAAATGCCTAAGGTATTGAACTTTCTTTCCGGTGCCAGAGAAATGTCTGGCACAAACGTGGAAACATGCCTGGCAGGCAAAGAGTTAATCAACCAACATAGGAAGAATACCCACATACTCTTCTGCATCCCAGTGCACGTTACTACCCTTCTCCATTCTAGCCATTACCAAGCTCATTCATAAATTACCCCCCTTTATCATAATTGAAATGAACGAACTTTCCCATTATTTCCCTTTATTATGGAAAAAATTCTAATTCTAATTTATGAATTATCTCCCTTTACAACCGTTTTAAAAAACCAATTGATCAAATGCCATTTATAAATTACATATTTCTTTAATTATTAATAAAATCATTTTCATTTCCATTTTACTTCTCTCTTACAATGCTAACAAAAAATCCCAACTTGTCATGCAGAAATTACTTCTCTTCACGAACGTCGAAAAATAATTATCAAATTATAAATTATAAACATGTTTATACAAATATGCTTGCACCCAAGCAAAATGGCCACTTAGGAATTGCCTGCAGGTACTTACGTTACGTACGCTACCGGTGTTTTCCTCTGACATGACGACACAACACAACACAAAGACGACACAGGTCTGGGTGGATCACAGAGGTGCGCATGCAGCTCTCCTTTCTTTCAAGTCATCAGCTCCAGGACGACTGAAAACTGTCTCGCAGGGCCGTCACAGCAGGATGACTCTGCTGGAGATAGGCAGCAAAAAGTACAAAACTACTCCTGCACAATCCCCCCTCAAAAAAACTGCTGGCACCAAAGCAACTTCGCTTTTTCAATTCCTCTCTGCGACTCCTTGATCTAGCTACTATGTACAGCAGTTTTATTTGCTCGCAATCTCAAATTTAGTGCGCACATCGCTCACTGCAAAAAACTTACTTGGCAGGTAAAGATACATGCCTGCTCTCATACCCATAAAGCAGCAGTCTTGACCAGTTTACGGTGACGAAGCAAAACTAACAAAACAATGCATGCACGAGTTGAAATTACATTATTTGCAAACTTGGCAATAAACTTTCATTTATTCCCTCTCCCTTACCTTCCACCCTCTATAACAGGCTTAGAAATCCTATTATCACAGGTTTAGAAAAATGAGTCATGACACACTGGCATCAATTTTTTGCCGATGTATATTTATGTTACAATATTGTTTACAATAATGTTTGAAAGGATGACTATTGGTGTTGCATCCCAACCTTTACTAAGGTGTTTGGGCAGAGCATTTGCAGTGTACAGTTGAAGCTTGTCTGCAGCAGCACAAACACCTAGACATACACAATTATTGTTTGCTGTATCTTCTTGCAGGTTTGGCTCCAAGGAGGAGTTCATGACCTTCTTGAATCGCTTTGTGGAGAAAGAGGCAGGCAACATGAAGGGCTTTCTCAAGAAAATTTCTGTAAGCGTTGTTGTGGGAAATATCTGTGGTGAATTTGGGTTAACATTTGTATGATGAATATAATTAAATCTTCTCTTTTAAACAAGTGTGGGGGGAGGGGAGGTGAGAGGTGGGAGGGAGAGGAGAGGGGATCTGGGAGGAATCTTCCATTGCTGAAAGGTTTATAGTTTGGGAGAGAGGAATATAAAAAAAGGCCAAAATATATTCTCCATGCATGTGCAGAAGAAAAAAAAGCGGACCAACTACACCAAAGCTATGTTGTGTTCCTAAACCTTAATGCGCAAAATACTCATACAGCCTGAGAAATGGGCTGTTTGTGATTTGTTTGTTTGTATGTAGATTATAGTCACACGACACTTTCGCATATAGGTGACTACTAGACCGATTTATACTGACATCAGCGGGCCAGTTGTTGGTAAAGGGGAAAATAATATGATCACACGTTGACCAATCCGGGATTCGAACCAGCGACCTTTCGGTTAATAGCAAGACGCTCTTACCAACTGAGCTACCTGGCCCCATTTGGTGATTTGTGTTTCTTTCTCACCTTTAACCATCCCACCCACACTTCCCCATATAAATAATCCTGGTGTATTTGTTGGTAAAATGAAAATGACTACGGTAGCATTCCGTGAATTGACAGTGGATCTGTTTAGTATTAATAGTTATTGTAATTTAGGCATTTCTTTATTTACTTATTTTTTCATGTGTTTTAATTTCAGAGCGATGAGAATGGGAACGAGTTTTTGAGATACGATGGATACATTGACTTGGGACGAGAATTGTCTTTGCTTCACTCCGTTCTCATCGACTTCATAAACAGATCCCCAGAGGTACATATGCCTTCTTCTTCTTCTTCTGCTTCTTCTTCTTTCTTGTAAACCTTCTTCGTCGTCTTCTTCTTCTTCTTCTTCTTCTTCTTCTTTTTCTTCTTCTTTTTCTGCTGCTTCTTCTTCTTTATTCTTCTTCTGCTTCTGCTTCTGCTTTGCCTTCTTTTTCTTACCATAAATTCTTCTTATACTCTTCCTCACCTTGTTTAAAAGATGCCTCCAAATATGGGATTAATGTAGTGAAACCTCTTTGGCATTGATAGTGTTACAAGTATAATAAAAGTTGGTTTTAATTACTTTACTGAGACTGAATAGCATTATTGTCAAATTATCTAGTAACTCAGTTTTCCTTGGGAAGTTTTGTCCCAATTTTGATGTGAAAAAAAGTCACTGGGTTATTAATTTTTCTTTAAAAAAATTTAACTTCTGCTCTCTTCTGTTAAAGTCAGTGGTTAATGCAAATAATCCAGTTGTATTGATCATAAATCATAATGTTGTGCTTTGAAAGTACAGTTAAGTTTAAAATGATTGAAGTTTATGAATGTTTATGAATGTGAAATACGATTGTGTGCAGGAGACTCAGGGTAAGTTGTCAGGACTGTTGGCCATTCTGACCTCCATCACCTCTGCCTTAGACGACCCTTCTGTCGGCTTGCACCAGTCATCCCGCAAGAGCCAGATCTTCTATGACAACATGGCCCCCGCTTCCTCCCCACACTCTCACTCCCTCCCTCCATCCCATGCCCATACCCCCGCCACGCACACCGTCTCCCATACGTCCTACACCTTTCGCAGCGCCAGCGTGCACAACACCCCGCACCAGCAAGGCGGCAAGATGCACAGCACGCACAGCGCTCCGTACCTGGACACCTCCCCGACCGAAGCGCTGAAAGACATGTTGAGGCAGTGCGGGGAGTCGGAAGAAGACCTCCAAGCCTTCGCTGCACGATCTTTACGAGATCGAGATAAGCGAGAGACAGAGTCTGCTCCCCCTAGCCTGCTTCTGTCCACCCAGAAAACCAGCCGTGAGGAGCTAGAGGAGGAGTTCTCTGCCCTTTACACCTCCACTACGTCGTCCATGAACTCGTCGACGTACAGTCGTGGTGAAGTATCTGACGTGTCAGTCAGCTCTCAGCAGTGTGTGAATCAGGACAACGTGCGTGAGACGTGGAGCCAGATGGTGAGTGTGGCCGATAGTAACGTCAATGGGGACTACATCGACCTCATCCCTTTCATGGATGAGGAGGGCGGCAACAACTCGTCCATAGAGATCGACTGCCCCACCACTAGTGGGTCGCAGATCTCCATCAGTCAGTTGTCCACGGTGGCGTCTAGCGGCTACCAGTCCTTTGGCTACAGCCAGAGCAGCAGTCCCGTGGACAGTTCCTCCGCAGTGGAGCAGACACGAGAAGTGAGCAAGTCGCCCATCATCCACTATCCCATGCAACCCCTAGCCTTCAACAACCCTCTGTACAGGCATCAGCAACTACGCTCTCACCATCAACCCCCACACCATCACCTCCACCACCACCGTGGCCACATCCACCACGCGCAGCAACCTCTGCACCACAGCACACCAGCGCCAGAGCGAGGCAAGGACACCAATGACAGTTCCAGCCCTCTGTCCAGCGGTGACGAGGTGACCTCAGCCATGCAGTCTAGCGCTGGCAAGTCATCGTCCCTGGACCCGCTGCGCAAACTGTCCCAACTCTCCAGTTCGTCGGGCAGTAACGAGTCCCTAAACGACCAGAGACACTTCCTGGCTGCTCACAAGGACAAAGAGGGTGGTCAGGGGGCAGTCAGATTCACTGTGGGGACCAGAGGGGCATCGCCTGCCCAGGCCATGGCCCATTCCAGCCCTCGCTTGGAGCGCTCAGACTCTCAAGGGCCTCCCCCTGAGGTGCCCCCCAGACCTGACAAGCTGCTGGCCAAGATGGCGGGTGGAGGTGGTGGTGGTGTTGAAGGGGTGAGCAACCAGCCTCCAGCCATCCCTCCGCGCCCTGAACGCACCGGCTCTTACTGCGACCCTGGAGTGGAGCCTGCACGTGGAGCACGCCCCTACCCTCTGTCCCACTCCATGGACTTTGGGTGCCTGCAGCGCCAGCAAGGCGAGCTGAGGCGAGCGGCCACGGACACCGTCATCGCCAAGACCACCTCCACCTCCACCTCTGCCAACAGCGCCAGCCCCGCCTCCTCTTTCTCCAGAGAGGACAGCTTCTCCAGCATCCACAGCACTGCCAGCCATGGGTCCCTCAACAGGCGGCTGTCGCCACAGAGTGCCAATGTACACATGGGCATCAGCTCCGTACAGCGCAAACTGCAGGAACAGGAGAGAACCAAGCTGGAGGTACACATCTCTTTGTCATTATTTGTCTCTTTCTCTAAACGTTTATCTTTGTCTCCTCTTTTTCACTCATTGTATCTCTTATCTGTTACCTTTCTGTTCTGATTCTCTTTCTGTATTATATGTTTTTATAGCTATCCACTCTTTCTACTTATAAATCTATATCCACTTTGTCTGTCCTTGTATCTTTATTACTGATTCTGCTTCGTTGTCTCCTTTACTATTTATTATTGCAAACTGTAATGTTGACACTAATTCAATCAAAAGCAGGCCAAAGTCTTAGCTTTCGTTTTTCCTATATTTTAGTATTTAAATGAGTTTTTTAAGTATGTTTAGAGAAAATTGGTATAACTGTTAGGCCCCATTCACTCGGTGATTTGGCTGGTAAGTTAAACCATATTTCCCGCTACAAGTATCACAGTTGTAACTCAAGTTTTATTTATTTATTTTATTATTTGAACACAAACAGTACTGCATGTATTTCATTATTTAAACCCAAACTGTACAGGAATCAACTTTTTAATGTAACAGCGAGATAGGGTAGCGTTTCGTCCATACAACTATACAGGCTATGATAATAACACACATTTTCCTATTTCCCACCATTTACAGTACGAGAGTGAAGTGCACGTGTTACGCCAGCAACTAGTGGAGGCACAGGTACGGCTGCAGTCGGCAGAAATGCGACTGATGGACCACGAGGTGGAAACTCATCAGCTAATGGAAGAGTGGCAGTCTCGACTGGCTGAGAGTGAACAACGTATCCGGCAACAGCAAGCTGAGAAAGATGGGCAGATGAAGTCCATCATTGAAAGGTCAGTGGCCAAATGTGGTAGGAATGGTGGGTAGTGCTAGTGATAATGATGTCTGTGAGTGTCACATTAGTGTTCATGGTTGTTTCGGCCCTTATCTGTTCAGGAGATTGAACGTAGCATTCCATCGCAGGGACATTTCATTTAAGGATCCTGAGGCTGATGTCCTGAGTGCAGCCAGCTACAGAAATACACCCAGCAAGTACTATGTCCCTGCTCCCCCATTTTGTGGTGGCCCAGGATTGCGGTGGCCCAGGATTGTGGTGGCCCAGGATTGCGGTGGCCCAGGATTGTGGTGGCCCAGGATTGTGGTGGCCCAGGATTGTGGTGGCCCAGGATTGCGGTGGCCCAGGATTGTGGTGGCCCAGGATTGCGGTGGCCCAGGATTGTGGTGGCCCAGGATTGTGGTGGCCCAGGATTGCGGTGGCCCAGGATTGTGGTGGCCCAGGATTGCGGTGGCCCAGGATTGCGGTGGCCCAGGATTGTGGTGGCCCAGGATTGTGGTGGCCCAGGATTGTGGTGGCCCAGGATTGCGGTGGCCCAGGATTGTGGTGGCCCAGGATTGTGGTGGCCCAGGATTGTGGTGGCCCAGGATTGCGGTGGCCCAGGATTGCGGTGGCCCAGGATTGCGGTGGCCCAGGATTGTGGTGGCCCAGGATTGCGGTGGCCCAGGATTGCGGTGGCCCAGGATTGTGGTGGCCCAGGATTGTGGTGGCCCAGGATTGTGGTGGCCCAGGATTGTGGTGGCCCAGGATTGCGGTGGCCCAGGATTGGGGTGGCCCAGGATTGTGGGCGACAAGGATTGTGGGCGACAAGGATTGTGGGGGGCCAGGATTGTGGGTGACCAGTTATCCTGTGCTTAAGGCAGTAGATGGGCGCCTCGGGTGGCTTGAGTTGGATCTTGAATTGGCCAGCACCTTGAGCAGTTGTTGAGCTGGAGAAGAGCTATTATAAAAATTATAAATATGTAAATTATATAAATCAAACCAGTGTCCTTCGTTTAATCTTGACTTGATGAGTAGCACATTATGATTGTAGCTGATTTGGAGTTGATGATGCTTTCATTGAGTGTGGTACAACTACAATGATTTATGACCTTGCCATTATGGTGACACTAACCCTTTAACGTTTTGATGATAAAAAGTTTTTTTGCTTTTTTTAAAAACGTTTTTTCCTGTAAAATATACAGTTCAAAGTGCACATCTCGTGCAAAAGAGATGAGTTTTTGGGACGGTTTTGAGTGTTGGCAGGGAAGTGACAGATGCAAGGAATTCCATGTACTGAGGTGTATATATAAATATTGTGCATCCACTGTCACTGCAAAACATGCCAAAGCAGAATTGCCTTATAAGCCATGTGGCCACTTGTGTGTGTGTGCAGACTGGTGACCATAGAGGAAGAGTTACGCAGGGAGCAGTCTGACATGCAGAAAGTGGTGCAGGAGAAACAGCGAGTCATCGAGGTGCAGGAGCATCGGCTTCGAACCCTAGACACAGCCAACGCCAAACTGCTGCAGGCTCTGGCTGAGCTCAAGGAGCACGCAGGATCGAACCCCTCTCTCCACACAGCCACTGACAACAGCAACAACAACAGCAACAGCAACACCTTGGACTCTCGGAGGTCCAGCACCTCCTCAAGAAACGGCATGATGGCGCCTATCAGAGGGAAACTGACTGCCGCAGATCTGGCTGGCTTCAAGAGCAGTACTTGCTGAATATGGCAACAGTGTAGTAGTGCCATGCAAAGTGCAGCTGTACTGGTAGGATTGCACATTTAGTGCGGTTGAACTGTTATAATATATATTCTTTGAGGACAATTGTACTGGGAAAATGTTGGTAGAACGTATTTATTTTACAATGCTGTACGCTGAGTGCAGATGTACACACTTGAGTGCAGTGGTACTACAATACATTACACTACAATGCAGCTGTACCAGGTTGTGGTACACTCAATGCAGCTGTACTGGAATATTGTACAGAGTACCACAACATGGAGCACAGGCCATGGTGTTCACCATCTCAAGAGATGGTACGCTTACACTTGATGAGTGCTAGCTTATATGACCAATTCCTGCAGCATCTGCTGGAATCATGAGCAGTTCATGCTTATTCTAATCAACATGTGTTGCATTATTTCATCTCTTAGTGTTGCTGTGCTGAAATGAAGAGCAACCATGCGTTGTGTTCCTACAAAGACAACAATGGACTGTCCAGTGTGTGGTTATAAATATTGTTCTGCACAAAGGACGGGAGTTTGAAAACTTTCAGGAGTGCCACTTTTGGATTGTGTATTTGAGCAAGTACTAGCAGACTATGTTGTTTTATGTTTGTTTTTTTCATTTTAGAAACATTTTACTGTGCTGAAACGATCGATGATGAATCGTGCAGATCTGAATTTCCAGAAGAAGAATTGTATGTGTGTGTGTGTATCTTTACTAAGGCTTTCACTCAACTCTGGTGGTAACTTTACATTAGTGCAGCAGAAGGCAGTTGATGATGATGATAATGTGGACGATGATGATGATCTGGACGATGATAATAAAAGTTGACAGTAGTGGTGATGATGATGTTATCTTGTAAACCACAGAATTTCATGTTGAGTCTTTTTGACTTGCATGCATAGCAATGTGACGTCTTACTCATCCACGCCCCCCAAAAAAATGTTCCCAGATTTTTGTAAATCTGTACGATATGAAGTCCTAAGTGATCCCAAAATGCCATTTTTAACAAAAATAAAATTGTCTGTCTGTCCGCCCAATCTGTGCAAAACTTGCAAGTGGATTAATGTCTCAAACCCTATTTCAACTATCACAACCAAACTTGGTAAGAAGATGGTTTATATCCATGAGCCCTAATAAATGATCAGTGAATGAATGACTTCACTTCAAGGTCAAGGTCACAGGGTCAACAAATGTTAGTCAAAAAATGACAATTTTGTAAAAGAAAATTTCACTTTTTTCCCTAGGTTTTTATACTATGCAAATTTAATAAACCTCACTCCAAGGTCAAGGTCACTGGAGCTGTCCAAAGTCGGTTAGTATAGGCACTTTAAAGTGATCTTGACTCTAAACTATGAAACATAAAGTCCAAACTTGTTGTATTTAGAGATGATAGAATGATCTTTCATGTATTTTCTGTTTTTGCGTTGATCTTGAAGGGCTAGGTCATTTTAAGCCTTGCAAAAACATTTTTTTAAATAGCTAATTGTACAATGGAATGGCTGTATATTTAAACCATAGTAAGCAACAACATTGGATTATTTGATCAAGCATGAGAGGTCACGTGAGGGTCAAGGTCATGTCAAAGTCACTAAATTCCAAGGTCACTAATTTTTGCGTGTGCATAATACAACTTTTGCTATAGTTTATTTGATAGCACCTGAGTGTATTTGGAGCCGGTGGTCAAGGTCATCTCAAAGTCAAGAGCATAGAAAGATCAAAGTTGGTATTACTTTGCATTTGAATGCCACCATATCATCTTGTTTATTTAGCCTAGGGCACTCATTTTCATGTTAAATATTGCAAGTTCCATAAGGAGCATTGAGTCATATGGGCTTTGCGCTTTGTTGTGTTTCTTTTTTTTTTTTATGTGTAATTTATTTTCTATGCACTTAGTTGGATTAGGCCCCCCTCTCCCCTCCCTCTTCCCCACCCAAAATGTCTGTTTATGGTAACATAGAAGAAAAAAAATAGGGTCGTTAGGTGGGCTTTTTTTTTTCTTCTTAAACTCTTTTCACCTTGTGTGCAATTTTTTGAACGTGTTTCTTTTTTTATTCCCAGGTGATCCTCCCCCCAAAAAAGCTTAAGGTCGGGCCAAAACATTAGGGTCGGTCGAAATACCATAAACAGACTTTTTTTTTTTTTTTTGGGGGGGGGGGGGTTGGAGGGTGAGGGGTGAGGAGAGTGGGGTGGGGCCTTATCACGGAATCATGAAGATGCAATTTCTGGATTAGAACTTGGAAGAAGAAGAAGAAACTTTTGTACAGACAAGGAGCTTATGTCTGTGGTGTGGTATTACCATTTATCAAATGCTTTCTTTAGGAGAGGAGTGGGGAGGTGGAGGGGAGGGTGGGGACGGGATTGTTTCTACTTCTAAGCGTGTGTGTTGGGTCTTAAGATGGTTGATCTGCTTTTTGGTGCTCTCTCGTTGTTTGACTGTAGTTCAGTATTGTTAGTAGTCCCCTCCGCCCAAACACATCATTATCATTTCCCCTCCCCCACTCCTCCCCATGAAACGCAACTGTACAACGTAAGAACCTCACTTTTGTACAGACATTTAGTGCTTGTGTCTGTGGTGTTGTTCATTTTCATTACATGTAAAACGGTGAGAATGTAACGATTTTATGATTATAATAAACTGGTCGTAAAATAGTTTTTTGTTGTTTTTTTTTCTTTTGAAGTTGGTCGTTAGCTATGATGGTTTGGGTCCATGTCTTTTAGTCTTGACGTTTTAAGTTATTTATTATTGTGTATTTTGCTCAAGCTTTCTTGTTTTTTGTTTTTTGTTGTTGTTGTTTTATAATGAGGTTTTGAAATAGATCTCGGTTAACGCAGCGTTTGTAGGATAATGTGGTTTGTGTGTGTGATTGTGTTGTTTCAGTTTATTTCCAGTAATGGACTATTTTCTTGTGCATGTTGGCAAACTGTACGAATAGTAAATTTTGTAGCTACTGTTGCCAATCTGTCAGTTTTAATACGTTTAGCAGGATCCAGTCTACACTGTCAAAAAAATATTGAACTATGAAAAATTTTAATTTGTGTATAATAAGTGTATTACCTAATTTTGCTTTCTGCATGTGCAGCTCTATTTTGTTTTCATTGAAAGCACAAAGGTGCAGTCAGACTCAAAGGTGTTTACAAGTAATTTTATGAAGTGTCTATAAATACACAGCGTCCTTGAAGACTACATTTATAGTCGGCAATCTTGAGGGCTATAAGTCATAAGTCATAATCTTTAATAATCCGTAAAATGGAAATTACAATGTCGTCAAGGAAATCTTTCACTCAGCCTAATTATAAATATGATAAAAACATGCATGTAATATGCAACATTAAGGACGGCATGCTAACAATCAGGCAAAAGAGAAACACCACATACACTTATCTTTAGGCATGCATTATACTTTTTTTTATAGCAATGGGAGTCAAAAAGTATATAACACATAGTAAGCAAAAGTAAACTGCAATCATAAAATAGTCAGTGATCTTGAAGACTATAAATAGTTGGCAACCTTGAGGGCTATAGTCTGCAACCTTGAAGACTATAATTATAAATAGTCAGTGACGTTGAAGACTATAGGCTACTAGTAAGTGACCTTGAAGGATATAATAGTGAGTGACCTTGAGGGCTATAAGTATAAATAGTCAATGACCTTTAGGGTTATAATTGAATACTATACATTTAATAGTGACCTTGAAGGCTAAGGTCTGTAACTTTGAAGGCTATGATCTTCAGTAGACCAGAGAGAGAGAGAGAGAGAGAGAGAGAGAGAGAGAGAGAGAGAGAGAGAGATAAAGAAATAAATCGATAGAAAGACAGTCTGTGACCTTGATGGCTATATAATGATTTATGACCTTCAGTAGGCTACATGAAGACTACAAAGATAAATAGACAGCGACCTTTAAGACCTTAGTCTGTGACCTTGAAGGCTATAATAATTTATGACCTTCAGTAGAGACAGTGAATGACCTAGGCACAACCAAAACAAAAAGCATTTAGTATTATATTTTGTTTCTCTGATGTAGGCAGCAAGATGGATTTGTAGGGGTTTGTTTTGTCTATTTTGTGTAATGAGATTGGTACAGTGATATTTGTTAAAATTTAGTTTGCATCTTTGTTGGTATTCAGCACTTGGTCTTCGATTTTCATGTTTGCTTTTGGTTTAGTTTTGAATTTCTGGTTTGCTGTGTTAATTTATTTCTAGTCATTTATATGTGTTAGAAGTGTTAACAAATGTTTACTAATAGTAATATATTGTTAACTAGTAGTAAAATTGTACAGAATGTTTGGGTTTTGGGTGATTTTTTTGCACAAGCTCTCAATTGTATTACATCATTTAACACATGGGACATCCACTTTAAGGTATATCATCATAAAATCGGATAATTTTGAGCTTTTCTGATTGTACATTATATAGCAGCTGTAAATGCTTCTGGAAATAGTAAAACAGGTTCGTAGGCCTTGTAGTTCACTTTAAAGAAATGCTTTATCTAGAGACCTTGCCCATTCAATTATTGGTTACCTGTATTGCTATTATTTTTGTTTTAATCACACGTTTTACATCATAAGCTCAGTATATGTTATATGTTTTTGTTTGTTCTATTGCAAAACCTTTGTGTTATGATATTGTTAAATTGCTCACATTTTGATGACACCCCCAGCTTCTATGCTTCAAAATGAATTAAAATGCCCATTTCTGCACAAAATGATATTTACAGTACACAATGAATTCAGTATAATAAAACTTAAAACGTGTATAGTAATATTCCCTCATAAAGTAAGCTCAAATTTGCTTTCTGTCCTTATTTTTTTAACATCATGATCAAGAAAAAGAAAACCACCTAATGCATGCTGTAATAAAATGAAAGTTTTCCACTTCCAGTGAAATTTTTGATTTTTTTGTAGACCCACTTTTTTGCTAAAACCATTGTCGACGGTAGCATATGTTTGGTTTGAAAAAGGCATATAAATTTAGGTGGAGATTGATAAAGGACGAAAATGTGTTTAGTTCCTTCCTATCATATCTTATCCCGTAAGGGGAAAAAGGAAGTGGAGTTGCGAGTTTGGCAATTTCGAAAGTGAACATTTAAAGCGTTGATTTTTCTCTGTCCCTTCGTTAGCAACACATCATGCAGACGCGCGCGCGTCATGCAAGCAGTTGCAAAGAAAGACTTTCCAAGCGAGTTTTTGGCAGAGCAGAAAAAGCTGGCTTTCCCCACAGACGACTAATGAATGAGCGGTTAATGGAACGGCATAAGAGGAAAGCTGATAAGCAAGAGGGAGTCTGGACCTAAAGACTAAACTTCAATATGTATTCCATATCCGTGGAATTGGGGGTTTTAATGTCAACATGTTGTTTTTTGTGTCCAGTTTCTATGTTCGACTCATAATGTGTTTTGTCGAAGTTTGGTTTTGTTTGGGTTTCAAAGGGCGATTGCCCCCTGGACACTGGGCGGTTCGCGGACCCCTGCCACATTTCATTTTTTCAACTTTTTCGGTGTGTGTCTGGTGTGTGTGGGTGTTGTTTTTTGTGTGCATTTGGGTGTTGTGTGATTGTGAGTGTAGTGTACATAAGTTGAGTGAGGGGCAGACATAAAGGTGAGTGTGTGTAAGTTTTGTGTCATTCTATTAATTTTATGTAAAAGTTTCTTGTATGTAATATTTTGTATTATAATTTATTATGCAGTGAAACAGAGGTGGAGCGAATCAGGTTTGAAAATGGCATAACTTTTTTTTTTTGCTTGCTATTTCAAGTATTTGCTTATGCAGTGATTGCTTTATTAATATGTGACATGAAATGAGAGAGCGACTCCAGAAGTTGACACTGACAACAAAAGACTTGAGTGGTCTCGGTACAAAAAATGGAAACCGGCAAAAGAATGCTTTGTTTGTGATAAAGTGTTATACATACTTACTCACTGTACCATGAAAGAGAAGACTGGATTTGCGCAGAAAGAGGAATTATCATGACGATGATGTACATATATATAATACACGTGCGATATAAACTTATCACTGATGCAAATTCACTGCAAATATTTGTTTCAATTTGTTTTGTGTGTGCCAAGCAAAAGTATCTTGTAAAGCTTTCAGACTTAACAAATATACCCATGCCGTGTAATATTCCACAATGGACATCTGATAAAAACATTTTTTTTTAAAAAACATGTGGATATCATTGGATTTGACTGTTGAAATTTGATCCCTGCTTTCGACTTTTTGTGGATATTACTTATAAATTTAATTTCAATCCTTTAGCAGCTTATAATATATATTGCAATTTTAGCAAGTCCAGCGTTGTCCTTTCAGACTTGCATGCATGCAGCCATGCAAGTTTTATGAGTATATTTGATTTTCTGTTCAGTTTGCACTTTGTGGAATTTGTAAATTTTGGTGCTTTGAGTATTGTCGCGTGCATGACATATTAATTACTGAACGATACTGCCAGTGATTTGGTACTCATCTTGCCGCTCCCCTTTCTTTTCTTTTCTTTTAATATTTTCTTTTATTTTTATGATTCTTTTTCTTGCAAATTGATCAGGGACGGACTCCCATGTCAAACAGTCTTTTGGAACTTGAAGACTGGAACGATGTGCAATATGTAGACAGTTGTTCAATAAATGTACGTATGTAAATGCATTTTGTTTACAGTGTGATTGTATAGAATTTTTATAATATAATTACTCATTTTAGTTTGCAAATCTATATCTGTTCACTCTGTTTTCAGTCTTCCCCGCTGCTCTCTCCATTCCTCTGCTTTTTTGTCACCCCTATGTTTCCCCAGGTTTTCTGTATCCCTATTTCTAGTATTTTAATGTATTTTATTATATTTATTTATTTTTTTATTTATAGTTTTTAGGGGTTGTGTCATTGAACTTCAGACATTTGATATTTTGCTTCCAAGACCTAGGTTGAGTCACATTTTTTATAACAAACAACCAAAAATAATTGGCAAAATAAGTACAACTCCTGGTTTATCCTCTATTAATTTGTAGTAATTTCTTGTTCTAACATATTTGTCATCTTTTTATTATTATTTTAATGTACATTTTTTTCTCTCATTCGTTTCTCCCATCTAGCAGTATAAAATATGGTATAAAGAGCTGAAACAGGTGACCATGGCCCATGCACATGAATGCATGCTAAGCCGTTATTTCATCTCCATCCAACATTGTTGACCATTTTATTGTTTTCATCCAACGTTGTTTTGGCCGTGCATGAGTGTGTTGATGTGTAACCCAAGTGACTTCCTCTCTCTCCAAGGCTCAGAGGATGGTTGGCAGAGTGACTTTGATGTGTGTTTAACTCTTTTTATTTAAATATTATTAACTCGAACTCGGATATATAGTTAGCGTTTAGCGTTTTCAACTGAAATTATCATTATTTGCAGTAACCTATTGTGTGGACTTCTTTTTTCTTTCTAAAGCTGGAATGTTTTTAGATTTTGATGCTGAATTTTTTTATTATTATTTCTTATTTCTTTCTTTCTTTTTTTCTTTATTTATTTTGTGTATTATGTATTTATGTATTTATTATATAGAAATACATACATATTTGTATGTATTTATTTACTTTCAAGCTTCATGTTATTTGTTCTTTTATCTTATTTATTTTGATCTTATTATTTTATTTTATTATTATTTCTTTTTATTATTTTTTTTTTTAATGTGAGAATATAGACATAGAAAGGACCATTATAATTTATGTGGGAAGAAATTAAATTACATGGATTAAATCAAATATTTAGTTCTTAGGTAATTTAGATCAATTGTATTAGTATTAAATACTTTGTTAAATAAATAATGCAACTGTTTTGCATTTGTGGCAAGATTTATTTTGTTACAGATGTCGGTACAGTGAACATTCTTTTTTGGTGAATGGATTGTTTGAACACCCAAACACATGAATGCGATCTTTTTAATATACTTAGTTTTCCATGATTAAGATGGTATAAAATAGATATTTCTACATAGTGTTTCATCGTAACCACAAAATATTTCTTTCTTCTTCTTTTTTGAATATTTGTTATTATAACAAATAAATGATACAATAGAATAAAAATACAATAAAGCAGTGTATTGGTGTACATCCAGTTTTAAAGGCATAATATATTTACTTGTCCAAGAAGTTTCTTCCAGTTGTTCAAAAGAAAAATGTAGTATGCAATTTATTTATAATTTTTACATTTTTAAATAAAACAAACATTTGTACCTGTACTGTAGTTTAACTTTTAGATATATATGTAGGCAACAAGATTTATTCAAACTTGGATGATGATAATAATAATAATAAACTAATTAGTCAAAGTTACGAAACAAACACTACAAATACAGTTTGACAGAAAGGAATATTGCACATGCATGTATATTTTACCCTATCTTCCAAACGCCACAATTTTTAGCTGTTTTGTTAACAACCCTGTGTATAGATTAATGAAATAAAATATAAAAAGATGAAAATAAACCTGCATGAAAAAAAAAGAAACAGATGTTGCAATGATTTTGTAAATGTGGGTATTTTGAAAAACAAACGTTGAATGTGCAATCATCATAACCGGTGTGTTTGCGTATGTACATGTGCATTGTTGGAAAACGTGTTTCCCTTCTTGTTTTTCTTCTCACAAAAACTGGCTGTATAGAAATGACGTTTATTATAATTTATATTGATAATATTATTAATATGGTTAGACTCTTAGGTCTGTTATAATCTAAAACATTTCTCCAACATTCTTTGCGATACTAATATTTTGTAGTAAAACAACATACATTTATTAAAGCATGGTTGGCTGGCTTGGTTTGTGGGGTTGGGGTGGGGGGGAGGGGAAGAAGGGAGGGAAAAGGAACGATACTCCCTCTCCCCTCCCCCTCCTTCTCTCACCTCTGTGTATTCTCATACAGGTTCAACAAAATATAAAATTTTCTTTTTGTATTTAAAACAAAAGTGTGGTAATTAAAAAACAGGGTTGAAATACATTGGTTATTTCTACAGGCAGATTTTTTTATATCAGAATTTTATATGAAATCACGTGTTGTTCGGTACTGACCATTTTTACAAAATAAATTACTTTAATAAAACTCTTTTATATAGCCTGATTTACCAATAAATGGGGAAAGTGAACAAAAAGTAATTATACAAATCAATTCAAATGAATGTTATACCTGTAACATGCAATTACACATACAGCCATATTCCTTCAAACGTATCAACCCCTGGAAAGAACTCTGTAATAATCTTTCGTACCTACAATTAAGTGGCAGTATTCCTTTCATGTTGTTAAATGTTCTGTGCTATATAAGGACTTCAATGGGTTAATAATAATGTTTGACAATTGTAAAAGAAAAATCTATTGAGCTTTTTGTTTTTATTAATTACTTTGACAGAAAAGACACATCAGTATGTGATAGTAATTGTTGACATAGTGTAACTGGTTTTGAGATGCCACATAATAAAATGTTTCACTGCATGAGAAAACCAGGCTAAATTGTCAAATTTAGCAAATCTATTTATTTATACATTAACAAAAATTAAATAAAATAATTAAAAAAACAACATAAAAGCTAAATTTGATTATTTATAATAGTTTGTTTGCTATGATTTTATAAAGTATATTATTTTCACTTGTTCGTTTGAGCCTGTTTCAACTTTATTTAGCTGTAGCTTGGAATATAGCTGCTGGCGACTTTGGCCAGGTTATCTCATGCAGTGTCACAAATGTGTACTGTTTTTTTCCAACCCATCTTTTAATGTTGTTGTTGTTATTATTATTTCATGAATTTGTTATTTACAATTTGTTTGTTTGTTTTTTTCCCCCGCCATCTGGATGTCAGGCAACTCTGTACCAGGTTGAAGTATGCAGTAGTTTTCATTTTGATATCATGCAACATGTCTGTACCAAGTGAATGATGCGAGAGCTAGGGTGTTCATCCTGACAGTCCTGCGGTCATGGAATAAAAACACTGGAAAACTTAAAATGTGGATTGGAATTTATTATGTTCTGTATGTTTGCATCAGTGAAATAATTCTGTCTGTATTTAACTCATTCCTCGTCTTTTTTTTTATCTCTTGTGTTCTTCCTCCATGTTTTCCTGTCTGTCTGTCTGCCTGTCTCTCTCTCTCTCTATCTCTCTCTCTCTCTCTCTCTCTCTCTCTCTCTCTCTCCCTGTGTCTCTATCTCTCTCTCCATCACTCTGTCTGTCATTGTCATTCTTTCTGCCACCCTGTTTCCATCAGATCTCTCTCTCTCTCTCTCTCTCTCTCTCTCTCTCTCTCTCTCTCTCTCTCTCTCTCTCTTTCTCTCTCTCTCTCTCTGTCTCTCTCTCTCTATCTCTCTCTCCATCATTCTGTCTGTCACTGTCATTCTTTCTGCCACCCTCTTTCCATCAGATCTCTCTCTCTCTCTGTGTCTGTGTCTCTCTCTCTCTCTCTCTCTCTTGCTCACTCGCTTAGTTTAAACAATTGTATAAACGAGCACTCCAGTTTCAGTCATAAAGGCACATTTTGGTATCCTATCCTATCCTATCCTATCCTATCCTATCCTATCCTATCCTATCCTGTCCCGTAACCCTAAGGTCGTAGGGGCACCACAGATGATCGTTTAACCAGCATACCCCATCTTTCTCTGTTCTCAGTAGCCCTGATGGCTTCGCTCAGTGTCAAACCAGTCCATTCTCGAATGTTGTCCTCCCACCTCTTTTTCGGTCTCCATCTTCTTCTACCTCCTTGCACTGTGCCTTGCAGAATATAGTCTTTGCAAGGCCTGATGATCTGGTGACGTGGCCATACCATCGGAGTTTCCGTTTCTTCACCACTGTGAGCAGGTCATCGTGTTGTCCAATGGCTTGTGTGATGGTCTGTCGGACTTCGTCGTTGGTGATGTGTTGGGTATAGGAAATGCCCAGAAGTCTTCTGTAGCACCTCATCTCCATGCTTTGTATTCTTCGTTGGAGATCTGCTGTGAGGGTCCATGCTTCGCAAGCATATAGGAAGATGGAGATGACAAGGGAGCGCAGCAGTCTTACTTTGGAATGTAGACTGATGGTCCTGTCTTTCCAAATGGGCTTCAACCTTGTCAGGGCAGCAATTGTTTGTGCTATCCTGGCATTTTGGTATCACGTGCCAGTATTTCTGCATCCACATCAGCAGTTTAATCATCTTTGCCTTTGTGAGGTTTGAAACTGAGATGGGCATTAATTTTTGATTTTATCACAACTCACCACTTGTAACTCACAAGTTAAATATAATTTATGTTTATAAATAACAAAATCAATTGAACCGGAAAAAATGAGTTAATTCAGAGGGTTGCTCAAGATGCTGGTCAGTTGGGTCTGTATGATGACCAGCTGATGATGACAATGATGATCGATGGTTAATTATAAAGGACCCAAAGATCACACATTAATTTTCAGCATCATAGATAGTTTTTAAAATTCAGAGTGAGTGCATACAATATAGATGCAAGGATTCACAATATTGCATTGCCAAGTGAACACACCAGGAATGCATTTAGTCAATGGTGCAGCACCACACACAAAATTCAGCAACACAAATAGCTGCCAGCATGCCTTGTCACGTATATTCACCACCATCAGGTTTCCACACCAGAAAAAAAAAAAACCACTATATATGATTAAGCTCCCTCCATTTTCCACCCTTTACCTCCAGCCCCCCAAATGACCTCTTAGTAATGGCTTTCATTTTACAAATCACTATACTATACTATACTATACTATACTATACTATACTATACTATACTATACTATACTATACTATACTATACTATACGATACGATACGATACTATACTATACTATACTATACTATACTATACTATACTATACTATACTATACTATACTATACTATACTATACTACACTAAATCAACCATTTTTATGCCTCTATAGTACAACAGTGAAAGTGTACATTTGGCACAGTTGTTTGTTTACCTAACATGGAATTATAAGAGATACCTAACATTCAATGTTTAGTCATCAGTTTGAGCAATGATTGACAACTACAGCATCTTTTAAAGTGGCAGCAATCAAAGAATGTTCAGCTAACACATGTGAAATTAAACTTTCTTTACAGCAATGCAGTTTTCCTCCTCAACTCATTGTCTTAAAAAGTGAACAAACATCCTTGATACCCCTATCCATTTAAAAATAAACAATACATACAATAATACAATTTAAATAAATATAAATACATATAAGTACATACAATAAATAAATAAATAAATAAGTACCGTTAAGAATTTAAAAAAAGAGTTTGTAAACCAACAAAACCATCAGATTTGTCCATAATAACGGTCTCTGATTACATACAAGTACTAAAGACTATGAAATATGGTTTCTGCAAGCACTGGCTCGGTTGAAAATCAGGGTTTATTCCCACATTCTTTCATCGTCGAATTGCATAATCCATAAACCCGCTTAGATTCATATGGTACGGTAGCTTTTTCTTGTTGTGTCGTCCGCTGATCATGGGGATCAGACGACGAAAATTGTGACGATGTTTCTTGTCAACATTCGTGCAGTTATGTTTGATTAAGTGCAGAAATTTGTTTGTTATTTAAGAAATTAACGATCAAAATGTCATTGTTCAAAAGATTTATGCGAAGCTCGCAAGATGGAGGCGACCAACGAACCGCTGGCACCCCACCCCCAGGGATGCAGACTATGGGAGCTAGCTTGCAGAGAAAATTCGCTAAAGGTGTACAATATAACAGTAAGTCCATATATTTTATTTGTATTACATTAATTTTTTTCGTTACGTTTAATAACTATATCCTGGATTTGGACATGTGGCTGTGAATAGGCAATACAGTAGCAAAGATTAGTTCAGGTAATGTTCATGCTAATATCTACGTTCTGTATGTGGTGATGGTTTGCAGTGAAAATTGTGATTCGTGGTGACAACAATGTGGGGAAGACATGTCTGTTCCATCGTCTGCAGGGTCAGCAGTTTAAAGAGGAGTACTTGCCCACTGAGGAAATTCAGGTATGGAATCTCGTAGTCGTAGTTTTATTCAATTTAAATTTCAATAATACAATCAGTACCACAGCAAGTTTAGTTTGAAAACTGTTGATTAGATCAGTGAAGCTGTCAAAAATACAATTTCATTGGTTTGTTTGTGTGTGTATGTGACTGTGTGTGTTAAAAACGAAATGGTTGAAAAATTGACATGGAAGTAGATAAAACATATATCGTACAAGCTTCAAGCACGATTTATAAATGCTCTAGTTATGAGTTGCCCTGTGGGTTCGGGTACAGAATAGAATAGACCCAATGTTTCTCGGCGTGTCGTAAGAGGTGACTAACAGGGTGATGTCAGCACGGCCTGACTGGGCGAAAGTCGTCTACACAGAAGTCACCAGCGCGGCCAAGACTGAGGAACCTCACGTTACTACAGGTTTAATGACCACGTGCCCGGGTCAAGGTGAGCCACACTGTATTCGTGGATATCGGCTGTGGCCAACAGCCTAGAGAGGATTGGGCCTTGCCCGGTCTTTCTTGCCCAAGACACACCGTATGATGAAAAGAACCACTTAGTGCAGTACGCTGGTTAAACGATCATCTGAATAGGATAGTTATGAGCATGTGATTGTGGGTGCTTGTGGAATAGCAGGACAAGACATTTTAATACCTAAATTATGCATACAATACAAATCCAAAATGGCATTTCATGAATCTTTATCTGACTTTGTGTGTATACTATAAATGCATGTGTGTGTATTTCTGATGTGGAGACAGGTTTGTTTGTGTGTATGCAGGTGGGCAGCATACAGTGGAACTACAGAGCGACCGATGATGTGGTGAAGGTTGAGGTGTGGGATGTGGTAGACAAAGGGAAAAAACGCAGAAAACTGGAAGGCCTCAAACTGGGCAACGACGAACACAGTCCTGTAAGTTTTAGTTTTTTGTTTTGTCTTTTCTAAATGATAAAAAAAAATAATGTAACCTGTTTTCCCCCTTAAGTGTATCCTTTTGTATCACTCGCTTCGCACTTTCACTTTAGGAAATCAAATGTAGTTTTGTGCCAAAGAAACTACTGGCTTGAAATTTATTTATTTATTTATTTTATTTTACCAAAGTTTTTATTTAGCGCTTTTCCAGCTCCAGAGCTGCTCAAGACACTGACCAGTACAGGACCTAACGCAGGTCGCCACAGGAGCCCAGTTAAAATAATAGCCCAAAGATCCCTCTCTGTTGCAGGAAGTCATATGCAGCCTTTTGCATCCACAAATTGTTCTGCACTACTCACTAGTCTGATTTCTTCCAAATTGAGAACAACAAAAAAATGTCCGTCTTAATAAAGGTTAATGCATTTTTATCACATCCTATTGTGCACTCCCAAATAAGTGAAGCTCGGCTACAAAAAAAGCAAGTAGGACATGTCTCTTTTTCTTCTTCTTCTTCTTCTTCTTCTCCTTCTTCTAATTTTTCTCCTTCTTCTTCTCCTTCTTCTCCTTCATCATCTTCCTCTTCTTCTTCTTCTTCTTCTTCTTCTTCTTCTTCTTCTTCTTCTTCTTCTTCTTCTTCTTCTTCTTCTTACTGTAAACTAAGTTATAAAAGATATAACTCAAGTCCTCCACAGTGCCAACTTGCAGTGTAATTGCCGCCATTTAGATAAGATAATTTCCATTCGCTCGTCAAACGCCTGTATTAATTTAGGGCCTGGTCAAGTAATGACGCACACGAAACACAGAAGCAGCATAGAGTTCATTTATTCATAGTCCAAGAACATTCACGAAAGATGTCAACGAATCATATAATAATACGTATGTGTGTGTACATATCAGTATGGGGACAACTAATTTCTGTATACGTGACTATGAACTACTTCTTGTGCCAGACGATGTGTGGTAAAATACTGCGAAAAGAAAGAAACATAAACACAAGAAACATTAGCAAGTATACCAAACAATGTATCAAAAACCCTTATTCAACAAGATACAATCAAAGCAATAAGACGGAAAGAATACACATACTAGAGGACAACTTATAGACAAATACTTTAGTTGATTTCAAAAAAGGACAATTTAGCTAAGGTTACGTGGAACCAAGCCAGAACAAACGAAGAAACAAACGCTTTATGTTCCTTTAACTTACACGACGATTAGGCTACGTTTATTCTTTCAAGCCTCAAAACAATTGGCGCAAGACAATTTGACTATGCTCATCTAACATTAGTCAATTCATTAATACAAACAATTCGGCTACGTTCACCCAACGAGCCTCGGTACGGTGCCTAAACTAGGAAATACTCGTCGATGACCTAGCTCAGTAAAACATTTATAACTGAACTCATACGTAAACATTTAACAACATATTCTAGGAAATACACCTGAAGTCCCAAAACGTCGCTAACTACCTTTGCAGAGACAAAACAGCAAAGCTTTAAGGAAAAACGGTATAAATACCCAAGTGGGTTTAACATTTCGAATAAGGCCGATAATTCGACATAAAACGTTATCTTCATTAAAGACCAAAACAGTTATCTTATTCGTCAAAACTTAGTCCGACAAATTGTGACGACAATAAGCTTTAATCAAGCCAAGACGTTCAGCATAATCAGCGCATTTTTGCTGACCACAAGCTAAAAACAAATAAACTTGACTTGTCCTTATTTACAAATCCTGAACAAAGTGTTCACTTCAATAATTCTTCTGACAAAAGACCAAGTTCTAAATCAAAACGAATTCTAGAAAATCAAAAGCTTGAAGAATATCAGAATCGAATCAATTTGCAGAAAAGGCATGAAATCAGTCACTAAAACGAGAAAATCATAAAGGTCATAATCATTTGCACAAATCAACAAAAACATATGCAAAACGCAAAATATCTATAAGTACCTTATGACCGCTGTAAGACGTTTGGAAAACCACACAGATCCAAAAGGCGACAACAACGTCTGGTACCAAAGGCAGGTAAAATAAAAGCTTTACACAAAACTCTACAAATCGTGAACATCACATTTAAACTCTATCTTTCTAAACAGGTGAGCACAATAGTTTATATCATATAAACTAAAAACGACCTAACCTTCTCTCAGACCCAGCAATCTAACTAACCAGAAAAAGCTGAAACAAACGTTTATATCTGTTACTATCAAAACCAGTCTTGCGTCATAATCTCGATCTCATGAGAAAAAATACGCAAACAATATTTATAAACGAAACACAGTTCACCAATAATATTCAAACTCACATCAAAACTCTGCACGCTTTTGCCACTGACTTGAGAGAGCAATAGATCCGGAGAGAGGGTAAGAGAGAGGGTGAGAGAGAGAGGGGGAAGAAACACGACAATCACAAAGAGAAGAATCACAAGAAACACATTTAGAGGGGTAAGAAAGACAGGCACCAAAAACAAATGAAAGGATATAAATAAACAGTCCAGTCATAAAACCAAAAAGATGCGTCGGGTTGGCCAATGAGGTGATGATACGTCTTGTCAGTCAAAATCAATAAAACCAAACCAATGAAAACAATAGAAAGAAGAAGCAACATGCAGTGGGGAGGAAAAAGAGGACAGATAAACGGAGGACACTTTACACACCAAGAAAGTACATGATATCACAAATAACAGACTCTCTCTCTCTCTCTAGATCAATAGCCCATAAATAATTTCAAAACTTATCTAATCATATCTTGGTCACACATGACTCATAGAGGCATGCACATGCAGCCTTAGGCACTTGATAACACAGACAGCTGAGCACAACCCTGGGTGACAGGAGAGGGAGGAGAGGGATGTAAGTGCATGCTGAGTGAGTGTATTGGTGTAGCCAGAACTCCCTTGTCTAGGACATGAGCGTCAGGATCTTTAAAGGCTGTGCGATAGGATGCATGTATGCACATTCTAGACCGTCGGTTTATATTCTTATCCGAAGGAATATATCCTATTTCAGATTTTGTTAAAATGTCTGATACGTCTGGTAAAATACAAGGAGTGGTTGGTGCATGTAGTCTGTGTACTTGTTACTGAGAATTTTAGTCACCGAGTTAAAGAGTTAACGTTGTGATGCATAATTTCTTTTTAAAAAAAAAAACAGATAGAGGAGCCATGTTTGGATGCTGAGTTCTTGGATGTGTACAAGGGTACTCATGGAGTGCTGTTTGTCTTTGACATCACCAAACAATGGTACGTACTTGTTCTTCAGTATGGAAAGAATGTCTTTTGTCATTATTGAACATTAGTAGAGTAGATGGTTTCATTGACTCCGTCCGCCACCCTCCATTACCACCATTTTAGGAACTCTCTTTTCTTTGGACCAGCTTTATGGGGGTAGTGCTCATCTTCTCCCTTGCTGCTTACCTTCCTTGGTTCTAAACAGAGCCGGAACCCATTTACAGCTGGGTGGGCTGGGGTTTGTTTTGGGTGTTCTGGTTTAAATCTTTTTGTTATTTAGTGGTTGCATCCAAGTACTAAACAGCCATTCCCATCCGATTTGCCAACTTCTCTCGATATTGCTTTACAAAATGTTTGTAGCGTGCGTGTAAACCAGTATGTTACTGTGCTATTGTATCGTGATGTTCTGTATAGTACTGCATGTGCTGTATTGAACTGTATTGTATTGTATTTCAGGACGTTTAACTACGTGGAGCGGGAGTTGGAGAAAGTGCCGCCCCACATTCCAGTGCTTATTCTTGGTAATCACCGTGACATGGGCCATCACCGCACCGTCACCACAGAGAGAGGCACCAGTCTGGCTGATGCTGCACAGAGAGAAAGGTCAGTGAGTAAATAAAGGATTGAATGAATCGGTCGCTGGATCTAGGAGGTTGGATACCACGGTAACAAGTACTTTATTGCCAAGTGACATGATCACGATGCACAAGTGACACTGTTGCCTCCAGATACAAAACAGAAAGACAAGCCATTAACAGCTAGGCAGTCCGGGATGTGTTCGTGGTCTTGTTTAGTTCTTAGTCTTATTTTATTGGCTACATCCAAGTACTAAAATTCCAGTCCCGTGCAAGTTGGTATCAATCATAGACAACATTTATCAATAAAAGTCCAATAAAAAGTTATAACCCAAAGGTTACATAATCATTAGCTTCCCCAATCACATGCTATTTGTTCCCATGTTCCATCACTGTAACACTACACCCTCAGTCCTGAGCGCAATATACCTGTATAGTTAAAAAAAAATCTGTTTGGTTTTGATGCAGACCGGAAGGTTCTGGACAAGTAAGGTATGCTGAGTCATCCATGAGGAATGGTTTTGGCTTGAAATACCTCCACATGTTCTTCAACCTTCCCTTCCTTCAGCTGCAGGTGATGCACTAGTCTGATATATTTGTTCAGTATTTCATGTAGTATATCCACTTTTTTTTTTCATTACTTGTTAGAAAGTGAAAGTCATATCTTCATAGATTAACAGTTCTGCGAAGGGCCTCATCTTGGGTCGTGGCAGCCGGGCAGCGGTCACTGACTACAATTGTTTTTGTGATACAAGTTAGAAAACTCATGTTTTGCTACGCTGTTTTGAAGCTTGCCAAAAATTTAGTTGTATCTCTTGATGAAACAATTACAGCCACATACGCTGATGTTCAGTCAGTGCAGTTTTGCAGCAAATTTGTATGAAAAAATTTATTGAAGGCGACCTATGTCAAGAGATGAGATTCTCGGATGCTTAAATTTTACAATATTTACAGTATTTCTGCTAATTCTTAGGATTTAACCTTGTTTTTAGGTTTACGTGTAGTTATTTTATAGTAGTTTCTGTTTAAAATGACGAAAACAAAAGTTCAGTGCACACATGCAAAATTTACATAGATTATCCTCCTTTGTTAAAGAAGTCAGCTAAAATGAATTGTGCAACAAACTTATAAATAGCCCAGCAAGGCTAGGCATCCTTTGTGATTCACATGCATGACAGTGTTAAAATTAATAAAGAAAGATGGTAAATCAAAGCGAATAACAAAATGCAATGTTCAAAGAACTGTTGATGGGGAGGGGAAGGTATCTTGCTATAACATTTGAAAAACTATCTGTGATCGTTATTTATTATTTTATTTTTGTATTTATTTATTTATTTATATTTTCATGCATTCCATTGTCTTGATGCTCATGTCACAGAATGGGTGCCGGCTACACAAATGTACCCGGCAAGCACTAGGGTCATGCTCAGTTGTCTGGGCGTCAGACGAGGCGCCCAAAAGCTGCAGCGCCTTGAGCTGGAAAAGTCCTATATAGGATTGATTACATACATTAAAAAAAATATATATATTTAAGTGCAGTGAGCCTGAGCATAACTTGGGAAAGTGTACTATACTAATTCATATTCCTATACTGCACTATACTAATTCACATAGTTATTTGTTATTATTATTATTATTATTATTATTATGCATTTAGAGAGAAACACTGCTGAAACAATTGGAGGTGAACACACAAGACATGATGTCCACCACTGAAGAGCTGGCTGTGCATGAAGAGTCGGAGGAGCAGAACTATGAAGTGTAAGTCACAGGTTACACAGTGCACAATTTTTTCCCCAGCTCTGGGACCCAAAGTGGTAAAGGTGTTCTCGTAACGTTTCGGTGGCTGGGGAGAAAGGCATTTGGGACCTTTCTTTTCTCTAGGGGAGAGACAGTTTTTCTCTCTCCCTCACTGCTTTACCTTCCCTGGGCCCCAAGCAGGGCCGGGTACCCATTCATAGCTAGTTGTGCTGCACTGTGTTGTGTGCTGCTTTCTTTCTTTGTGTCTTCGGTGGTTGTATGGTCACCTGTGTTAAGTGCTAACCGGGCTTGATGGTGCTTCACAAAACATTTTCTAGCTCACTTTAGTTTAAATGCCTGTTCACGACGTACGGTGATTTTCAACCTACAGCATTTGTTAGGCATGGTCACACAGATAGGCGCTAGAATGTAATATGTGTTATTGCATTCTCAGTTTCCTGGAGTCGCTGACCACCCGTCGACGGCAGATGCAGGAAAAGTTAGGAGAGAAAGCCACCTCCACAGCGAAGTACCGTATGGACCAGTCAGGCAAAGTGATAGCTAGTGATGATGTTGAAGGTTCTTCAAGTAACAGTTCTGCTGCCGATACTGCCACTAGTACTGCTGCTGCTTCAGGTGAACTATGTGTGTGAATGTGCATAGGATGAGGGTTGGAGGGGGAGGATGGAGATGTGAGTGCAATAAGTGTGTGTATATATGTATGTGTGTGTGCGTTTGTATATGTATGTGTGTGTGTATGTATGTGTGTTTGTCCTTTTCTATTTCCTTCTCTAACATATTTGTTTCTGTTATTTTATTGTTTATTTTGTAGTGCTGAAGCACTTCTTTTCTTTTCCCAATGTAATTGATCAATCTGGTATATTTAAAAATGTAGATTTCTTTTCTCTGTATTTTTTATTTGTCAGTGGATAATTTTCCTGAACTAGGGCCAGATTCTTGTGTTTGTGAACAGGAAAGTTAAAGTCATGTTGTTAACAATTATTATTAGTAGTTGTAGTAACAATATTGTTGTATTATTATTGTTGTTGTTGTTGTGAACAGTTCCGCGATCAGCTTCCCAGCCATCCATGCCTCGCATCCCTTCTACCACTGCTGTTGACCAACCTGTCACTCAGCCCACCGTGGCCACACATCCTGTCCGAGCCAGCCAATCAGAGAACTCCACACCGGCTACTACCCCTCAAGTGGAAAACAAGACAGGATTGTTCTCGCGTTTCTTCAAGAGCAAACAGCAAGATGGTGCTATGGCCATCAAAGGAAAGTCTGGTATGTGTTTGTGTATGTGTGTGTGTGGGTGTGTGTGTGTATGTGTGCATGTGGATGAATAAGGAATGGGTAATGAGTGTGAGAGAGAGAGAGAGGGGGGGGGGTGAGGGTGGAAGAAAGAAATATGGGAAGAGAACGACAGAGGTATATCGGGCAGTAAGTGCAGGGGGTGGAAAGGAAGGAGGTGGGGAAAGGGACAGGGAGAAGCATCTGGAACTGGTAAATCCATCATAGGCCTAGATTACTGGATCTGAAGCTCACTTTCTGCACTATGACAGTGCCGGGATGGAGTAGGCTTCAACAGAAGCGATAACGTCCAAATGTAAATATTTAGACAAGAGTTGTAGAAAACTTCGCAGAGCAGAAGGTTGAGCGTGAGGCCAGATGACCACGTTGTGATGATTTTGTCCTTGTAACAGAAGCCAAGGCAGAGGAGGGTCCTGTGGTGAAGAGTGTGGAGGACTTTGTGCCTGACGGCAGCGCCATCGACAGTTTCCTTGATGACGCCAAAGATGTCAAGGACAGCAAGGACACCAACAGAGAGGATGACGACAGGTACACACACACACTGCAGCCATAATGATGAAGGTGGTGGTGATGGTGATGATGATGATGAGGAGGAGGAGGAGTAGGAGGAGGAAAAGAAAGTAGGAGGAGGGGATCGGGGATGATTGTAGTGGTCAAGCTGATGAATGTATTACAGTACATATGGAAAGTTTCCAATGTATGAACACTGAGATAACAGTGTAGCTGCTAGACCATGCACACACACACACATACCTCACCCTACCTCAATCCTCTCCACCCTGTCCCACCCAACCTCCACCTTCTATTGAACACTTGCTTGTGTGAACATAGGAATTATGATTCAATACTGTTGCTGAACAATGTGTAAACCAATCAATTTTATCACATTATTTCTGTTTTTATTATTATTTTATTTGTTAAATCTTTTGTTTAGTGATGATGAGGAAGGTGGCAACCCTATGGTGGCAGGCTTTCAGGATGACCTTGACTCTGACGATGACCTTCACACCCCAGCCACGCAGATCCCGCCCCACTCCCGCCCTAACGCTCAGGCTGACGTCGACATCTCCAGCGACGAAGGCGAAAAGAAGAGAGAGAAGGAGAAAACGGGTCGCAATCCTGCCGTCTTGCAGGACGCCGACCTTTCGAGCGATGACGATCGCGCCCGTCCTAACCCCGCTGTCGCTATGGCAGCGGTCGACCTCACAGACTCTGAGGAAGAGCTGCAAGAACAGAGAAATGCATCAGAGAAGCAGAAAGTGCAGAAACAAAAAAGCAGTAATAGATCTTCAGCCGGCGATAGAGAAGGTGTGGGTAAGAAGGAAAATGTGCAGGAGAAGAGGAAGAATGGGAACAGTCATAAGCAAGAAGGTGCCAAACAGAACACGGTCAGCGGTGTAACACCCTCCTCCCCATCACCGGTCCCTCACAAACCCAAAGTAGAAGTGACGCTGAGCAGAGACGAAGAAGAAAAAGAAAGCCGCAGCGCCACCGAAGAGGGAGAGAACTCAGAAACGCAGGACAAAGACGTCCATGTGGAAATTCCCCAGGAGGACCTTGGCAACTGGCTGGATCAGTTTGAAGCTCAGGTAGGTTTGGAAAAAGCTTTGGCTGTGTTAGATGATCTTTTCTGTGCTTCCTAAGCACACTGCGTTTGTGTAATATCAATAGCCATCAACATCATTGTCAGCACCCCCCCCCTCCTCCCCGTATCATTATCACCATCATTATCACCACCACTATCATCATCATAATCATCACCACCACCATTTTAGCGGTCATTACCATCACCATTTTCATCTCTTTTTATTCCTTTTCTTTTCTTTACTTCTTTTTTCCCTTCAAATGATAATAAATGGTTTGGATTTGAACATATAATTTGACATGCCTATCCTATCCTATCCTATCCTGTAACTCAGAGGTCGTTGGGGCATCACAGATGATTGTTTTACCAGCATACTCCATCTTTCTCTGTTCTCAGCAACCCTGATGGCTTCACTCAGTGTCAAGCCAGTCCATTTTCGAATGTTGTCCTCCCACTTCTTTTTTGGTCTCCCTCTTCTACCTCCTTGCACTGTGCCTTGCAGGATGGTCTTTGCAAGGCCTGATGATCTGGTGACATGGCCATACCATCAGAGTTTCAGTTTCTTCACCACTGTGAGCAGGTCATCATGTTGTCCAATGGTTTGTGTGATGGTCTGTCGGACTTCGTTGTTGGTGATGTGCTGGGTATAGGAAATGCCCAGAAGTCTTCTGTAGCACCACATCTCCATGCTTTGTATTCTTCTATTGTAGATCTGCTGTGAGGGTCCGTGTTTCGCAAGTGTATAGGAAGATGGAGAATGGAGCGCAGCAGCCTTACCTTGGAATGTAGACTGGTGGTCTTGTCTTTCTAAATAGGCTTCAACCTTGCCAGGGCTGCAGTTCCTTGTGCGATCCTGGAGAGGACTTCCTGTCGGGACCCATTGTCGGATACAATGGCTTCTAAATATTTGAAGCTATACACTGTGTTGAGGGATTGGCCTTGAACTTTGATGTCCATGTTGATGCCATTGGTGTTGTTGGTCATCATTTTGGTCTTCTCTGCACTTATTTCCATTCCATAGGCTCTGGAGGTGGTGTCAAGACTCTGAACCAGCTGTTCAAGTTCTTGTTCCTCTCCAGCCAATCCATCAATGTCATCCGCAAAACGAAGGTTGGGGATTGCTCTACCCCCTCACTCCCCCACCTCCTTATGCTGACTGTGCCTTTGTGATCTGCAAGAGCATCTGACATGATGCGCTCTAGGAAGATGTTGAAGAGTGTTGGAGAGAGTAGGCATCCATGACGCACACCGATTGTTGTTCTGAACCAGTTTCCGATGGCGCTGTTATGGAGGACTGCACTGGTAGCCTTGTCATACAGGCTTTTGATGACTTCAATAATGTTAGGGCTGATGTTGTACACTCTCATGGTTGCCCACAGAGCTGCATGCCAGACTTGGTCAAACGCTTTCTTGAAGTCTACGAATAAATGCTATAGATGGTGGTTTTTTTTGTGGTATTTTTCACTGATTATTCTGAGGTTGAAAATGATTTGTTCATCTGGGGTTTAACCTGTTGAGTATTATTTTTAGGTGGACCTTGCTCACGGCGGTTCATTTAAGTACTCTCAGACTGTGGCTAAAAATACCTTTAGTTCCGCCTCGTAGGATCCCTTAACGCAGACTGAACTGCTTATAACCAGCTGAGAAACGGCCAGCGACCCACAGCACAAGCTATGCAACTGGCACTTGCCTGGAAGCTTATAATTATTTTAACATCGCGCCAAGCTCTAGGTAGGCCTATATGGCCCATAGCTCATGCAAGCTGTGCTGCTAGCCAGACCTATAACACACAACAGAGAGAGAGAGAGAGAGAGAGAGAGAGAGAGAGAGAGAGAGAGAGAGAGAGAGAGAGAGAGACTACACACACAACTGATATAATACAAACACATTAGACACATGACATACACACAAACTGAATGTAAACACACAATCAAACAAAGAGTAAATACAGTCAAGTTTTAAAGGACTTCACAAAACAAAGCTATAATCAAAGTGAGACATAAGCAAATTTCAAAGTACAATTCACTTTATGGACACAGAGAGAGAGAGAGAGAGAGAGAGAGGGGGGGGGAGGGAAGAGATATGCAACATTTAATAACATATGTTAGGCATGCCTATGCAGTGCGTGACAATGGTTGTGTGTTTTTCGATATAACCTAGTGCATGTAGGAAACGTCACAGAACAAAATAACAAGGGGAAAAAAATTATTGTACTCACCTAAGCTTATGTCATGCTGATAGGAATATCCTGAATAAATAATCACTATAACTGTCATTGTCACACAACACGGAACACTGATTAGCGATTCAGTCATGAAGTAAGAGTTCATTGAACATTAGCCACTATACATGTCACTGTCACTCAACATGGCCCACTGACCAAGCGATTCAGTTATGCTGGTACAGTACATTGAACAATGACCACCATCATAAATGTCACTTTCACAAAAGGGGCACACTGACCAAGCTTCACTGCTGTACTGGTAGTGGTAGGTACAGGGCCGGGTAGACTGAACAAAGACAATTAACAAATGCCTCACCAAGAAAACGCCACAACGATGTATGCAAATTATAGTTTTAGAAAAGTTCTAGTAATATTAAATGGTAAACCTTATAAACTATTCTTCTTTTTCTCACGGTAGTGTATGTAATGTCTTTCTCTGTCTAGAATTGCTTAATCTACAGTCTCTGTCTAAAAAAGGAGGAAATAATTAAGGGGAGGGTGTAACCTGTATTTCCATCCTTTTTATTTTTTTTTTTTGGGGGGGGGGGGGGGGGGGTGGCCAGCAGCATGGGTGAAGTTTTTATCTGTTGCTCTTTCATTAACAAGTGAAGTTGTTTTGCCTTATTTCTCAAGCCCCATGCTCTCCTTTTTAGGGTGTTGACTTCAGCGTGCATTCATTCACCTCCCTGCTCTCCATGTAAACCCAGCCCAAATCCCCACCTACGCATCCAATCTACACAGTGTGTTTCAAGAATAAACAAAACCCAATAAAGACAATCAAAGCATACACGCGCGGGAAACGAATTGCAGTACGCGGTAACACATCACACATGCACAGTGAAGATGCTGGCCGGGCGGCTAGCTGCGCTACTGTTACACTCAGTTTGATGATGGTGTGTTCTTTATCAGTATCTGATTCAGCCCCAATGCTGAATTCCTGATAAGGTGTAACTCAGATTCGTTTATCCACGCAACCCGTCCAAACAGCATACAAGTCACAAAGTCGACGTATGAAGTTTTCCGCTTTTATTCAACACACATCAACAACTGCATACAATTCTCAACTCAACAACTTTCACAGCAACTCTTTAAATCACTATCAACAACTTTACTATCTCTCAACAGCAACTCGGCACACGATTAAATAACCTCTCTCTCTTCTCGAACAATTTGGTACACGGTAGAAATGACGCACTGCCACCAATCGAACTAAAGATCGTCATCACTGGCTTACGTCATACACATTTCCTCTACTTCCGGGAACATTCACGACCTTCGATATCCATCGGGAAATTTCTATCGACAGTAATAAACATGCAGATCCCGAAAATTCTCCAACAATATCGACTAACGCAAATCATCAACGTTATACAAAGCCTCTCCTAACAACAATGCAAACTCAAATCAAAGGTAAATAAACTCCATTATTGAATACTTTGCAAAACGAAACGATTAGATCTATCATGCGCGCTTTAGACACACTTTCGTTCGTTTCAACGTAACATAACCCCCCACTCAAGAAGAAATTTACTTAATTTCTTTCAACAACGTTGAAACGTAATGCACAAACAAAGTACAGAATTAAGACTTATTTCAGTCTGTCTGAACACTATCAACGTTCTCAGTTCATTCACACAGAGTCAATGGTTTTCATCTTCAAATCCGTCTGGATATTGTCAATGTTCACAGTTCATTCACACAGAGTCAATGTTTCTCATCTGCAAGTCTTTCTGGGTACTGTCAATGTTCACAGTTTATCTACCCAGTCAACGTTTTTCATTTTCAAGTCTGTCATTACCAATATTCTTAGTTCGTCCACACAGTCAGTGTTCTTTCGTTCGCAAGGAATCGACGCCCTCGTCAGTTGCGGTCGTCATCGGCCCAGGGTCAAAGACGATGATCACGTGGGCTTCCCCAGAATCAGTGCGTCCTCCGTTGTCTCCTTCTTCCATCGGATGTCCGACGCAGTCGACGTTGTCAGCTCCCAGAATGCATTCGCTGGGTCTCACAGTCAGGTTGGCTTCTGCGGGACGGTGGAACAGCTCCCTCATGGTCTGCAGATGCTCCTTCCAGGTCTGGGTGTGGACTTCATGTTCGACCAAAGTCGTAGAGCCTGGGACATCATTGAAGTTAGGGGGAAACTCGCCCATAAGGTCCTCGAGCTCCAACGTTTGACCTTCCGTCAAGCTCGGTCCTAGCTTAACATCATCGATGCCTTCTTTGCTATGGACGTCTCCCAGTTCCAACAGTTCCTCGCTGTCAAAGCTGTTGTCGATCTCAGCTGCTGTTGCCACATGCACAGTCTCTGATGGCCTTTCCACGTACTGCTTAAGGAGGTTGGCGTGGTATATCTTGGAATGCTGACCGACCTTCACCTTGTAGTCGTTGATCCCCACCACGGTCTCCACTTCGTACGGGCCTTTCCACTGCATCAGCAGCTTATTATGATCAGTAGGTAGCAGCACCAGCACTTTGTTGCCAGGTTTAAACTTCCTGTTCACAGCCCTACGGTCATAGTAGTGCTTTCCACAGTCCTGGGACTTCTTCAGGTTTTCTCTGGCTATCTCGAGAGTCTGCTCCAGCTTCTCTTGTAGCTCAAACACGTACTGGTAGCTGTTCTTCACCTCTGGGGTGTCTACTTCTTTCGTCCACAGTTCTTTTAGGATGTGCATCGGCCCTCGGATGGTTCTTCCGTACAGCAGCTCGAACGGAGAAAAGCCGGTGGACTCCTGCGGTACTTCTCTGTAGGCGAAAAGTAAGGCGTTGATATAGCGATGCCATTGTCTGGGCTGCTCGCTGCACAGTTTCTTCAGGGTGGACTTCAGCGTAGCATTGAACTTCTCGACAAGACCGTTGCACATCGGATGGTAGGGTGTCGTAGTCAAATGCCGGATGCTCAGCAGTCTGTTGACCTCCTTCATGCAGTCAGAGACGAACTGCGTCCCGAGGTCTGTCAGGATCTCTTCAGGCACTCCAAGTCTACTGAACATGTCCACTAGCGCCTCTGCAACAGTTTCAGTGTCAATCTTCTTCAGAGGCACTGCTTCTGGGTACCGAGTCGCATAGTCCACTAAAGTCAGTACCCACCGATGACCTTCTTCACTCGGAGGTCTTATATCGCCGATTAAGTCTAAGGCCACCCTCTTGAAAGGTCGGTCGGGACCCTTCCTCGAGGTATGGTCTTCTGGCAAATGTCACACGATCGGCAGAAACGGCTGACGTCCGCATGAAGTCCTGGCCAGTAGAACACCGCCTGGATTCTATCCGACGTCTTCTTGATACCTAGGTGACCTCCCATAATTGAGTCATGCGCTACTTCCATCACCTGGCGCCTTAAGGGTAATGGTACCAGTACTTGACGTAGTGGTTTACCTCCGTTGACCCTCGGGTGCTGGAAGATTCTGTACAGGATCTTGGCCTTCACCTCAAAATAGACCGTACCACTGCCTTTGGTCACGTGGTCTTGGCGGTTCCTGTACTTGTTTAAAGTGCTATCAGCTTCCTGGAGCTGGATCAGCTTATCTCTGTCCACGATGGCAGCTTTGGAGTTGTCGGCGACCTTCAGTGGCGTAGACGTCTTGTCTCTCTTGGCCTGGGCCCTGGTAGTAACAGCACAGACGATCTCTGGTCAGCAGGGCTGAGCCGGAGTAACCACATTGTCCCGTAGCAGCTCTGTAAGGTCTCCATCGGGAAACGGCAATGGATCCTCCTCCACAACTTCGACGTGTTGAGTTGAGGCAGGACTCCACTCTGGATCGGGGTCGTCGGGTCGTCTCGCGCCGTCGATATTCCCGATCATCAAATCATACAGCGGCTTCTTCAGGCAAACCGCTTCGACTTCGCCTATGTAGAAAGGGGTGTTGACATGAAACTTCGCAACTGGCGCTTTCACACATTTGCTGTCGGCCATAAGTGTCCATTTTGAATCGCCAGTGAACTGTTCTTTAGCGATTAGGTCTTCTCTGACGATGACCCCACTGCAGCCAGAGTCTCTTAAGACAGTCACTTCATGATTTCCGACGCGTCCCTTGGAAACAGGCATGTTCTGTACGGTCACAGCTGCGCTGGCGACGACGGGGATGGATTTCCCGTTGGCAAGGAGGAGTTGGCCATCAGTCATGCACTCTTGCACGTCCGCAGGGGTAGCTGTGCGCTCGGTCTCACTCGGAAGAATGACGCTCCCGCCGCACACTTGATGGTCAGATCTACTGGTTTGCCGTTGATTGGAGAACCGCCTCTGCCGGTTGCCCGCCGCTGAATTGTCCGTACTGCTCCGCTGTCTGCTACTTTTGTTTTGAGGACAATTAGCCGCTCTGTGGTCTGTAGCGTTGCAGGTGAAACAGCCCCTTGAATGCCCTTCCCTGGGAGGAGGCGTGGAGTCTGTCTGTCTCTGGCTCGTCTGGCTTCCCTGGATCTGGTTCACATGGTTTCCAGTCTTCTGAAAATGTTTCGTCGCGCTGGGTGGCCCCAGGGTTTTCCCATGAGCGATGAGATATCTTTCAGCAGCCTCAGTCACATCTTTAAGCGTCTGCAGCTTTTGTTCTTCTAAGTGGGTCGCTAGGTCCTTGTGACAGGCATTGAGAAATTGTTCCTTCACGATCAGGTCATGGAGACTGTCGTAAGACTTCGTTTCGCCTGATAACTCCACCCACTTGTGTAGATATGATGACAGGCGCTCCACAAACTGCTTTGGCGTCTCGTCTGACTTAGGCCGGCATTCACGGAAGCGTTTACGGTAGCCCTTCTCTGTAAAGTTGTAGCACTGCAACAGGGCCTCTTTCAAGACGTCGTAGTTTTTGGCGTCATCGTTCGACAGTCTGGTGTAAACTTCGAGAGCTTGCCCCGTCAGAAGTGCACTCAGTCGAATTGCCCAGTCTTGAGGTTGCCAGTTAGAGCTTTCGGCGAACCTTTCAAATCTCGCCAGATAGCTGTCGATCTGGTCCTTCCCGTCGACGAAAGCTGGCAATTTAGGAGCCGTATGGTCGTTGGTGACTTGTGGCGCATGCTGATTGTTTTGGATACGCGCCAACTCTAACTGGTACTGACGCTCACCTTCAAGACGCTTCAGCTCGAACTCTCTTTCTTCCCGGCGACGCTGCTCTTCTCTCTCTTGACGTTGCTGTTCAATTTCTAGACGCTTCTGTTCTAATTCTCTTTCTTCACGGCGACGCTGCTCTTCTACTTCTAGACGCTTCTGTTCTAGTTCTATTTCTTTTTCTAGACGCTTCTCTTCCAATTCTCTTTCTCGTATTCTCTCCTGAGACTTGACGTACTCCGTCAGCTGCTTGCCTTTTAGATTCAGTTCAACCCCTTTCTGCCAGAAGTCAGCCATCTTGATGCTTCTGGAAAGTTCTTTTCAAGAAAGTTCTTTTCTAGAAAGTTCTTTTCTGGAAGGTTCTTCTTCTAGAAAGTTCTTGACTGTAGAGTTCTTTTTTTTCTGGAAAGTTCTTGACTGTGCTGTACCTTTCTAGACTGTTCTAGAACAGCACGCTTTCTGCAGTGGCGCTGATGCTTGTCACTAGTCGCCTTCGTTGACGCAGGCCCCGCTGTCCTCGTCGTATGCAACGCTGCACCACGCTGGTGTTGATGTGCACGCTCCTGTGCTGAAGTAGACGCGACGTCCGCTCGCCGCTCTCTGTAACACTGGCGATGTAGCTCCGAGACTGTCCCTCGACGTAGTCCTGCGGCAGCCACGTAGTCCCGCTCTGTTGTTCGCTCACGAAGCAACTCTTCGGCGACTACACGCCCTTGCAGTCAACCCGAATCTATCGGATGTAGTCCCAGTATGTTGGCCCCTCTCGACGCAACTCGTTGGCGGCTACCCTCGATGACTGCCTCTCGTAACGTTGACTCGCTTGTTGTAGCAGTTGAACCCTTGGCTATGGCGTGAATCCCGGCTTGGCCCCCAAAATGTTACACTCGATTCGATGATGGTGTGTTCTTTATCAGTATCTGATTCAGCCCCAATGCTGAATTCCTGATAAGGTGTAACTCAGATTCGTTTATCCACGCAACCCGTCCAAACAGCATACAAGTCACAAAGTCGACATATGAAGTTTTCCGCTTTTATTCAACACACATCAACAACTGCATACAATTCTCAACTCAACAACTTTCACAGCAACTCTTTAAATCACTATCAACAACTTTACTATCTCTCAACAGCAACTCGGCACACGATTAAATAACCTCTCTCTCTTCTCGAACAATTTGGTACACGGTAGAAATGACGCACTGCCACCAATCGAACTAAAGATCGTCATCACTGGCTTACGTCATACACATTTCCTCTACTTCCGGGAACATTCACGACCTTCGATATCCATCGGGAAATTTCTATCGACAGTAATAAACATGCAGATCCCGAAAATTCTCCAACAATATCGACTAACGCAAATCATCAACGTTATACAAAGCCTCTCCTAACAACAATGCAAACTCAAATCAAAGGTAAATAAACTCCATTATTGAATACTTTGCAAAACGAAACGATTAGATCTATCATGCGCGCTTTAGACACACTTTCGTTCGTTTCAACGTAACAGCTACATGCAATTGTGTGCCTATAGCTTGCACCATTAGCACCACGAGACTTTCGTAAATTCGCTGCACTTACAACGGCCAGCAATCAAAAACAAGACGAGCTTTTTTAATGTCGACCACATCACCAGAAAGTTCAAACTTTTTACTAAGTGTGCTTCAAATTCCATGCAAATGGTGAACATTGTAGGGATTCAAATGTGTAATTACATTGTACACGTATACACACTCGAAAACGTAAAACTGGTCCACTGCTAGTAAGCTTACAGTGCAGGATCGGACAGCTAGTGCCGTCAAATCGACTTAAATATAACACAAACCAAATCGACTTCGTGGTTATAGATTATGCTACCACAAAACACAGATATGGAAGTAACTAAATGCAAACCATTATCACAATACAAAGGATATTCCACATAAAACGATCACTTTTAGTACACAAAAATAGGATGATGAGCCATACGTTTCCTCATAGCTGTGTATTGCAGAGAGCGTGGGGTTGGCGTCTGCATCTGGATTTGCCGCGCGCGGCTCCAAGCTTTGCTAAAAATAGCTTGCACATGTTGGCAGAGAGTACGAGTTTTACGCAGGGCTGCACTGGCATGTGCTGGGATGGCTGATGATTCTGATGGTGCGGTAATTTTTACACTCTTGAAGGTTACCTTTTTTTGGAAGAGTGATGATAAGTGACTGGGTCCATGGTGTAGGCCACTCCCCACTCTGCCAGATCTTGTTACAGATAATGGTGAGGGTGTCAATCATCGCTTCTCCTCCTGCTAGAAGCAGTTGCGCGAGTATTTTGTCCACTCCCGCTAACTTGCTTTTCTTCAGCCATGGCACTGCTGCCTCAACTTCTTCTCAGAGAATTGGGAGGATTTTTTCTTCTTCTCTGTTTTGACATGCTAGAACTGATGGGTCTCAGTTTAGCTGAACCTTAGCATTCTTTGTCTGACTTTAACATTGCCTGACCTTGACCTTGTCCTGACCTTAACATGACCTTGTGTCCTGACCTTAGCCAAACATTAGCATTCCTTGCCTGAGCTTAACATGACCTCACTCTTACCTTGATGTTTCAGCAACCTGAGAAGGTTAAGGTCAGCAAGAAGTCCAAGCCTGTGGTTGTGGCGCCAGTTGTCAGTGACAGTGACGATGATGTACCTCAAATCAGTGAGTGTTACCACAGTAGTGATGGCGACAACGACGACGATGATGATGATAGCTTGATTAGGAGGATGGAGGTGGTTGTGATGATAGTGGTGGAGGGATGTATGTACGTTTTTACTTATTAATTTATTTTAATTAATTAATTAATTAATTTACATTGTTTTGTTGTCTGTGTACAGGGCCTGTGTCATCACATATAGAGGAAGCAGAGCCTCCAGCCAAATCAAGCACCAAGAAGAAAAAGAAGAAAACTGAAGACAAAGTAAGGTCATTTTAGCGTATTGTATTTTAAAGAAAACATACTTATGTATTTCTGCTGGTTGATTTGTACATTTGCTGTTTTTTGGTTTTATTATTTTTATTTGCTAAATTTTATTGTATTTTTAAAAAGTATTACTACTCCTACTAGCGTGTATGTGTGTTTATAAAATAAATAATTAGAAGTTTAAGTGTGTGGTTGTTGTATGTGTATAAGATGTCAGCATGGCATTTGAGTTGGTATGTGGGTGTGCATATTGTGATCAAATAAAGTTCATGACTCTAAATGGAGGGGTGGAGGGGGTGGGTATGGGGGGAGTGGTAACAAATTTCACTCTCATATTGTTCAAATCTTACTTGTAATCAATTCATTTAACTGACATGCAGTTAAAACTGTGTTTCAAACATTATTTATTTATGTATCTTTATTTATATTTTAGAGCGAAGACAAAGAAAAAACGGGCACCAAGAAGAAGAAGAAAAAAGACAAGGAGAAAGACAGAGAAGGCGATGGAGAGAAGAAGAAAGAGAAAAAGAAGAAGAAAAAAAAGAAAGAGGAAGGAGGAGACTTAGCTGCAGGAGGAGGAATGAAAGGAGGATTAGAGGAAGCGGAGGATTTGGATGATCTGGAAGCCTTTCTCGGCCCAGCTAAGGATGGGGGTGACTATGAGTCCTTGTAGCCTTGAGTCACATTAGGCTGACATCACAAGTTGTGCAGTTTGTCCACAAGTGAGAGAAAGAGAGAAAGAAATTGAGAGAGAAAAAAAAAAGAGAGAAGTGTTCAGTGTTGTAAAGTCAGAAGAGAGAGAGAGAGAGAGCGAGAGAGAGAGAGAGAGAGAGAGAGAGAGAGAGAGAGAGAGAGAGAGAGAGAGAGAGAGAGAGAGAGAGAGAGAGATGAAACGATTATAAAATATTACAAATAGAGTGTACATGTATGGATGCCATATTGATTGTTGTTGTCTAAGAGTGCATCAAAATGGGTTGTGATGTTTAAGAAATACAAAATTAGTTTGCCAATGATTCACACATCTTTTCGATCACTTGTTTAGGGCTGTTAGTGGTTTTCTAGTCCAAAGGAACAGTTGTTACAGTTTAATTTCATTAAATTTTTTGTTTGTTTGCTTGGAATATGTATGTGCTATTGATTGCGGCCATCCATTGTTGGAGTTGTGCTTCAGAATTGCTGAGTGATTGTGAGGAAAATATTACTACAAAATATTTTGACCCTGTGATTTCTCTGTAGGCAGTTGGTTTGATCTGCAAGTACTTCTGTCCATGGAAGTTAGGATTAGAAATGAATTTTTTGTAACGCAGTGATATCAGACAGCCACAAGTGTGCACACACTCATGTGTATACCCACAAACAAACAAACACACACACACAAGAAGCACACACACAGACATGCACTCAAGTGTATACCCCCACACACACAAGAAGCACACAAACAGACATACACACACCAATGCAAACAAGCGTAAGGAAAAAAGAAATTTAATACATTATGGCCAAGGCCCCTCACCACCTCCCCTCCTCTCCCCATCCCTTCCTCCCCTCCCTACCCCCCCCCTCCTGCCCACCTCCCTCCCCTAAAATGTCTGTGTACAGTAAAGTAGGGGGAAAAAATTGATCGGCAAGGTCTGCTTTATTTTTTTTTGGTCTTTTTTAAAAACCTTTTCTACCTTGGGTGCAATTTTTTTTGGCCTTTTTCAAATTTTTTCCATATGATCCCAAAAACACAGTTGGTCGGGCCAAACAATTAGGATCGGCCAGGATACCGTAAACAGACTTTTTTGTGCGGCCTAAGTTGGTACTGATTGTTTATTTTTCTATTATGCTGTTATTTGTTGATTAGTGTGCTTCTGTGAGTCTAGTTTAAGTTCAGACAAATAATAAAATTAAAGAAAAAATAATTATGAGGGCATATGTGTGAAGGTGGCATGAAGTTGCGTACTATGTTGCCAGATGCGGAGTCAGTGATTTTGAGTTCAAGAGCTTTCATTTTGCGGTAGGCGTAGATGAATAACTGAAAATGGTAGGATTTGGAGTTGAGAAAATCATCACCAATGAAGGCAATATTGAGGTTCTTAGCAAATATTCAATATTATTCAAATATTCAGGTTCTTAGCAAAAGCTCGGCTGCCGTAGTGCAGAACCTCCCATTGATGAAAATATTGAAAATGTACCCATCATTTTTGACTTACATGCATAGCAATGTGAGTCTATCTACTCACCCACCCTCCACCTCACCATCTCTACCCCCTAAATAAAATGTGTCCAGATTTGTGCAAATCTATGCAAGATGAGTCCTAAATAATCCAAAAATGACATTAGAGCACATTTTAAAAAGTCTGTCTGACCGTCTGTAGATCCGCCCTCAGCCATCTGTTTGTGCAAAACTTGCAAGAGGATTAATATGTCAGAACCTATTTTAACTATGACAACCAAACTTTGTACTTCACTTCAAGGTCAAGGTCACAGGATCAACAAATACTTTTTTTTCTAAGTTATTTATATTGAATTTATGATTCTTTAACACATCAAGTCGATCAAGTCAAATCAAGAAACCTTTATTCCACAAAAACATGGGAAAATTTGTTGTGCGACAGTGCATACATGGCAAAAGAAAATAATAATACAAGAAGACATTAGAACACCCCTCCCTAAGTATAACAGAAAGCTAAATACAGTCTCTCTCTCCCCCGCGCGCACACACACACACACAGTACGCATATATACTAGTATACTTGTTCCCTTTCTGGATTTTTTGTTGTTGTAAATTTGTCACTCTGTCTCCTTCTGTATCCTTCCTCTCTTTCTGTCTTGATGTTGCAATTGATTTCCTTCTTTTATTGCTATTTTTGTTTTATTACAATTTTTTTTTGGGGGGTGGGAGGGGTGAGGGCTGTAGAGAATATGATAGTATAATTTATAGGCAGCAGTATACTTCAAGAAGTTTGCATTTTTCATATTTTTGGTTGTAACATTGGCCTAAGCAGACAAGCTTTATTGTAATGGTATTATCGTTTTATTGTTAAATTAAGGTATGACTGTGTATCAAATTATTGTATTCTCAGTATTTGATTTGGAGCAAAGTGATAATTATTATTGCTATGACTAATAGGAGCTTGTTGTGGTACATGATAATTGCACCTGGTAATACATAAGGCTTTAGTACCACTCCCCCCACCGTCCTCCCCCACCGTGGGCTTCTGTATATACCTATAAATAGTATCACCACTTTCTGGAAATTTAGTCCTTTGAATTTCCACTGTCGCTGTCTTTCTCATTCCTACTCTGCTCTATCAATCTACTATACTATCTTCTTCTTCGCTAGACCAGTCACCTACCTTTTTTCTTGAAAACTCTTCTGGGACAAAACTCCTCATTTGTGTGTGAGGTCTGTTGTATCAGCTTGGGAATATTGGACGCTTTCTGCCAAATGGTCACTGGGGCTTCCTGTGATATTATTATTTAGTGATGTAGACGACATTTTATATGTATGTGTTTTGTTGATATTTTATAATGGTGTTTGTATTCTATTTTGTTTTTGTACACTGGTGTTCGATAAATTAGAATATAACCTCAGCGTCCCCTGCGTAGGATGCCTTTATTGTACAGTGACCGGCTGGTGGAGTCCCTTCAGTGTTACCACTGGAGTTGTTTCAACAGATCTTTTATGTGGATCAGAGGTGAGTCTTCTTTCAGCCAAGTTGTGATCTTGATTTTGTGGTACTGATTCGGCTCTTTGCAATCTGCTGGACCCTGTAAGCAATGAATAACCAACTAACTAAATTAGGCTTTAGTACATGTGCATTGGTTTTTGTGTATACCTAATTAATGAAGCATGTTGTATTGTTGTGAAATTTCTATAAATTGTATGAAGTTTTTATTTTGAAGAACCATTTACCTGCTTTGCTTCTTAGTGTATTGTGTAATATTTTAATTTGATAGTATTAGATTAAAAAACAAGTTTAGTGAATAATCAGTATAATTTTTTACTTGTTTGTCTTCTTAAAAGGATCTTTTTTATATTATTGTTGGATGGTTTGTTGTTTATTGATCTTTTTAAAAAAAATTTATTTATGAAAGTTTAACATGCTGATGTTAGTATTCTTCGCCTTCTTCTCCTTTTTTTTTTCAAACAACGATTTTACAAAATCCATTTGCTTACCGTTTTTATTGAGTACCTTGCCTGAAATGAAACAGTTTGGTTTCAAACTTATTTATTGCTCTTGGCAAACTGTTGCATTCCATTCTTTGAATTTTCTTCAATGCCATGAAATTTAAAAGAAATGTATTTATAATATGATAAACCTTGTTTCATTGTGAATTTTTATGTATGAGTTTTCTGCTGAAGTGAAAATTGACAAAATTAAACAATAATTCACAACTGTTGTCCGGGAGAATTGGTTTGTAATCGTACAAAGAAATAAGGCTTGGACAAATATTTGTTAAAGTTGTGCTTTGAGTTGCATACATTATGCATGTGAAATGAAATTACGATGTTGCCATGTGAATTATTTTATTTGGGTGTTGGTAAGAATGTGTTCTTTATCTTTCTGGTTATAGAATTATCTGTAGGAAAGTTTAGACAATAACTTATGAAATATCTTGTATCTGTTTCTTTATGTGGCTAAGTATTATCTTTGGAAAAATATATATATATATATTTGTTTATCTTTCTGCCTATATTGTTTCTTTGGACAAAATAAAGTTAGTGGATTAATGATTATAAAAATATTTTGATTAATGATTATAAAAATATCCTACATTTGTTTACTCTCGCTCTTGATTTCAGCCAGTACTTGCAATCCCACGACGTGCAGATGGGTGGGGGGTGAGGGTTGCCTTTGGGGGAGGAGGGAAGATGATTGATAAGGCTTTGATGCAACCCTTCAATCTGCCCGCACACTGCACCGCCCACTTCCTTCTCCAACCTTCCCAACTTTGTGTTGTGTGTTTGGCAATGAATTCTTTATCTGGCTAAGTATTATCTTTGGGAAAAAATATATATTTATTTATATATATATATTCATGTATTTGTTTATCTTTGTCGCCAGCCAGCCTCCCCCATGAGGCTGCCGGGTGTTTCAGTATAAATAGAATCCCCGCTTTCTGAAAATTTAGCGCTTTAAATTCCCACTGCCGCTGTCTTTCTCCTTTGTTCTTTCTTATTCATACTCTATTCTATCAATCTACTATACTGTCTTCTTTTTCGCTAGACCAGTCCTATCCTATCCTATCCTGTCCCGTAACGCGGAGGTCGTAGGGGCACCACAGCATACTCCATTTTTCTCTGTCCTCAGCAGCCCTGATGGCTTCGCTCAGTGTCAAACCAGTCCATTCTCGAATGTTGCCCTCCCACCTCTTTTTCGGTCTCCCTCTTCTTCTACCTCCTTGCACTGTGCCTTGCAGAATGGTCTTTATAAGCCTGATGATCTGGTGACGTGGCCATACCATCGGAGTTTCCGTTTCTTCACCACTGTGAGCAGGTCATCGTGTTGTCCAATGGCTTGTGTGATGGTCTGTCAGACTTCGTCGTTGGTGATGTGTTGGGTATAGGAAATGCCCAGAAGTCTTCTGCAGCACCTCATCTCCATGCTTTGTATTCATTGTTGGAGATCTGCTGTGAGTGTCCATCCTTTGCAAGCATATAGGAAGATGGAGATGACAATGGAGCGCAGCAGTCTTACTTGTCCAGTCACCTACCTTTTTTCTTGAAAACTCTTCTGGGACAAAACTCCTCATTTGTGTGTGAGATCTGTTGGATCAGCTTGGGAATATTGGACGCTTTCTGCCAGTTGGTCACTGGGGCTTCTTATGATGTTATTATTTGGAAATGTAGGCATTTTATATGTACGTGTTTTGTTGATATTTTATAATGATGTTTGTATTCTATTTTGATTTTGTAAACGGGAAATTAGAGTATAGCCTCAGGGTCCTCTGCGTGGGATGTCTTTATTGTAAAGTGACCGGCTAGTGGAGTGCCTTCAGTGTTACCACTAGGGTTGTTTCGACAGATCTTTTATGCGGATCAGGGGTGAGTCCTCTTTCAGTGAAGTTGTGGTCTTGAGTTTGTGGTCCTGATTCGGCTCTTAGCAGTCCGCTAGACCCTGTAAGCAATGAATAACTAACAGCCTGCCAGCCAGCCAAATTGTGGATACATTTTTTGCATGAAGATGTTTTTCTGAGCACTTCATTTAGGCGTCGTCTCAAAATTTGGAAACCCCCGTTGGGGTGCCGGGGGTTTCAGTATAAATAGTATCCCCACTTTCTGGAAATTTAGTGCTTTAAATTCCCACTGTCGCTGTCTTTCTCATTTGCTCTTTCTCATTCCTGCTCTTTTCTATCAATCTGCTATACTATCGTCTTCTTCGCTAGACCAGTCTCCTACCTTTTTTCTTGAAAACTCTTCCAGGACAAGACTCCTTGTTTGTGCCTCAGCCGTCCCATGCGTGGGATGTCTTTATTGTAAAGTAACTGGCTGGTGGAGAGCTTTAGGTTTTACCACTAGGGTTGTTTCAGCAGATCTTTTATGCAGATCGGGGGTTGTCCGGTCCTGATTTGGCTCGGAAGAGTCCGCTGGACCTAAAGCAATAATAATGTAATGTAATGACTGGCTTGACACTGAGCGAAGCCATCAGGGTTGCTGAGGACAGAGAAAGATGGGGTATGCTGATTAAACGATCATCTGTGTTGCCTCAACGACCTTCAAGTTATGGGATAGGTTAGGCTAGGATAGGATTTGCATTAAAAAATTTGGTTTGTTCCTTGATCCTACACCATTGTGTGTGTAGTTTTTTTTTTTTTTTTTTTGGTCCCCTGTTGGGGTGCCGGGGGTTTCAGTATAAATAGTATCCCCACTTTCTGGAAATTTAGTGCTTTAAATTCCCTGTCGCTATCTTTCTCATTTGCTCTTTCTCATTCCTGCTGTGTTCTATCAATCTGCTATATATCTTCTTCTTTGTTAGACCAGTCACCTACCTTTTTTCTTGAAAACTCTTCCGGGACAAGACTCCTTATTTGTGTGTGAGGTCTGTTGGATCAGCTTGGGAATATTGGACGCTTTCTGCCAGGTGGTCACTAGGGCTTCCTATGATGTTATTATTTAGCAATGTAGGCATTTTCTATGTATGTGTTTTGTTGATAATTTATAATGATGTTTGTATTCTATTTTGTTTTTGTAAACGGGGGTTCGATAAATTAGAGTACAGCCTCAGTGTCCCCTTCGTGGGATGTCTTTATTGTAAAGTGACTGGCTGGTGGAGAGCTTTCAGTTTTACCACTAGGGTTGTTTCAGCAGATCTTTTATGCGGATCAGGGGTTATCCGGTCCTGATTTTGCTCGGAAGAGTCCGCTGAACCTAAAGCAATAATCATGTAATGTAATGTAATGTGTAGTTTTTGATTGAATGTATATGTATTGTATTTGTGTTCAATGAAATGCTGCATATAAAAAAAACACCTATTTTATGGTTATGCACTGTATTTGTGTGCAATTTGTTTTGTGAATGTGCGATTTAAACATGCATGTACCCACTGTCAGAGAGAGAGAGAGAGAGAGAGAGAGAGAGAGAGAGAGAGAGAAGAATACAAATCAAAACCATGATTATTACAATTAATGTATTGATCGTAAAAATCGAAACTGACTTCTCCCCCTGTAGGGGTGCCTGGGGTTTCTGTTTAAATAGTATCCCACTTTCTGGAAATTTAGTGCTTTAACTGAGAGAGAGAAAGAGAGAGAGAGAGAGAGAGAGAATAATACAATTGAAATCCATGGTTATTACAATTAATGTAAGGTCTGTATAAATAGTATCCCCACTTTCTGGAAATGTAGTGCTTTAAATTCCCACTGCCGCTGTCTTTCTCATTTGTTCTTTCTCATTTTTACTCTGTTCTGTAAATCTAGTATAATATCTTCTTCTTTGGTAGACCAGTCACCTACCTATTTTCTTGAAACTTCCTCATTTGTGTCCCCCCACCCTACACTACCCCAGTGGGAGCCCGGGGGGTTTCAGGATAAATAGTATCCCCACTTTCTGGAAACGTAGTACTTTAAATTCCCACTGTCGCTGTCTTTCTCCTTTGTTCTTTCTCATTCCTACTCTGTTCTATCAATTTACTATACTATCTTCTTCTTCGGTAGACCAGTCATCTATCTACCTTTTTTCTTGAAAACTCTTACAGGACAAAACTCCTCATTTGTTTGTGAGGTCTGTTGGATCAGTTTGGGACACATGCGCTTGTATCAGGACACGCGAGCACCTATGCCTGTGACGCGTCTCCCTTTGGTTATCTAGGGAGACACGTCACAGGCATAGGCGCTCGCGTGTCCTGATACAAGCGCCTGTGGTTTGGGAATATTGGACGCTTTGTGCCAAATGGTCACTGGGGCTTCCTGTGATGTTATTATTTGGCAGTGTAGGCATTTTATACGTATGTGTTTTGTTGATATTTTATAATTTTGGACCCTGTAAGCAATGAATTACTAACTAACCGACTTCTAAGGAAAGAGTGAAGACATACATTATTTCTGTGAGTGCACATTATTCTGAATTACTTAAAATTGGGACACACGCATAATCTATACAAAAATAAACTTTTGGATTACCAGAAGAAAAGAAAAAAAAAAAAAAAAAAAAAAAAAAAAAAAAGCTGCATTGGAGATGCCGGGGATCGAACCCGGGGCCTTTCACATGCGAAGCGAACGCTCTACCACTGAGCTACATCCCCAATTAATTTAGACATGACATTAATGTCAGTTTTATAAATAATGTTATGTGGTGCGTTTGTAATATTAACTATACCCGTTGTCATCTACATATATTGGTCTTGAACATATCCAGCTGTAGTTTTGGTAGTCATTTTTGCGCTGAACCAAATCTCAGGTGAATAAACTGCAATGTAACAGTGATTTCAAGGGACAGTACTTAAGGATTTAGTATTACGTCCCTTACATATTTTGTGTTCTACTTTCGATTTTCTCAATCCTAATTCATGCAATGCGTCGATCTTTCCTTATAACAATAATTATAATTATAATAAATTAATTTTTTTTGGTAAGTAATCTATTTATGCATTTATTTATTCATTTATTTTATAAATATTAATAAAACACAAAAGGTAAAGTCAAAGGCGTTTATTAAACTCGGCGATGCTACCAATGTAAAATCCTTGATGCTACTGCCCTGTCTTGATCCTATATAATAGCAACAGGCGCTCGATCGTATCTGGAAACGCGAGCGTCTATAGCGCGTCTTCCTTCTATGTACGTATTATCATAGACGTGACTTTATCTATTTATTTTTTCATTTATTTATTTAAGTGAATTAAAATACAGCGCTTGTATAATGGATGGAGTAGCCTATAGTAGCATACATTAATACCTGTGACCAATTCACTCCTGTGAACTCTATCATTTACAAACGCTATATTTTACTTCACTGAAATAAATTAATTAATTAATCCACCCCTAACATATAAGCTTATTACTGTTTCTCATTCATTCGATTTTTGTTTCACCGTCCATATTATAAAAAATATATATTTATAATACTTAATAACTGATATTGTAGAGAAGGCTTGTACGTGTGGGGAAGGGGAGTTTGGATGGGAAAAGGAGGGCAGAGGGGGTGGGGAGGGAAGAGTTTTAACCTGTAAATTACTATAGGAAGACCTAAGGTTGTATTATACGTGTATGTGTATAGACTTTTCACCTTCTCAAACTATTAAAAACGACAAGGACTCGGACAACGTCATGTAATACTCGTAAATTAGAATGTGAAAAGCCTCTCTTTCCCACTTGTACTTTGGCTTTCAGCGGTAATTATAATAACTATCAGTGCTTACATGGTTATGGGTTATCATCATGTTATTCTGATCTTCATGCAGTGATGTACAAGAGTTTTTTTTCTGCTAGTTAAAAGGATATGCATGACCCATACATGAACAATACTAAATCTGCCTTATTATTTATTTATTTATTCTCTTTCTATTGCGTTTCTTTAGCTCATGAGCTGCTCAAGGCGCTCACTGATAAAGGATCACGCTCAAGCCACCCCAAGTACGTCGTGGGGCCGGGTAGCTCAGTTGGTAAAAGCGTCTTGCTAGTAACCGAAAGGTCGCTGGTTCGAATCCCGGATTGGTCAACGTGTGATCATATTATTTTCCCCTTTACCAACAACTGGCCCGCTGGTGTCAGTATAAATCGGTCCAGTAGTCACCTATATGCGAAAGTGTCGTGTGACTATAATCTACAAACAACAACCCCAAGCACCCACTTGCAGCCTTTGGGGGCCTCGCGTGACGCCCCAGATAACTAAGCACACTGCACAATCTTAAAGTCTGTCAATTTGGCATGCCTTTACAGAATTTCTACGATGCAATCTCGATCCTCGTCTATTGCATATAGGCTACCATAGTACATTACGAAACGACTCAGGCCTCAAAAGATTACTTGTCACCATCACCGACAACCTTTACTATCGCCGCTTTTCACGTATCCCTTGAGGAACATGGCAGGTTATATTTCAATAGCCGTACAACGTACTTCTTTTGTTGAAAATTTTTAATTTTTAATTTTTATTTTTTTAGCGTAGCTTTTTCAGCGTGGCGGAAGTAATTGGATACAATACATTACTGGCTTATGTGTGAAGACTGACCCGCATTTCGATAAACGTATATTGTTAAAAAGGTGATAAAAAGTATAGTATTCAAGAGCCTTTTATTTATTTATTTAATTTGTTGTATGTAGATTATAGTCACACGACACTTTCGCATATAAGTGACTACTGGACCGATTTATACTGACACCAGCGGGCCAGTGGTTGGTAAAGGGGAAAATAATATGATCACACGTTGACCAATCCGGGATTCGAACCAGCGACCTTTCCGTTACTAGCAAGACGCTCTTACCAACTGAGCTACCCGGCCCCTCTCTTATTTAATTTTAAAAAAAATTTAAACATGTATGCAAACAAGTTTGGCTTGGAAACAGTAAAACTGCAGCGGGCGCCTTCTAAACGACTTATACGGTCTGCGCACCTGCTGCGTCTGAATATAATTATTATAATATTCCAATGAACCCAACCTTGACCTACAGACGAAGAAAGTTATTTTCGTTCCAGGATGTTTTTGCTTGCACATTAAGTTGTTGCGTTGTGTATTGGGTAAAAGTATTGGAAAGTAGACACGCTGTATTCATAACGAATGCCTGTGCCCTACTGACAGCAGCTATAGTATAAAAAACAAAAATGGCCAGACCGGAACATTCAGGGTGAGAAATTTTGTTTGAATTTTGTTGGTTATCATTAAAATATATTGTTCTTTGATAGATAAACAACAAGGTAAGCAAGCTTTATCCAAACAAGTTAGATAGGTTTCAAATTAATATAGGTAGATAGAACCATAACATTGATAGGGCTGTCGTCTGGTGGGAGGACAACATTCGAGAATGAATTGGTTTGACACTGAGCGAAACCATCAGGGTTGCTGAGGACAGAGAAAGATGGAGTACGCTGGTTAACACGATCATATGTGGTGCCCCTACGACCTCCGAGTTACGAAATAGGATAGGATACAGGGCCGGACCTGGGACAAGTTGAGGGGGGGGTTACAGATTCAGCGAAGGCGCGAAGCGCCGAGCCTTCTAGGGGGGTCCGGGGGCATGCCCCCCCGGAAATTTTTTTTTTCAAGGATGCAAAATGGTGCAATCTGGTGCAATCTGAACCTTGAAAAAGCCATTTATGATGGTCTGGGACTTTGAGCTTTTTAAACAAATTGAACTGACAAACTCTGGGGTACAAAAATAATCATCTGCCCGTCCCTTAAAAAAAAAACAAAAAAAAACACACACACACACGAACATTTATTTATCAGCAGAGATGTTTTGTATACTATTATTATTCACTACATTTTGTTGATCGTTAACAGTATAAAGCTTTACCTTGTAATTTATGAACATCACCGCCCTGCTTTCACTTTCAGTCTTGCTGCACTAGGTTCCTCGGCATTAGTACCATTTGTGAATTGTATCTTCTGGCAAAACAGTTCACTGCCTCTTTGAAGTCAATATCAACATCCCTGTGCACTTTCAGTAAAGCAAGTCCATTGAGTCTATGTTGCCCCATTGTAGAGCGCAGGTAGTTTTTCAGGTTGCGCAACTGACTGTTTGAACGCTCACACTCGGCAGTAGTGACAGGCAGGGTGCAAAGGTTCTTTAGCATGATGAACAGGTTGGGATAAAAATCCCTGTCACATGTTTCAGTGCTTCTGATGCCGTGGATGGGATGATAGCTGTCGCATTCTCAGCAGCACTTCGCCATTTGCAAACCCACCTTTGGTAGTCTGCATCAAGGGTAGCATTGTCTGGTAGATCAGACTCCCACAACATTGCCAGTGTCTTCACCCCTTCTGGAATCTGCATGAAACCATTTTGGTTGTCTATTATAGTGCTTGGCACCAGACAGAGACCATCAACTGCTAGGTCAGCATTTTTGAACCTCGAGTCCAATTCGATTGACAGGTGTTCCAAGAAAGGAATGGCAATGCTAATCTTGAAATATTCTTCTGGAGTGGCCGCAGGTTGGTTGTCACGGAGAGTCTGTCGGGATGCTTGACGAGGAACAATAACATCAGTTGTCAAAGCATTCGCCATTTTGCTGACTTCACCGAACCAGGCAACGAACGCTGTGTCGACATCTCTTCTAATAGAAGACATGCAGTTACTGACCGCTTTGATTTCCCTGTAGGCATCGACAACATCTTTTGTCCCTTTTCTGCAGCTTCACTGTCGAGGGTTTTAAGTAACGCAAACAATTGCGGACGACAACGAATGCAACGAGGAAAGCACTGCTGCTCAAGGTGTGGAGAAAGCCAGTTGCCTTGGTCAGTGTCTCACTGTCCCAATTGTCACTGTCTTCACACATTTGTCCCAAACAGTCGTGAACAACCAGAAAGAGAGATGTATAAACCTCCAGTGCTTCATGTTTTTCTACCCATCTTGTTCTGCACAGATCAACAAGCTTTGTTTTTGTCGTGTCAGGCTGAGATGATTCGATGGTATCTTCAAGTTTTCTTTGTCTCTTTGGAGAGTTTGAGAAAAACAGTGACAGTTCCCTCAGTGCTCCCATCATGTTCTTCACTGCAGGCAAGCCGCATGCTTTTTCAAGCTATGGGAAGCACAGTGTCTCAGGTAACAGAATGTAGTTACTTGTGATAAAAGAATCAGTGGTTGAAATTGAGTAGAGTGGAAGAGGATTTATTTTTTTATAGTGCCTAGGGGAGAGGGTTGAAATTTCTCCCCGGATTTACTTATGATTGTAACGTACCCCCCCCCCCCCCCCCCCCAAAAAAAAAAAAAAAAAAAAAAAAAAAGAGGTACATAGTCAGGCCAGGGGGGGGGGTTACGTAACCCCTGTAACCCCCTCCCCCCCCCCCCTAGTCCGGGCCTGGGATAGGATAGGTCGTCTGCTCGAAGCACATGGCCGACACTGTCAATAGTGGGTGTGTCAGTACACTATTAATTAAATTAATTATACTTTGTGTACCTTCCTGCGCTAATAGTTTGAATCGCAACGTTGCACTTCACACTACTGGCAGTATCAGTGAATGTTGGGATAATACAATTATTTCAAACTAGTTGAGACCTGGAATGGGTTTGCGCCGTTGGAGTAGGTCTACATAATTATAAAGCCTATACGTAGGCCTATAACCAATCTGTATACAGTCTGTAATTGCCTATTGTGTTGAGATTAATACTGGATTACTTCCCTTCTACCACTGTACAATGTAACGAATATTCTGGGTTCCTATCCTATCCCGTAACTCTGGGGCATCACCACAGATGATCGCTTAGAGATGAAAAAAAAGAGCTTCCACTGCATCATGGCGTATGAATGACATGCTCGTGTGAATGCTGCACTAAAACGGGTGCGCCCAAACATAGCCAACCTGACAAACACATTAAACCATCAAAGCATGGTGTCAGAATACCAAAGGTTTTTTGGAAATACATACAATCCAAGACGAAAGTGTCTTCTGGCATCAGCTCTTTGAGGAAAGAGGATGGAGATATGGCAGTCAGTGAGGAGGAAAAGGCAAATATTTTAAATGACTTTTTTTCCCAGTGTTTTTACAAAAGAAGATTTAAAAAACATACCTAAATTAGATCCTGGATATAGATCAGATGGTGTAAGTCTAACTGAGATCCTTATAACACCTAAAGCTGTGCAGGAAAAACTAGCTAAACTAGACCCATGTAAAGCATTTGGCCCTGATGGTATCCCGCCCAGAGTGTTAAAAGAGGCAAGTGACGAGTTGTCAGTTCCTTTGTGCCTACTTTTTAATAAATCCTTAGATGATGGCACTGTTCCGGCAGACTGGAAAAAAGCCAATGTCACTGCTCTTTTAAAAAAAGGGCAGTCGGGTAGAAGCGGGTAACTATAGGCCTGTGAGTCTCACATGCATCATTTGCAAAGTCCTGGAGTCTTTTGTGCGAGATGCGGTGGTGGACCATATGAATCTATGCTCACTGTATACAGATTGTCAGCATGGTTTCAGGAATGGTAGGTCATGTGTGACTCAGCTATTAGAAGTCATGGAAGATTTTACGGGAATGTTAGATGATGGTGAGGGGTTTGATGTGTTGTATTTGGATTTTAAAAAGGCATTTGACTCTTTCCCACATGCTAGACTTTTAACAAAAATCGAATCATATGGTATCACTGGAAAGGTGTGCCAACGGATTGGGAACTTTTTGTCTGAGAGAAACCAGCGGGTGAGAGTTGGTGACAGTTTCTCTTCAGAAGCTCCTGTGTTAAGGTAGCATTTTGGGTCCTGTTTTATTTACTATTTTCATAAATGATTTACCAGATGAGGTGTCCAGCAGTTGTAAAATTTTTGCTGATGACACAAAACTATATAACTTGTCCAGTGAGAGTCTTAAGCTACAGTCCGATATAAATAATCTTGGTAAATGGTCTGATAAGTGGCAACTTCATTTTAATAATTCCAAATGCAAGGTACTAAAATTTGGTAGGAAAAATTCTTGCCATGAATATTATATGACCGCGGATGGACAGAGAGTGTCAATTGACAGCTGTACCGAAGAGAAGGATCTGGGGGTCACTTTTGATAAAGAGTTAAAATTTGATAAACATATTAATAATGCAAATAAAATGCTGGGGATTATCCGAAGATCTTTCACCTGCCTTGATAAAGATACGTTAACATGTCTGTATAAGACACTTGTCCGACCTCATGTGGAATATGCAAATGCTGTTTGGTCACCGCTACTGAAAAGACAATCGTCAGTGATTGAAAAAGTGCAGCGAAGAGCAACAAAATTGGTAAAATCCTTGAAAAATCTGCCTTACGAAAAAAGGCTGGAGAAACTGGGCCTTCCGAGTTTGAAATTTAGAAGAGTTAGAGGTGATCTTATACAAACATACAAAATATTAAATAACATCGACAAAGTCAATGCTAATACATTCTTTAAGTTTTATGATGGAGGCAAAACTAGAAACTCAGAAGACAAAATTTTTATCCAGCACTGTCGTACTAACAAACGAAAGCACTGTTTTAGCCATAGAATTGCACCACTGTGGAACAAACTACCATTACATGTTAAAAAAGCTAACAACTTAAATACTTTTAAAAACCTTCTGGAAAAGGTAAGTTTCATTGTGGAATCCAAATTTGATTTCGATGAATGATTTTCATTAAATTCTAATTCTCTGAACAATTGCAAAACTAACCGGAAAATTTAATGTTGTATAAAAACAGGGACACAAAAAAGCTGCGAAGCTTAACATAGTCCCTTGAACTGAACTGAACTGAACTGAACAGAACAGAAGTAAAATTGTTCCAGTGAAACATCGTTTTTGTGCAGTGCAAACGAATATTCTCAGTGAAAAGCTGATACCCAGTGACAGTAAGCATACCGAAATTCAACCCGTCAGAATTGTTAGATTTCAAGACAGGAAGAATGGCCTGTGTGGAAACAACGTTTTTAGCGTTTTCGTCTGTTCATGAAACTCAACACAGAAACTGAAGCTATCCAGATGAGCAGCCTGATTTATGCCATGGGGAGAGAAGCAGAACGAATTTTCTCCACTTTCACTTTTCCAGAAAGTGAAGAAGGGCAAGCAGACCCCAGAGAAAAATATGATGACGTCATGGCGCAATTTGATCAACACTTTGTTCCAAGAAGAAACCTTGTGCATGACAGAGTAAAAATTTCATTATCGCTGTCAAGAAACAGGAGAAACAGTTGAACAATTTGTCAGTGTAGTGTATCAACTATCAGCGTATGAAGATTTAAAAGATAGAGATGAGTGCATCAGAGACAGGTTGGTGCATGTTAGGCCTCCGCGACAAAGAATTGTCAACAAAGCTACAGTTGGAAAAAGAATTTACACTAAAGAATGCCATTGAAATGCCAGGTCATCATGAGCTTCTGAAATCACAAGTGACGCAACAACAGCAAGAAGATGTCAGCCGCGTTCAATGCCGCTATGCTTCATCACACCTGAACTTTTGGATCTGTGTGATAAACGAAGAGAGATAAAAAAGAAAAAGAACACCTGATGTCTACCGAAAAATCAACAATGACATCCGAAAAGGCATGCGCACAGCAAAGGAGAACTGGATAGAAGATCAATGCCAGGAAATAGAGAACAGTCTGAACAAGAACAACAGCAAGAAGGCCTACCAGACTGTAAAGCGGCTGACAAGTGTCAAACAGCCCAAAGTCTCCACGATCCAAAGCAAGTCTGGCATATGCCTTACAGAAGAACAAGAAGTCTTGGACAGATGGACAGAGTACTGCTCTGACCTTTACAACCATACACCAAATGGAGACCCATCAGTTCTAGCATGTCCCGAGAACAGAGAAGAAGAAGAAATCCTCCCAATTCTCCAGGAAGAAGTTGAGGCAGCAGTGCAATAGCTAAAGAAAGGGAAGTCAGCGGGAGTGGACAACATACCCGCGGAACTGCTACAAGCAGGAGGAGAAGCGATGATTGATGCCCTCACCATTATCTGTAACAAGATCTGGCAGAGCGGGGAGTGGCCTACACCATGGACCCAGTCACTTGTCATCACTCTTCCCAAAAAAGGTAACCTTCAGGAGTGTGAAAATTACCATCAGCCTCATCAGCCATCCCAGCAAGGTCCTCCTGAAAATAATACCCAACAGGTTGAAACCCCAAGCTGAACAAATCATAGCTGAAGAACAAGCAGGATTCAGGGCAGGGCGAAGTACCACTGAACAGATTTTCAACCTCAGAATAATCTGTGAGAAATACCTACAGCACCAACAACATCTATATCATGTATTCATAGACTTCAAGAAGGCGTTTGACTGAGTCTGGCATGCAGCTCTATGGGCAACAATGAAAGTGTACAACATCAGCCCTAAAATTATTGAAGTCATCAAAAGCCTGTATGACAAGGCTACCAGTGCAGTCCTCCACAACAGCGCCATCGGGAACTGGTTCAGAACAACAATTGGTGTGCGTCAAGGATGCCTACTCTCTCCAACACTCTTCAACATCTTCCTAGAGCGCATCATGTCAGATGCTCTTGCAGATCATGAAGGCACAGTCAGCATAGGGGGTAGAGCAATCTCCAATCTTCGTTTTGCGGATGACATTGATGGATTGGCTGGAGAGGAACAAGAACTTGAACAGCTGGTACAGAGGCTTGACACCACCTCCAGAGCTTATGGAATAGAAATAAATGCAGAGAAGACCAAAATGATGACCAACAACACCAATGGCATCAACACGGACATCAAAGTCCAAGGCCAATCCCTCAATACAGTGCATAGCTTCAAATATTTAGGAGCCATTGTATCCGACAATGGGTCCCGACAGGAAGTCCTCTCCAGGATCGCACAAACAACTGCTGCCCTGACAAGGTTGAAGCCCATTTGGAAAGACAGGACAATTAGTCTACATTCCAAAGTAAGACTGCTGCGCTCCCTTGTCATCTCCATCTTCCTATATGCTTGCGAAGCATGGACCCTCACAGCAGATCTCCAACGAAGAATACAAAGCATGGAGATGAGGTGCTACAGAAGACTTCTGGGCATTTCCTATACCCAACACATCACCAACGACGAAGTCCGACAGACCATCACACAAGCCATTGGACAACACGATGACCTGCTCACAGTGGTGAAGAAACAGAAACTCCGATGGTATGGCCACGTCACTAGATCATCAGGCGAGGATGCCGTAAGGGTGCCAAACAGGACGCAGGGCCAGTCCTGAAGAAGTGTGCCGATGTGGCTCTTGAAGGAAGCGCCGATGGAACCGCAAGGAGGTGGCCAAGCAGTGGCCGCGTGAGGTTGGGTAGGCAAACGCAGGGTGCCACTGGCAGTGAAACACCTGTAGTCCGGAGGTCGCCACTCTCCACAGGGAACCCCACGTCGCCCTATCGTAGAGAAAGGTGGAGGGCAGCCGGAGGCCGAGCAGACGGAAGTCAAGCGAGGAGGGCCCTTCCACGCGGCACGACCGACGCTGGGACCAACGGAGCCCTATATGTAGAAGATGAAGAATGTAGGTTGAGGTGGAGTGACGTATCGGAATCTCCCACAGTCCGCGTCAGCAGCTTCGACTTCTGTACTGCCACCGCCGGATAGGCCCCCGCCGTACCACACCGACGGCGCGTCCTCATCATCTCCGCATGCTGGGCATCTGTGGGACTGAACGTCTCCGTGAGCAGGTGTGAGCTCGAAAGCCTATGGACCGCCGCAGTAGTACATGCTGGTCGGCAACCGCCGCAGTGGAAAACGTAGGTCGGCTAGGCAGGCTGAACAGGTAACCGCCGCAGTGGAAATGCAGGTTGGCAAGATGGTAGGAATAGAAGGTGCCCAACACCTCAGCGTATGGTAAATGCTGGAGCTCGAAGAAGACAGACTCCTGGCAATGCCAACTTCCTAGGAGCTTGCGCTACCTCATCCTGACCTGGCATGCCCGTCCTTGACTGTCGCTGTTCAGCCATCATTCATTGACCCATTGATTGATTGATGACTTTCCTTGACTTTCCTTCCATCACAGCCATTTTTTCTATCACTAGAGCCGATCAATGACTAACCTTGAACCGCTGTCTCCTTCCGCCCACCGACCATAGATTTACCTTGTGCTGCCTGAAACTCGCTATCTCCTCACCACTCACCATATTCCCGCTTCCATCCCCCAGCACTCCTCGACGTGATCCCCCCCCCCTTCTTCCCCCATTCTCAACCCCATTTCCTTAGCTATCCCATCAGCATAGATCTCTGAGAATCTGTGAGACAGATAAGACCCCGTTATGTCCGGTAAACTGTTGTGTACATGCTGGGTCTCAATGTTCCAGCGCCTTAAACAGCCTTTTGAGCTTGTGACAGCGCTATACAAACCAAAACAATGTGGAATTTTGTGCGTTTGTGTCCTAGACTCGTCTTTAACTCAATTTCTTTGAAAAAACTTCATCACAATTCTATGGTAAATTGTAGGCAACCTATTATCTAAAAAGATAGACCATGCTCGCCTGGCACCATGTTGCGGCTGTTTAGTCCCCACACGAGAATGTCAGCCCTGTGGCATTAATAGCACTTAAGACGGCGTCTTGTATATTACATTACTAACTCCTCATTCTGGTTTCCTCTGGGCAGATTTGATGTCCGGTCATCGCGTGTTGGATTTGTGGTGTTGGTGTTGGTCAACGTCGTGCTGTGGGTCACCTACAGCAGTGTGGACTACGGCCTGCACTGGAAACTCCTGACCGTCCGGGACATTCTCTTTGACTCTGTCGTCGGCCCTGATGACCTTCCATGGTCTCCCCGGGTAAGATTAATTTCCTCTTCAACATTTTTCCCTCCGCATCAAGCGTGCTATTTATTCTAATAACCAATGTTTAGTATAACAAAAAAGGCACAGAGCCTTTAGACGACTCGAGTATTCCCTCTCATCTCGATGCGTAAAGACCAACACATTGTAATGTCCGTATGTATTGTCGGAGTCGACAGATGGACATGAACAAAGAAGATCAAGATGGGGTGACCTCGTGGCGCAGTGGTGTCCTATGCCGAAGGTCGCGGGTTCGATTCCAGCAAGAGGCGAACTAATGTGACTTTGGTAGAGAGACTATTTTAGGTCACCGAGGGTTTTCTCCGGGTACTCCAGTTTCCTCCTTCAGTAATGGTATTGGATGCAGTCAGTCTAAAAATTGAAATATAAAAATTTCATTTCCTTTCCGTCTTCTTACAATACCGATCTCCATGCCTTTACACCACATTTGTAAATGATATATGTATGTTTGTTGTAGGAGTGGGTGAAACATGTGAGCGTATATGTGCTTAAGATCGCCGCGCTGTTACGTTGAAACGCGAATGGTAGTACGTCGGAAACGCGCACGATAGATATAATCGTTTCGATTTGCAAAGTATTCAATAATGGAGTTTATTTACCTTTGATTTGAGTTCGCATTGTTGTTAGGAGAGGCTTTGTATAACGTTGATAATTTTCGTTAGTCGATATTGTTGTAGAATTCTCTGGATCGGCTTGTTTACTATCGAGAAGTTTCTTGATGGACGTAGATAATGGCGAATATTCTGGGACGGGAAATAATTATGTATGACGTAAGACAGTAATGACGAAGTTAGAAGCGATTGGTTAAATTGCGTCAAACGAGATTGATCCAGGTTATTCGGGAGTATCAAGAGACTATTTAAGTGCCGCGCTGTTTCAAAAATAAGATAGTGAAGTTATAGTTGTTGATAGTGACTTGGAAAGTGAAAGTTGTTGAGTTGAGTTGAGAATTGTATGCAGTTGTTGATGTGTGCTGAATAAAAGTGGAAAACTTCATACGTCGACTTTGTGACTTGTATGCTGCTTGAGCAGGCTGCGTGAATAAACGAATCTGAGTTACACACTTATCAGGAATTCAGCATTGGGGCTGAATCGGATACTGATAAAGAAAAACACCATCATCAAACCGAGTGTAACACGCGCTTTGAACCTGATTATTGATTTATATATTATTGATTTGGGGACAAGCGTGTATATATAATATAGCTTCCAGTAGTAGTAGTAGTAGTAGTAGTAGTAAATGAGTGATACGATTGCCATTGTCTTAGGGAACTTTATCGAGTACGATCGGCACACAGTTTTTCGGCTCTAGGCATAGGCAGCATCCATTACCAGTATTACAGTCTGCTAAAATATGAAGTACTACAGCAACTCCCAACAAAGCACTAGTAACTATTAACGTGTGGGTCACCTGGAAGAAAAAGAAGAAGTTAGAGTTTTTGCAGCAGCACGTAGTAATAGGCATTCGTCGGTCTAGGGAGAAAATGGATCACGCAGCTGGCACGCTCCTGTTTGTGTACAATATGGTTTTGTCTTAGCGACTCTAAGGATTCACTAGTAAGGATCAACGTGTTGATCCTGAGTGTCAAGATGATGAAATTATCGAACTGTCTATAAAATGCATCAACTGATGAATTCAAAATCTAAAACTAGGTTATTAAAACTGAGTGGTCTTGTTGGAGTTATCTTCTCTGTTGAAATAAAACTAGTATCTCATCATGATCATTACACTGAAATAGATTACAATTTGCCTCTAGATTGCTTTCTTCTTGGTTATAACCATTTCTTTTTTGGTTATAACCTGATTTTTTCTTGAATTTAAAAGTGCACTAAATTTTGTCTGATTTACGTGTTATTTGTCTTATTGTGTTGAATTGAAATCGTTCTGTGTACAGTATTTGTTTTGTTGCCACATTTAATTTTGTGTTGTAAATTCCTTAGTGTTTGTCAGTCCAGTTGCTGAATATATTGTAAATGTAGCTGTAGTGTTATACAGTGCCGTTCATTATACGAATGCTTGTGTATCCCAATCTCTCCGCCCCCCCCCCCCCCCCCCCTTTCAAACCTGCCTTTTTTGGCTATAGAACACCCAGGGATATGAGCCTCTTGTCATTTTGTATATTTAAATCATGTTATGCGATAAAAGGACAAAATTCCAAGTCGAGAGAAAAGGGGAAAAGAAGAATAAGATGATGATGATGCTTGAAGTTTGAAGGAGAAGAAGAAGTTAAACGATTTTCTACAGCAGCACACTGTCACAACAGGGAGAACATAAAAGATGCACACGGAACTGTTGGATTTTTCCTTTTTGTTTTGATTATTAATTGATCACTTATTTCAAGATAGATACAAACAAAATAACGTATAACCTCATGCTAACATAACTCATTCTTGCATGCACACGACACGTTGTTCTATAATCATAAATGCTTCTCTCAACGCACAAATAAACGTATACAACATACGACATTCATACGTTTAAATAGTCAGATATATTCCGTTGATTGTATTCATTGCAGTCATTCATTCTATGTCACACTCTTCCTTTCACTCCACAGTAAATACCTGCTCTCCTTTCAAAATAAATGAATTTCGGAGTTGTTCGTGATCTCGACAGTTAAAATCAATCTCTCACAATCATGGCTTTCCAACCACGGCTAAAGACATCATTTCCCTGTTGAAATTCTCCTCAACTGGCTCAAGGTACGAATTCACCTCTTCGAATCGAAGGGTTACAGGTCCGTCACTCCCTTTCCAGATAGATTTTCCTCACACCTAGACTGCTGATCCCACTACACCATTAGCAGGATACAGACCACACACTCGTGCACCATTTAGCTTGTCACATCAGCATCACCCATTGTTTGGGCTTACTCAAACCTAAATTTGTGCCGAGCACAAAATCACTGACTTTTGATGGTCGCTTTTTCCATCCCTCTACACACTCTGTCAAACTAATCCTTTACGTCTTACACAAATAACGTCATTACAAATGCTACCTGAACTTCGAACTTCTACATAATACACATATGCCTACGAAGATATTTAATATGAATTGTGACACACATTATCCCCTCTCATTCCCCTCTTCCATCCCCTCCTACCCCATAAATTTTAAGAGTGCCACATACTCTTGTACTAGCATGTCTGTGTGTATTCATTATGTCTTAACTATAGATTAATCATTGTTATAATCTATTGTTCTGTCTGGTTTTATTTTGCTAATAGGGGGACGTGGAGCGAAAGCACGTGTTTTTCCTCAACGTGCACATGACGGGAGGGGAGGTGGTGCAGAACATTCTTTTACGGTTCGCGCAGTCCAGAAACCTCACTGTGCTCCTTCCGTGGAAGACACCAGGTGTATTCTCTCAGACCAGCCGAGACTACTGGAACAACACCGACCCCAGGTCAGTTCACATGAGAGAGAGAGAGAGAGAGAGAGAGAGAGAGAGAGAGAGAGAGAGAGGGAGAGGGAGAGGGAGGGAGGGAGGGAGGGAGGGAGGGAGGGAGGGAGAGAGAGAGGGAGGGAGGGAGAGAAGGCAGGCAGGTAGGCAGGCAGGCAGGTAGGCAGGCAGGCAGACAGAATGTTAGCAGTTGTATAGCGGTAGTGTAATAGTAATAGTAATAAAAGTGGAAGTTGCAGTAGCAGTACGTGGTAGTAGTAATAGTGGTAACAATGGTAGTTGTAGTAGCAGTGGTAGTAGTAATAATAATAACAGGGGTAGGCATAGTTGTAGTAGCAGTGGTAGTGGTAATAGTGGTAGTTGTGGTAGTAGTAATAGTGGTAGTTGTAGTAGTAATAGTGGTAGTACGTAGTAACAGTGGTATTAATAATAGTAATAACAGGGGTAGTTGAAGTTATAGTATCAGTAGAAGTAATGGTTAGTTAATCATTGTTTATAGGGTCCAACGGTCTGCGATAATGATGATAAAAATTGATGATGATGGATGATGATGATTATGATAACAGTGATGATGATGATGATTATTATGATGACAATGATGATGATGATGACATCGATGATGTTAATTATAATTATGTTGATGAGGAAATCCAGGATAACGAATAACAAATTTATTTATTTGCAGGGCGTTTGAGGCAAGCTGTATGATGATGATGATGATGATGATGATGATGAGGATGATGATGATGATGATGATGATGATGATGATGATGATGATGATGATGATGATGATTGTCACAATAGGCTATTTAGACCCTGCACTAAGGCTTCACGCCTCAAATAGGTCAGCCTGCTGTAGCCTGTATAAATTAAAGTCGCTGCCTAGCAGACGACAGAAGTCAGTTGTGTGCTAAGCATGTGTAGGCTAGATAAGGTAGGCAGAGACCTCATCCCGCTGACGTTTAGTCACAACCCCCCCAATAGGAGGCGCTCAGGTCTCACGAGATTTTTGCGGGCTTTAGCTTGACCACTACGTTAGGTAGTCAGTCTTTGTCTAAATCTCAACCGAGAAGGAGGCACGCCCCGGAAAAATCTCTCGCACAAAACTAAGCAGGTAACGGGTCAATTTCAATCCATCGCAGTAACAGGATAACAGGATAACAGGAATTTATTTCGCCAATTGACATGTAATAGATACAACAATCGGAATATTATTTGGTGTTGGACAATGGCAGAATGTTTTAGATTTAACATCTCTCTCTCTTTCTCTCTCTTACTCTTTCTCTCTCTCTCTCTCTTACACACACGCACACATACCTACATACACAAATACACATATGTATGCACAACCACACGCACTCGCACAGCATACCCAACAATAACAGATAAACAGAAAGATATAGTAAAACACAAATGACTAGTCTAAAGTGATCACAAAAACATTCTAAATTATAGTAGTCACTGTAGTATATAGATATAGATGTACGAGCATGTAGGGAGAAGCAGGGCGTGCGCACGGCAGGGGGATCAGCGGTTGGAGGAGGATGCGGCGTTTAGAGATCTTACAGTTTGAGGGTAAAAGGAATCTTTAAAGCGGGAAGTGTGGGATCTGAAGGATCGAAAGCGGCGGCCAGAGGGGAGAAGTTCGAACAGGGGGTGGGCAGGGTGGGAAGGGTCAGAGAGGATCTTGTCGGCTCTGTTGAGAGAGCGGGTCGAGTAGATGGAGGCCAGAGAGGGGAGCTCACAGCCGACAATCCTGCCTGCCGTGCGCACAACCCGCTCCAGCCGGTCTTTGTCGAGCTGCGTTGCTGTTCCGAACCAGACCGTGATGGAAAATGTTAGGACGCTCTCCACCACGGCCCGGTAGAACTGGAGGAGAATGTCTTTGGAAAGGCCAAACTTCCTCAGCTGTCTGAGGAAGTACAGTCGTTGATGGGCCCGCTTCACGATGGTGTTAATGTTGGCACCCCAGCTGAGGTCGTCGGAGATGAGGGAACCCAGGAACTTGAACGAGTCTACTGTATATAGCCACAGCCTGACATTGTCAAAAAGGTAAATGATCGATCTTTTGTTTCATCGCGATTTAATGATAATTACTTACTTAACTTAATGCCCTTCACCCCTGCCAGGGTATGGGTCGCCAACAACAGCTCTCCAGAGTCCTCTGTCCTGTGCCATTCTTTCTAACTGACTCCAGGTGTAGCCCATCTTGGTGGTGTCGGCCTCGAGGTCGCGTCGCCACGTGTTCCTTGGACGGCCTCTCTTTCGCTTTCCCTGGGGGTTCCACTTCAGCGCCTGCCGGGTGACGTTCGTCGCTGGTTTGCGTAGGGTATGCCCTATCCAGCGCCATCTCCTTTTCCTGATTTCATCTTCAGCAGGGAGTTGGCGGGTCCTTTCCCAAAGGTTGGCGTTGCTGATGGTGTCGGGCCAGCGGATCTGGAGAATCCTTCTGAGGCAACTGTTGATGAAGGACTGGACTTTTTTGATGGTGGTCTTGGTTGTCCTCCATGTCTCTGCTCCATACATGAAGACTGATTTCACATTGGAGTTGAATACCCGTATCTTGGTGGCCAAAGACAGCTCTCTGGAGGTCCAGATGTTCTTGAGCTGAATGAAGACAACTCTTGCTTTGCCGATCCTAGCCTTGACGTTTCCATCTGTGCCGCCCTGCTGATAAATGATGCTACCCAGGTAGGTGAAGGATTGCACTTCTTCCAAGGGACTTCCATTCAAGATGACTGGTTCGGTACTGATGGAGTTGATCTTCAGGATCTTGCTCTTGTCCTTGTGGATGTTGAGGCCGACCTCCGATGATGTGGCCGCCACTGCATTTGTCTTCTCTTGCATCTGCTGTTGGCTATGGGAAAGAAGCGCAAGGTCGTCAGCGAAGTCCAGGTCCTCGAGCTGGTTCCACAAAGTCCATTGGATTCCGTTCCTACTTTCCCTGGTAGACGTCTTCATAACCCAATCTATGGCGATGAGGAAGAGGAAAGGTGACAACAAGCACCCTTGTCGGACTCCAGTTTTCACCTGGAAGTTGTCTGTGAGCTGTCCGCCATGGATAACTCTGCAGGACATGCCGTCATAGGAGTTCCTGATCAGATTGACCATCTTGGCCGGGATGCCGTAGTGTCAAAGGAGCTTCCAGAGGGTATCTCGATCCACGCTGTCAAATGCCTTCTCATAGTCGACGAAGTTGATATACAACGGCGAGTTCCATTCCAGGGACTGCTCCACTATGATGCGGAGCGTTGCAATCTGGTCCGTGCAGGATCTATTTTGTCGGAAGCCTGCCTGCTCGTTTCGTAACTGTGGGTCGACAGTATCCTTCATCCTCTCCAAAAGGACCCGGTTGAAGACCTTTCCAGGCACAGATAGAAGTGTGATGCCCCTGTAGTTGTTACAGTTGCTGAGGTCACCTTTCTTGGGAAGCTTGATCAGGTAACCTTTTTTCCAGTCTGCCGGAACATCTTCTTCCTCCCAGATCCTCTCAAAGAGTGGGTACAGCATCTCCACTGATGCTTCCAAGTCCGCTTTTAGCGCCTCTGCTGGGATGTCGTCTGGTCCAGCGGCCTTTTCGTTCTTCATCAGGGTGATGGCCTTCTTGATATCTTCCCTGGTCGGTTTCTCACAGTTGATTGGAAGATCCACACTGGCTGGTTCAATGACTGGGGAATTTGTTGGTGCTGGTCTATTCAGAAGTTCATCAAAGTGCTCAGCCCATCTGTTCAACTGCTGGTCTAGACTGTTCATGGTGTTTCCCTGCTTGTCCTTAACAGGTCTCTCTGGCTTGCTGAACTTTCCGGAGAGTCGCTTAGTGGTGTCGTACAACTGTTTCATATTGCCGCTGTACGCTGCCTGTTCCGCTTCAGCTGCCAGTCCATCCACGTAGGCCTTCTTATCTTTTTTTATGCTTCTTTTTACTTCTCTATGGGCTCCTGTGTAGTCTTCTTGGGCCTTGGCCTTAGCTGCTCTGGTTCTGCTGTTGTTGACTGTTGCCTTTTCTTTCTTTCTTCTATCTTGACCAAGGTCTCTGCTGTGATCCACTCTTTCTGTTGTTTCTTTGGCCCCACTACTTCTTGGCATGACGATCTTAGTGTCTCTTTCACTTTCTGCCACCTGTTGAGTACACTGTCTTCTTCTTCTTCAAATAATTCTTGAAGCACTTCAAACCTGTTCCTTAGCGCCAGACTAAACTGTTCTTTTGTCTTTGGATCTTTCAGAAGGCTGATGTTGTACTTCATTCTTCTGCCTGACGAATTTAACTGGGCCCTCTTCAACTTCAGCTTCAGTTTCGCCACCACCAAATGATGGTCGGACGCCACGTCTGCACCTCTTCTCACTCTAACGTCTTGCAGGGATCTTCGGAATTTCTTGCTAATGCAGATGTGGTCGATCTGGTTCTCTGTCGTGTTGTCTGGAGATACCCATGTACTCTTGTGGATCCGCTTGTGAGGAAAGATGCTGCCTCTGATGACCAGATTGTTGAGTGCACACAGGTCCGCAAATCTCTCTCCATTCTCATTCATTACTCCTAAGGCGTGGGTGCCCATAACTGGTTCGTATCCGGTGTTGTCAGACCCAATCTTGGCATTGACATCTCCCATGAGGATGGTGATGTCCTTGTCTGGGTAGGTCTCAAGGATCTTCTGTAGTCTGCTGTAGAAATGGTCTTTAACATCCTCTTCGCTGTCGTTCGGTGGAGCATAGCACTGGACAAGGTTCATCTTGATCTTCCTCATCTTGGTACGGAAGGATGCTGTTATGATCCTGGGGCCATGGGCCTCCCATCCTATAAGTGCCCTCTGTGCCTGATTGGACAACATGAAGCCTACTCCCTGTGTGTGGGGTGCATCGTTTTCTTCGTGCCCGGAGTACAGCAATAGTTCTCCTGTCATCAGTCGCCTTTGTCCAGCTTGGGTCCATCGTGTCTCGCTGATGCCTAACACAGTCAGGTCATTATTCCTCATCTCAGCTGCTACCTGTGCCGTCTTTCCTGATTCGTACATGGTCCGAACATTCCATGTGCCGATGGTGGTTCTCCTGGCTGACAGAAGGATAGTCGGCTCTGTGGCTTCCTCTCGGCTTTCACCACAACGGCTCATAGGTCTTCGTGATGAAGTACCTTCCTCTCCCAGGATAAAGTTTTCTCTTTCTTCTGTTGTTAGCGTTTCTGTAGCGTAGTCTTTTTTACGGGGTGGGGGTGCTAACCCCACGCCCAACCCTCCTCCTTTTGCAGCCGGGCTTGATACCGTCCTTGGCGGAGTTATTTAATAATATTATTGTTGGATTATGTTTGTGAAGTCTCGCCATGTTTTATCATTGTGAATGTATGTAAAACTTAGCGTGACCACATGGCTGACCCGCGACCAGTTTTCGAAACCACGAGGTAGCCTCTACTATCCAAATGTTGTTTCCCCTATGTGTATTATTTCAGACCAGTGGCTGTACCGGAGAATTGGTATATTGTTAATTGCTTCTCCATATGTTTAGTTTAGCCATGATGTATGTATATGTATAGGAATTATGTTGGAGATTCCAGTGGACCACGGACTTAGAAGAATGTTCGCCCCTTGTTTGTATAAGTGGATGCGATCTCAACTGAGGGCTGTTTCTGCCATCAGTGAGACGTTCTGCACACCCGTTTTAAACTAGGCGTTGCAGAAACTCCTCTTAAGTTTTTACAGACGAGCAGGCTAGTTGGTCCGAGGCAGGGATAGACCACTAAGAGTCAACCCTGACATTCGGCCTGCAGGTGAACATCAAGCACTGAGCTGCGATAGCCCAATAGTCAACACCAAAGGAGGAGACACCATCACCACACCTCAACGAATCAGCTGAGTGCAAAAAGAAACGCAATCACACTGATCTAGAAGGACTGTGCAGTAGTCCACTCTCCTGAAAACCAACATTATGCCAATCAGAACAAATAGCCCAATGATGAGACATTAGTAAATATCAAGAACAGTAGCAGCATAGACCCATCAAAGAACGAACTATTCGAAGTGAATGTGGACATTTAAGTTAATAGAGTGTTTAGAGAATTATGTTTAGAGAAGAGGAAATAAATGTGCGATATTTACTGTTAACAAGTGGCTGGACTACTAATGTTTCATAGCCGTGTGAGAGCTAGTGTGCCAGTAAATCTTTTACCATTTTCCCCCTATCTCTGTAAACATATAAATGTATTAAGATTAGTCATAGGGTGATTAAACTAGCCGATCCCTGCAGACAAAGATGAGTGGGTAATAGCATTCCATTGTGCAGGGCCCAGTAACAATAGACTCACCGTCACAATGATGATGATGATGATGATTTTGAGGAGGAGGAGGAGAAAGACATCATCTACAATAGCAATATTATTTATTTGCAGGGCGTTTGAAACAGGCAGGAGCAACGACATACTGTGCCATCATCTTGTGTTTAACGACAAGTTTGGGAGCAAGCTGATGCCTCAGGACACTCTGTATGTTGGCATACTGCTCTCCCCTTTCCAGCGGTTCATACTGACCTTCAAGCACTACCTGTTTAAAGATCCCCAGCCATACCTGCTAAACATCACAGGTAAGTAGTGTGCATCACTGTGGCAAAGGGTAGACAGGGGCGCAGTTAGCTCATTGGTGTACGCAGTGTACTTCAATGTCAGCCTGTACAGGCAGGCAGTGTTTCAAACTCCGTTAATGGTCTGGAGCATTGCCGTAATACCCTGAGACCCTGTGCCCCTACTGTTTGGGATGAGAGAGGTCTATTCTGTGCATACACGAGTTTCGTCGCACGGACTTGAAAGATCTTGACCTAGATGGACGAGTGCCGGCTGCACTGAATACATCCAGCACGCACTATATAAGTCCTTCTCCCGAGCCCCGGTCGCCCAGGATTGTGCTCAGTTGCCTGGGCGTCAGACTATGCGCCCACAGGTTGCAAGTGGGCGCCTCGGGCGGCTTGAGTTAGATCCTGCATCGTCCAGCGCCTTGAGCAAGAACGACAAAATAAAAAAATTATAAAATAAAATAGAATGAAGTAGTGTGTATCACTGTCAAAGGGTAGACGTGTACATACAATACAATACAACAAATCTTTATTATCCCATAAGGAACTTCACAGCAATGTATGTCAGGCATATAAAACATATAATTAAAAACAGTCATGTTATAACAGAGCTACAAAATCAATACTAAATTTATATACATTCTACAAATCTAATCACTTGCGTACTCTTACACTTCATCTTTTCCTTCAAACACCTATCCCCGCACTCTGGTCATATCACACATATGTCAATGCCCTTTTTAGACAGTTAAAATATAATAAAAATACATACAAACATAGTGTATATGAAAGTTTACCACTCTGGACTTATAAAAAATTATTTTGTTGCAACAGTGTTAGTGTTACATGTACATGGGTTTGTTGGGATTACGAGGATAGGGATTAGTCTGTGTAGATAAATGCATGGAGGTGGAGCTTTGTGTCCACCTCTCACGAGCAGGAGTATTATCTTTGTTGGTGTTTATTGCAACTTGCCTTCCTCGGCGTGTTTTATGCATTGCTTCTTAATGACTGTTGTTCTGGACTAGCCATTAGGAGAGAATTTAAAGTCCGTGTACACAGACTAGACCTCAGTTTATACTCTCATCCGAAGGAGTAGGAGTGTTGTGTGCGCCTGTAGCGTTTCAATATGACCTTTTGCAAGGGCAGCTAAGTGATGTAAATCTACTGATTATAGTGCTAGCAGATGGTCTTTTAAAACGCTCAGAAGCGACGTTTAGATTCAAATTTTGCGAATATCAAATAAATGAAAAGAAAACATTATCGGCAAACTATTTTGAGGGTGCAAAATCTATGTGACACCTTGAGCAGTTGTTAAAAGCCGATAAGCGTGCTATGTTAAAGACTGTAGCTATAGGCCTACATAATAACAATAACAATGCAGGACAATGAAGACAGATTGCGTCGTGTCGTGTTCCGTTAAACAGGCGATCTTGATGTTAAGTTTGAGACGCGCACGATAGATCCGATCATTTTGTTTTGCAAAGCATGCAGTAATAGAGCATAATTTACCTTTGATTTGATTTTGCGTTGTTGCTATAAGAAGCTTTGTATAACGTTGATAATTTTCGTCGGTCGATATTGGTGAGAATCTGGAATTACTTGTTTACTATCGACCGAAACTTCGCTAGTGTTACGTTGAAACGCGAATGGTAGTACGTCGGAAGCGTGTACGATAGATCTAATCGTTTCGCTTTGCAAAGTATTCAATAATGGAGTTTATTTACCTTTGATTTGAGTTTGCATTGTTGTTAGGAGTGGTTTTGTATAACGTTGATAATTTGCTTTGGTCGATATTACTGTAGAAGTTTCTGGATCTGAGTGTTTACTTTCTATAGAAATTTCCCGATACATGTCGAAGCAAGAGGTCGTTCCAGAAGGAGAAATAATAATGTATGACGTAAGTCAGTGATGACGATCTTTTATTCGATTGGTGGCAGTGCGTCATTTCTACATTGTTCGAAATTCTTCCGGAAGAGAGAGAGGTTATTTAATCGTGTGCCGAGTTGCTGTTGAGAGAGTAAAGTTGTTGATAGTGATTTGGAGAGTTGCTGTGAAAGTTGTTGAGTTGAGTTGAGAATTGTATGCAGTTGTTGGTGTGTGCTGAATAAAAGTGGAAAACTTCATACGTCGACTTTGTGACTTGTATGCTGTTTGGACGGGTTGCGTGAATAAACGAATCTGAGTTACACAACTATCAGGAATTCAAGCATCGGGGCTGAATCAGATACTGATAGAAAACACCAACATCAAACAGAGTGTAACATTTTGGTCAGTAGTGCGCTGAGTATGATCGCCCAGTCTTGACGTTGCCATTTAGCGCTTTCGGCGAACCTTTCAAACCTCGCTAGATAGCTGTCGATCTGGTCCTTTTCGTCGACGAACACTGGCAATTTTGGAGCCTTGAAGTCACTGATAACTTGTGGCGCACGCTGCTCTTCTAATTCTCGTTCTTCACGGCGACGCTGCTCTTCTACTTCTAGACGCTTCTGTTCTAGTTCTATTTCTTTTTCTAGACGCTTCTCTTCCAATTCTCTTTCTCGTATTCTCTCCTGAGACTTGACGTACTCCGTCAGCTGCTTGCCTTTTAGATTCAGTTCAACCCCTTTCTGCCAGAAGTCAGCCATCTTGATGCTTCTGGAAAGTTCTTTTTCTAGAAAGTTCTTGACTGTAGAGTTCTTTTTCTAGAAAGTTCTTGACTGTAGAGTTCTTTTTCTGGAAAGTTCTTGACTGTGCTGTACCTTTCTAGACTGTTCTAGAACAGCACGCTTTCTGCAGTAGCGCTGATGCTTGTCACTAGTCGCCTTCGTTGACGCAGGCCCCGCTGTCCTCGTCGTATGCGACGCTGCACCACGCTGGTGTTGATGTACACGCTCCTGTGCTGAAGTAGACGCGACGTCCGCTCGACGCTCGCTGTAACACTGGCGATGTAGCTCCGAGACTGTCCCTCGACGTAGTCTTACGGTAGCCACGTAGTCCCGCTCTGTTGTTCGCTCACGAAGCAACTCTTCGGCGACTACACGCCCTTGCAGTCAACCCGAACCTATCGGTGATGTAGTCCCAGTATGTTGGCCCCTCTCGACGCAACTCGTTGGCGGCTACCCTCGATGACTGCTTCTCGTAACGTTGACTCGCTTGTTGTAGCAGTTGAACCCTTGGCTATGGCGTGAATCCCGGCTTGGCCCCCAAAATGTTACACTCTGTTTGATGTTGGTGTTTTCTATCAGTATCTGATTCAGCCCCGATGCTTGAATTCCTGATAGTTGTGTAACTCAGATTCGTTTATTCACGCAACCCGTCCAAACAGCATACAAGTCACAAAGTCGACGTATGAAGTTTTCCACTTTTATTCAGCACACACCAACAACTGCATACAATTCTCAACTCAACTCAACAACTTTCACAGCAACTCTCCAAATCACTATCAACAACTTTACTCTCTCAACAGCAACTCGGCACACGATTAAATAACCTCTCTCTCTTCCGGAAGAATTTCGAACAATGTAGAAATGACGCACTGCCACCAATCGAATAAAAGATCGTCATCACTGACTTACGTCATACATTATTATTTCTCCTTCTGGAACGACCTCTTGCTTCGACATGTATCGGGAAATTTCTATAGAAAGTAAACACTCAGATCCAGAAACTTCTACAGTAATATCGACCAAAGCAAATTATCAACGTTATACAAAACCACTCCTAACAACAATGCAAACTCAAATCAAAGGTAAATAAACTCCATTATTGAATACTTTGCAAAGCGAAACGATTAGATCTATCGTACACGCTTCCGACGTACTACCATTCGCGTTTCAACGTAACAGCTAGTAATAGCTAAGCGATTCTTCTTTTTGACGTAAGACTGTGCATAGTTCCGGTGCCGAGTTTTATTTTGATTGGGTGTTATCATGCTGGAATGTTCGAACTATTTCTCGCGTGCAGAGAGACTATACTAGTAACGCCTTGTCTGCTTGTGATAGTGATTGAGAGATTTTAGATCTGTGATGATTTTTGATGATGATCTTTGAAGTGATTTTCGGAAAGTGATCTTGTATGCAGTTGTTGATGTGTCTTGAATAAAGTTGGAAAACTGTATACGACGACTCCTGCCTTGTTCATTGAGTGAACAGGCTGCGTGGATAAACGAATCTTAGTTACACTTATCAAGATTCAAGCATAGGGGCCGAATCAACTATTAATAAATAACCACGTGTAACACTTGACGATAGCTGAGTGTCATAGATCTGTCAAGCACGGGCTGTGTATTGGGGAAGTATACCTTCACAGCGCAGTCTCTGACACTCGCATTACAGTCAGCGTCGTTTTCGGGTCACTGCTTCTATAAGCTAGTAACATTCCCCAACATCCTACAGAGGCAGATCTCTTGCGTGCAGGCCTATACCCAGAGGCCACATACCTGGCTGACCCCAAGCGTTGGGAGCCCGATGACCCCAGCCGCTCCTTCACCAACAACAGGATGGCTTTTGACTTTGGCCTTGAACCTGAGTACTGGAAGAACAAGCGTGCCATCAAGAAGTAAGCTAGGCCGATAAAAGTATAATAAATAAATTAATTAATCAAATTCTGTAATTAAGTAATAATCCCATAGATAGACTTGTATACATATAAATATTGTAAATAACATGAAATATTATATTGAACATTTAATTCATTGTGGATTCTCACCGCCCTACACTAATTACAACTCTTATGCTACAGAACTTAAACTCATGACTTCAGTGTATCCATTGCAAACTTAGCCGTGTTTACATTGATTTATTTTATCCATAAATATTCGCAAAGGCGACATATAATAATTTCGAGACAATTAAAATATCACTTAATTTGCGGAGGTACTGTCTGAGGTACTCACTACCTACACTACAACTCGTTCTTTGCGCTCATCAGATGAAAAAACTTTTGAAAACGCCCAAACGTCGGCCTAAAACAATTGGCGAACGGTCTTTTAGTTTTCAAGCACCCAAGGTTCGGAATGCGCTGCCTGCCGGTTTAAGGTTGTACAGGCCTTGTTTTCTTCAAGAGCTGTTTAAAAACGCACTTGTTCCGCAAGGCGTTTTCTGTGTAAATAGTAAGAACATTAATAATACTTTCTGAGTGATGCTGGACATTATGTAATGCGAATGTTGTGGTGATGCGTACGAATGTGTGTAAGCGTACTGAGTTGTTATTCTAATGAAAAATGCGCTGTATAAATGCAATTTATTATTATTAAATTCCCCTCTCCTTCCCCTCTCTCTCCCAACACACCACACACATGTAATGTTTGAGGTGGAGCTAGCTCCCAGTGCATTGACAGAACAGACCACAATAAACTACTCGTGTGCTAGTCAGTGTTTCCCACAGCTTTTTTTTTCAGAGAGTCCTTGGGACTCTCTGGTGCAAAATTTCAAGAGTCCCCTTACAAAATTTGAGAGTCCCCTTACAATTCCTACATTTACCTTGATTTTGATTACCAACATCACGGACACACAAATACACCTCAAAGTCAAACAAAGCTTAGTTTTCAATTCAACTTTATTGAAAATTATGAATAGCCATAAAACAAGCCACACAACAAAAAGGGATACTGTTCTGATAAATGTTACAAAGGAATCCATCATTGACTAGAGGAACCTTAAAATCACCTAAAATTACCATAGAACAAACATGAAATGGTCATACGACAATTTACACACATCAATCTGCATGTACTGACAAATTGTCTCTGTAAAAGCAGTTAGTTTTCGAGGGGACTAAGTCGATGACCAGAAGAAAAAAAAAAAGAGACAAAAAAATCTGTTCAACTGCGTGTTACAGACAATCATTGCCTAGTCTAGGGAGAACTGAAAATGATGATTCAACATTCAACGAGTGCATCGTCTTCCGCATTTCTGCGGGTTATCGTTTTCCGTAGCCATGTGTCGAGCGACATGTTTCAGCTTTTCGGAAGCAAACAAAAAGGCTGCGCATGCGTGTCAGCGCGGTCAGTGGGTTGGGGAGATCACCGCGCTTACTCGGCTCGGGCGCACGATAGCTCAGAGGTGCCAGGATACATAACGGCAGTGTCACAGGGCAGTCTGTGATGAAACCGGGTAGACTGTGTGGGTGGAGAGTTAATGAGTTAGGGGTAGTAACTGCGTGTTGTCGTATGCGTGATTATGCGTGCAAATCGTGATAAACAGCATAAGGTCGGTTAGCCAGTGGAGAAGTTTACTCACTGTAGGTCAGAACAGGTTGTGACAGAGCTACGGTGTAGACGTGGTTGTCTTGTGCTCTGGTTTTTGTTGGTGTGTTCTGTGAATATAGGGTAGGACGGTTAATGACGGATGATATTAACTGGTCCAGGCATACTAGTTGGAATATTGCTTTTTCTACAGTGTTACGCTCAGTACGGAGTGTAGTAAGAATGGAAAAGTGGTGTTAGTGTGTTTAGCTTAGCATTGAGAAAGTGTCTGCTAAAAGAAGCTACGCACTACAAGGATTACCCTATGGGAGTACTTTCGTAGGAAGCAGTTGGAGAAGGGCTACGGAGTACGGTTACATTCGAACCGTGTGGGTTAGTGCGATGGTGTTCTTTCCTTACTGTGCCAGTAACCGAGGGCCGGCTGTTTGGGGTGTTGAACGATAGTTGTGTGTGAGGCCGGGGAAGGATGAGGTTGGTTGCACTGAGGAGAGGCAGAAGGAAGGAAGAGTGCGACTGAGGAAGTAGAGAATGAGGGAGGAGGATGATGGTAGGGTGGAAGAGGTTGCTGTTGTTTTTGTTGTGGTTGCTTGAGATGAATAATGTGTTGATGTTTACATGTATTCATTTGCAGCATTGCCCATTTCATGCATTCATAATTTCATTGAGTTTCATGAATTATGTGTTTGTTTACCAGTGACAATAACAGTAGCTAAAGAGGATAAGTGAGTGAATCAAGGAAGGGAAGCGGACAGCAGTGGTGTCCCTTCAGGCATCTAAGCTAGTTGAGTGTAAGGGCGCGTCCACATGACAAGCTTCGAGCGAAGCTTTGAGCTGCGCTTCAGCTGCGCTGCGAAAAGTCTAACTAGAATTACTGTAGAAGCATCCACACCACGAGCGGTAGCCGCGCGGCTATTGCTAGCTTCGAGCGGCGGTAATATTCTCGGCATTTATCGACGCTCGAAGCTCAAGCGGTGGTTTTGGGTCCTTGACCTTGATTGGTTTTGTGTCCTTGGCCTTGAATCAGTCTTCTTACCACCCTTCGCTTACGGAATCAGAGAACTACAAAATAAGAGATTGTGGCAGAAAAAACAAAAAGATTTTCGACCAGGGAGGTTTGAGCAAAGCTGTTTCAGGAGGTGCCTAAAATGGCAAGGCACTCAAGTTAGTGATTGAGTGAAGATGGTTATAAATTTTATAATAAAATGACCAATTGCTCTTTTCGTATAGTATAGGCCTAATTGACAAAATTGCAGCTTTATCATTTGTGCCATCGCCATTGAACAATAATAGTACCCAGTAAGTGCTTTTTTTTCTTTATTATGTTTTAACACTATTTGTTGCAAATAAAATACAGATCTAGATCTATTAAGCGAATTCACATTTGATGTTTTCACTCAGATTTAGAACCGTGCTTATAGTCCCAAATTCAACCTAGATTTAGATCTGGGTTTTATAAATAAAAAATAAATAAAAGGGCTATGATGGTAAATTATCAATGAACACTTATGATGTAGGTATTGTGTGTTTGATGGCAGCCAATTTACAAAAATATATAGTTAACGTTTTAACTTGGGTTTATTTCTTTGTAGGGGTGGGGGGAGGGGGGGGGAGGAACAAGAGAGAGAAAAGGGGAAGGCTGAACAGTAAATGACCAACATTTGGGTGGAGTGCATGATTGCAGGTCCATCTTTTTTAAATCTGCACCCTTTGTTTTATTTTTTTTAAATAGTACATTACATGTTGATCTTAAAAGAAAAGTGACCAACTTTAGATTTAAAATCACAAGCTTTGTGACGTATATGAACATTGTGGGAAAACTAAAGTCACGAGTCTCATCCTTCATTATCACTGCCGTCAGTTAGTTCAGCAAAGTTATATTAACTGTAGTTTTCCTGCCAGTTCACTGCACCTACCCTGACAAAATACTCAACCAGCTGTTCTCTCACCCTTGCTAAGTATTGTCCAGTACGACCTGATTAACACCCCATCCATCCGTCTGTCCTGTTCGCCACGGACTTGAGTATCATCCCAGATCTCCGTGTCCTTTTTTATATCAGCGACCTCATGATGGATGACTGCATTGTGCAAGGCAACAGTGCTAGCACAATGTTGTCAGCAGTGGTCACGTTGTGCAGATTGCTGTTTTCAGCACTTACCATTTTCCAGCAAGCACTACAAACCCGCATTCTACACAACAGCTTGCCATAGAATGGCGATAATTGAAGATGATATCGACTGTGTTGATGTGTGTTATTAGGTATGGCTTTTGCGATAGGCTGGGTTACCTACCCACAAAATAGGAAAGGTGAATGTTGGAATTTGGTAGTGGGACATATTTACTGTATTCCCTTCAAGGCAGAGTTTCATCTGAAACCTGGAAAATATTCCATCACTCTCTTTCCCGTAGGCTCCAACTTCAACAGAAATAAATTTTAGTTGCGGGTCTGCGACGCCTTGCAAAACCACAGATAATAAACTTCTGAACGACAGCTAGCATCACGCTCGCAGGCAGCTAGCTGTAACAGCTTGTCATGTGGCCGCCCAAGCTGTCACCGAGCTTACAGCCAGCTCTGCAGCTAGCGAGCTGCTAGCTTTTTAACGCTTTTGGTGTGGCCACCCACCGCTCAAAGCTCAAAGCTCGTCCAACGCTACGCCACCGCTAGCTCAAAGCGCAGCTCGTCATGTGGACGCGCCCTAAGAGGGGGGGGGAGAATGTGATTGGAGGGGAGGGGGACAGAATCAGGTGGACATGATATTAACGATGCGACAAGCATGTTGCAGGTTCGAAGGTTCGATAATTCGTCAATTCGTCAGTTCGTCAACTGGTTAACGTGGATCAACGTTGACCAACGTCGTACGACGACGACGACGGCACTTGGTCGGTGGACTGAACATCATCATCACCATCCGTAACGTCTTCGTCCGCATCATTGTCTGCGCGTCCTCACCATTGACTTCATCATCATCATTCCACAACCCCCACCTGTCCTGTGGTGGTTGTGACGTGGGTGGACGGAACCTGACCTCGGTGTCGCAGTGTAGCTAACCGGAGGAGTCCAGCTGGGAGACGTCGACGGTGGCTGGGCTGCCGCGACTACTGCGTCACCATCATCATATCATCACCATATGTCAGCGGCTGGTGGGGGCGGCGACGCCACCACGTTTGGACATCATCAGTACCGGTCCGATAACAGCTACGAGGAGGGTGTGGATACCTTTACGAGGAGGCGACAGGGACTTCATTCCGCCAGGTGGGCCCGTTCTTTGTTGTCCCTCTCCTAACACTCGACCCCCCTTTTCATCTGTTTATGTGCAACGGACATTTGCTATGCACAGTTCGATACGTAGACGTGGTTGAATAGCAACCTTCGATCATCCTGACGTACCATTTCATTGTTTCATCGAACCATTGATTGTTTCATCACCATTTTCTTCGTTTCATGTGTAAATGTTGTATGTGTATGAGTGTGTGGCTTGAATGAATAAATAGTTTGAAAGTTGTATATATAATCATTGTGTTATCATCACTTCCGTCTGCGGGAAATCGCCATTCTGTCTGGGTTGTCTGCGTGAATAAGTTGTTTGTTTGTGGTGTCTGCTTGGACAGAGTCGTGGCGGTGACAGGCAGTAAAAAAAACACGTTACGTCCCTTGTGACGCGCCAGTTTTTTTTTCATGCGTCCTTTTTTAGTTTTTGTGCGTCTCTGACGCACACATGTGCGTTTTGAGAAACACTGCTAGTGCTTGTATGCTGTATTCTGGCTGATGAATGGACTGTGAATGTTACAAAGTTGTTGTTTTTAAAGCATGCTGGGTGAGTCTGGTGAGTCGACAACCACAAATGCGGTAGTTTTACTTTGGACATTACAACACTTACATCAGTTTTGCATTATTTCTTCATCTTTACTATAGGGTTGAATCATTGATACTGTGATACAGGTATCTGGACTTCCTAGAGCGGCGCTTTGACCTGGTGATGTTGGGGGATAAGCTGGATGAGTCGCTGGTGCTGCTGAAGCGTATGGCGGGCTGGAAGTCTCTACAAGACATCCTCTACCTTCAGCCTTTGACCTGGCAAGTAGGTCAATGTAAAATGCATTTATAATAATAATAATAATAATAATAATAATACAGTGGAACCTCCGGTATACGACCGTCCAAAATCTGAGAAAAAACGGTCTTATAATAGAGGTGGTCTTATACCGGAAACAAGGGGTGGGGTGGGGGGGAAGTGGGTCAGGCTCGGAGGGGTATGTAGTCATAATTTTCACACTCACCAGCATGTATTCTCTGACAAAGGAAACTGTAAAACATGTTTCATTTTTAGCTGTCTTTTATTCACAACTTCAAAAATAGAAAACAGTCGAACCTCTGCCAGACGCGTTCATCCAAGTCTGTCAGTGCAGAAGCTCTCAGTTTCGATGTTTCCCTTTTCGCCACTTTCTCCACTCTCCCATCGTAGTTTCACAGATTCCTTATCCTTTATGATGAGCTGAATTTGGGTCTTCCCAACGTCTAAGCTTCTTGCAATAGACAAACTCAAAACGTTCCTCTTGCCCGACGCCATTTTGACAGCCAGTGTAGGCGAGTAATGTCCCTTATTTGCGAACCGGAAATAGCAGACAACAGCAGGCATACACTAACATGAGAGAAAAAACGAAAGGCACAGACAGCAAATTAACTGATATCTCTTTTAAATTGCCCTAAGACGGTCGTATAAAGGGCTTAAGACACGGTCGCTGGTCGCATAAACGAGGTTGTCGCATACCAGAGGTCATTTATTATTGGAAGTGAATCCGTCAGAAGTTTTCAGGTCACATACCTGAGGGAGTCGTATACCAGAGAGCTGGATACCGGAGGTTCCACTGTAATAATAATAATAATAATAATAATAATAATAATAAGAAGAAGAAGAAGAAGAAGAAGAAGAAGAAGAAGAAGAAGAAAGAGGAGGGTATTTGTATAGCGCTTTAAAAAAAAACTTGATGTCCTCGCACTGGCACGTTTTGCACCTCAACGATTTTACCATTTTTTACTTGAATTTGAAGCCTCCAGCAGTCACCTTACCTTATACATTATAGACCCAATTGTACAATATTGCTCTCCGTGGGTGTGACAGGAGTTTCTGTATAAATAGTATCCCCACTCTCTGGAAATTTAGTGCTTTAAATTCCCATTGTCGCTGTCTTTCTTATTTGTTCTTTCTCATTCCTACTCTATTCTATCAATCTACTATACTGACTTCTTCTTCGCTGGACCAGTCACCTACCCTTTTTTCTTGAAAACTCTTCCGGGACAAAACTCCTCGTTTGTGTTTGAGGTTTGTTGTATCAGCTTGGGAATATTGGGCGCTTTCTGCCAAATGGTCACTAGGGCTTCCAGTAATAGTATTGAATTGATTAGAAACGTAGGCCATTTATATGTATGTGTTTTGTTAATATTTTATAATTGAGGTTGGTATTGTAGTTTGTTTTTGTAAAAGAGCGTTCGATAAATTAGAGGATAGCCTCAGCGTCCGCTGCGTGGGATGCCTTTATTGTACAGTGACCGGCTGGTAGAGTGCCTTCAGTGTTACCAGCAGATCTTTTTGCGGATCAGGGGTGAGTCCTGTTTCAGTCAAGTTGTGGTCTTGATTTTGTGGTCCCGATTCGGCTCTTTGCAGTCCGCTGGATTCTGTAAACAATGAATAACTAACTAACTGTATAATTATATTGGGATGGCCTTGGCCACAGCTAAATAAGGTGGTGGTTTCCTAGGTCGAAGGCCGCGGGTTCGAACCCTGCATGGTACGAAGTTACTTGACTTGGGTACCACACTTTTAAGGACACCAAGGGTTTTTCTGTGGGTACTCCGGTGTCCCAACCCTCCCGCTTTCTCCCTCATCTCTTTCTTCAATAATGGTTTTGGATGCAGTTTATCTAGTGCCGTTTATCTAGTGCCGTTTATCTAGTGCTGTTTATCTAGTGTCGTTTATCTAGTGCCGTTTATCTAGTGCCGTTTATCTAGTGCTGTTTATCTAGTGCTGTTTATCTAGTGCCGTTTATCTAGTGCCGTTTATCTAGTGCCGTTTATCTAGTGCCGTTTATCTAGTGCCGTTTATCTAGTGCCGTTTATTTAGTGCCGTTTATTGGTCCTGATTTGGCTCGGAAGAGTCCGCTGGACCTAAAGCAATAATCTTGTATTGTATTGTAGTGCCGTTTATCTAGTGCTGTTTATCTAGTGCTGTTTATCTAGTGCTGTTTATCTAGTGCTGTTTATCTAGTGCCGTTTATCTAGTGCTGTTTATCTAGTGCTGTTTATCTAGTGCCGTTTATCTAGTGCTGTTTATCTAGTGCCGTTTATCTAGTGCTGATTATCTAGTGCCGTTTATGTAGTACCGTTTATCTAGTGCTGTTTATCTAGTGCTGTTTATCTAGTACCGTTTATCTAGTGCTGTTTATCTAGTGCTGTTTATCTAGTGCTGTTTATCTAGTGCTGTTTATCTAGTACCGTTTATCTAGTGCTGTTTATCTAGTGCTGTTTATCTAGTACCGTTTATCTAGTACCGTTAACTAGTACCGTTTATCTAGTACCGTTTATCTAGTGCCGTTTATGTAGTACCGTTTATCTAGTGCTGTTTATCTAGTGCTGTTTATCTAGTACCGTTTTTTTTTTTTTTTTTTTTTTTTTTTTTGGGGGGGGGGGTAAATTAACGTCTCCAGACACTGGTGTGTATAGGGGACAAAATAAGAAGTCAAAAATCATAGCCCAAAGGGAACATTGCCTATACGGCTGGTTTTAATAGTAATAATTCATTGCCTATGCGGCAGGATATGATTGCAAAGGTTTCATGCTATATGTAAAATGTCTGGCACACGGAGGTGTGGAATAGAATCGAACTCGCTCGACATATGTGTTGAGCCGGCCGATCAAAAGGCCACTAGGTGGAAGGGCCAGGAAGAGTGGAACAGGCAACAAATCTGAAAAGCTAACCTAAACACGTTGGCATGGTAAAATTTGATAAAAGTATTGCTAAAACTGATAGATAGTCATACTAAGTTAAAATTTTCAGGGCCGATATAAAAAGGTTAAAAGGACACAAACATACGTAAAAGTTAAAACTAATAATTCAGCCAGCATAGGCCGGCCTATGATAGAATGGTGCCATATATGGCGGCATAATTCAATTATAACATTATAAGATAAAAGCATCTAGATGGTTATGGCAAAGACCGCACCATGATAAGACATTAATCATAAAATTAGTTATAGATTATAAAATATAAATATAAAAGACAGCATCATGGCTATCACCCCCGGCCTCGGCAACATCCCTGGTATGGCAGGCATCTTGGCCATGTGAGCCGCCAGGGGAAGGCCATCGGACAGACAGGGGGGGGGGGGGGGGCTCCAGATGGTAACACAGTACCAGAAGCATCATGGCTATCGGTAGTAAAAATAAAAAGCTATGTACAGCAGTGAAGCTATCGGAGGGGCCGTTCCGGCCAGCAGTGAAGCTATCACCAATAGTAAAAAATAAAACTATGTACAGCAACGGAGGCTATTCCGTTAGCAACATCGTTTATCTAGTGCCGTTTATGTAGTGCCGTTTATCTAGTGCTGTTTATCTAGTGCAGTTCATGTAGTGCCGTTTATCTTGTGCTGTTTATCTAGTGCAGTTTATCTAGTGTAGTTTATCTAGTGCTGTTTCCCTAGCACTTTGCAAATAAGATGTCTGTTTCCGTCTTCTAACAGCGTCTTGCCTTTTACGCCACATATTTAAGTTGTGAATACGTGTGTGTTGTGTATGTAGATGGATCTATAACATGTGAGCGTGCATGTTGATAACAGATCGCCGCACTTTGAATCTGATTTAGAAATAAGGCGCGTATATCATAAAATAAACATATGATGATGATGATGATGATGATGATGATGATGATGATGATGATGATGATGATGATAATGATGATGATGATGATGATGATGATGAATGTTTAGGTGACCTAATGTTAAGTCTAGGTTGGCGAATCGCACGTGTTTGGTGGACTGTTGTTGAGGTGAGTGAGATGTACGAGACATCGTCATCCACTTACATTAGGGTATCATTTATGTGGGTCTACGAGACGTACGTACGCGTTTGTTTGTCTACGAACAGGTTTTCGCAGGCTTATAGATCTATCTGGACGGGGGTTTATTTATTATAATTTTTATTTAGTGGACTGTTATTGTTATGTGGGACAAATGTGTACAAGAGTGTGTTTAACAGACTGTTGTCTATGCGTTTCTGTTGTTGTCTAGGTATACGAATCGTACATGTTTTGGCACACTGTTGTTGTCTAGGTATACGAATCGTATGTGTTTTGGCACACTGTTGTTGTCTAGGTATAAGAATCGTATATGTTTTGTCACACTGTTGTTGTCTAGGTATATGAATCGTACATGTTTTGGCACACTGTTGTTGTCTAGGTATACGCATCGTATGTGTTTTGGCACACTGTTGTTGTCTAGGTATAGGAATCGTATGTGTTTTGGCACACTGTTGTTGTCTAGGTATACGCATCGTATGTGTTTTGGCACACTGTGGTTGTCTAGGTATACGCATCGTATGTATTTTGGCACACTGTTGTTGACTGATAGGTGTAAGTTGTTCCATGTTGTCAGACTATTGTTTGTTGTCTAGGTGGGAGAGACCTACGTGTTCAACGAGACGCAGCGCGACAAGTTTCGCCGCGCGCAGGGGGCGGACTACGACCTGTACCGTCGCTTTGACACCGTGCTGAGCAAGAGGATTGCGGAGGAGATGGAGAGCGACTATGGGTTCACAGAGGAAGTGAGCCAGCTCAAGAGCATCACGGACACGGCAAGACTGTTCTGTGAGCACAGCTTATCCCCACAAGGCAACGCCACCAATACCAAGAAGATCAAAAAGTCAGCGTGGAACGACCAGTTTTACATCACACACAAAGATTGTCAGAAAATGTCGGGCCTTGTGCCGTTGGTGGATTGGGACAAGCTGGAGCTCGTGCGTGATTGAAGCTTCGATTCTAATGACTGCAGCACATGTATCAACGATCTGCGATGACGAGCCTCTTTTACTTACACTGCTGCTGCCATCCCACGTAGGGGGTGCCGGGGGTTTCAGTATAGTATCCCCACTTTCTGGAAATTTAGTGCTTTAAATTTTCACTGTCGCTGTCTTTCTCATTTGTTCTTTCTCATTCCTGCTCTGTTCTATCAATCTGCTATACTATCTTCTTCTTCGCTAGACCAGTCATCTACCTTTTTTCTTGAAAACTCTTCCGGGACAAGACTCCTTATTTGTGTTTGAGGTCTGTTGGATCAGCTTGGGAATATTGGACGCTTTCTGCCAGGTGGTCACTAGGGCTTCCTCTGATGTTATTATTTAGCAATGTAGGCATTTTATATGTATGTGTTTTGTTGATAATTTATAATGATGTTTGTATTCTATTTTGTTTTTGTAAACGGGCGTTCGATAAGTTGGGGTGAAGCCTCAGCCGTCCCCTGCGTCGTATGTCTTTATTGTAAAGTGACTGGCTGGTGGAGAGCTTTCAGTTTTACCACTAGTGTTGTTTCGGCAGATCTTTTATGTGGATCGGGGGTTGTCCGGTCCTGATTTGGCTCTGAAGAGTCCGCTGGACCTAAAGCAATAATCATGTAATGTAATGTAACTGCTGCTGCCTGCAATTAGATAGCCTAGATGGGTGTTCCACATTTCCGCAGTCCTGTTCAACAGCGCTGAATATGTTAATCACGATGACTTGCTGCCCCATTTCCTCTCATGTATCGTTGGTTGAGGAGACATGTATTGGGGTCCTAATGCTTTCTTGAATTTTAATTCCCCGTTTACCTTCTTCTCTGTGCCCTTAGTTATATCCATTTTTTTCTTCTTTATAATTTGACTTCTTGGCCTTTTTTTAATCTCCATTTTTTTCTTCTTCGACCGCCTTCTTTTATCCCTTTTCTTCTTCTCCTTGACCTTTATAATTCTCATTGGCCTTCTTTATCAATGTTCTTCGATCTTTCCCTTGTATTAAATTCTTCATCCCCTTTCTTCTTCTGATTGTCCTTCTTTTATCCCTTTTTCTGCTCCTTTCTTCTTCCCCTCCTTTTTTCTTCCCCGTGTCGTTCTTCTTACCCATGTCTTTCTTCTTTCCCGTGTCTTTCTTCTTTCCCGTGTCTTTCTTCTGTTATCCCTTTTCTTCTTCTTCCTTTTTGAAAGTGTTTCCTCAACATGTTCACTTTTCGTTGTTATTGTTGTTTGAGGTTTATTAATCATTTTTAGCATTTATTTGAATCAGCTGATAAATTTACATGCAGTGTAGTTGACACATGACGAGTACGATACAAATAATTTTTTTTTAATAACTTACACATTCATTCATTTTTATGTAGCTTCACCTCTTTGTAATGTAATATTCTATTATATTTATGTTCATATCCTCTTGACTAATATAAATAATGAATGGAAAAGAAGGAGAAGAAGAAAAAGAAAGAATTGGTTTTGGTCCACTTCCAATGCACCCGATACACATTGGTCGAACGCTACCAGAAGCATGCGTTAGTAGTCGCCTCAACAGGCGATAAAGCATGCTCCTCAGAGCACTGCTTTATACACGCTTCAAGCGCTATAGTCACGGAAAAAGCGCAATTTCACTGCAGTGAACTCATGAAAATAGAAAAATGTAAGTTTCGTCTCCTCTAGGGGACGAATTAGGTCAAACTGTACTAGTTTCTAGGTCAACTGTCTTTTACGAACCGTTTGACAATGTTTTTGAACCGTTTGTTGACGCCGGATAGTGTCCTCACTTGGTTTCATGCAATTTAAGAATCCAACAAGGCCATTGGGTTTTTGAGACGGAAAGAGCGGAATGTTGTAGAGCAACATTCTTTATATATTTACAGTGAAATTGCGCTTTTTCCGTCACTATAGCGCTTGAAGCGTGTAGGAAGCAGTGCTATGAAGCATGAGAGCATGCTTTATCGCCTGTTGAGGCGACTAGTAAAATAAGCTTCTGGCAGCCTTCGACCAATGTGTACCGGGTGCCCAATGACAGCTGCTGTCTGATAGTGATAGGATACGTGATGATATTAACTATGTTCTAATAGTGAGAACATTGAGATCTCATATTTTAATTGTGACGCTGTGTTTTGCTGTAAGAAGGGAGGAGTGTATATGCATGCTTGTGTGTGTGTACCTGTGTATAGAGTGGAAAGGGTAAAGGTGTATGTCCGATTTATTTTTTTTTAATTATTTTTTACATCGTTTTTAAATAGTGCTTTTCCAGCTGAAGAACTTTGGCCAATACAGGATCTAACTCGGGCCACCCGAGGCGCCCACTTGCAACCTTTTGGTGCATGGTCTGACGCCCAGACAACTGAGCACAGAAATCCTGGGCGACTGGGGATTGGGAGAAGAGACCTTAGTGTGTCTGGGTGCATGTGTTCCTGGCCTCGCCCGTCTAGGACATGAGCATCAGGATGTTTTAAAGTTCATGCAATGGAATGCGTTTATGCATAGACTAGACCTCGGTTTATACTCTCATCCGAAGGAGTGTGTGTGTGTCATTTTTATTGACAATTTTAGTCTATTTACTCACCCACCACCCCCTCACCCCCACAAAAGGAAAAAAAGTCCAGATTTTTGCAAATCTGTGCGAGATAGTGTCAGTCCTAAATATAGACAAAAAATGTCCGTACGTCCGTTGTAAACAATCAAACTTGGTTAGATGGCGTATACCCATGAGATCCTCGAACATGATCAGTGAATGAATGAGTTCACTTCAAGATCAAGGGCACAGGGTCATCAAATGTTAGTTAAAAAAAAAAGACAAATGTTCACAAAATTTCTTGGTTATTAATATTAAACTTCATTATTTGATGCACAATATCAATGAGACACACATACTATGCAAATTTGGTCAACTCACACTAAGATTAAGGTCACTGGAACTGTCCAAAGTCGGTTTCAGTATGAGTAATTGTATTTTGAAGTGACCTTGACCCTAAACTATTAAGAGTTTGAACTTCTTGTATTTAGAGATGATAGATTGATCTTTCATATATGTTCAGTTTTTGCGTTGATCTTGAAGGTCAAGGTAATTTTAGGCCTTGCAAAAACATACAAAAAATAGTTAATCCTGCAGCGAAATCTCTGTTTATTGTTAACTGCTCAAGAACTTTTGCGAGGTTAATCGATAAACTACGTTTAAATTGGTGGAACACAAAGTATTTTTAAAAAGCCTTTGCTCAAAAAATATTTCAGTTTATCACATACTTTTCGATTGCACAATTTTAACAACATTGTACAAAGATAAAAGAATTATTATATCAGAAGATGACATTAAAAATATTTTGTATAGTCCTGTTATAGCTACATTGTTAGTTATTATGAAAACCCATTTAAACAAATTGTTATTATTTTTATTTAATTTTTTATATTTTATCCATTTGTTTGTTTTTAGTTGTCTAATATTACTTTGTAGTTAACAGGCGTAAAATTAAAGAATTTAGTGATTGATTGGCTGTTTATTTAACTCACAGTATGCAACATGGGTTATTTGATCAGATATGCATGAGAGATCATGTGTGGGTTAAGGTCATCTCAAGTTCACCGTTTTTTATTTTTGGCATAATGCAACTTTTGTTGTACTTTATAGTACATGAGTGTTATTTGGAACCAGAGGTCAGTGTCAACTCAAGGTCAAGAGCATAGAAAGATTGAAGTCGGTATTTGCATTTTAATGCCACCATTTAATTTTTTTTTCCTGGGCACTCATTATCATGTTAAATATAGAGTTACAACAAGGAGCATGCGAGTCATATTGGCTTTGCCCTTCTAGTTGTAAATTCTCATGTGTGTTATAGCATAATACTGTTATGTATTACTGTATCTCAAGAGCCATAATGTTGAATGTTTTTAATCACTGCTTTAAAGTGCATCTGAGCTTCAAAATCAAAATTGCGAACGAAAATTATAAAATGTCATAATTCACACTATGGGACAACCGATTGCTTGTATATATATTCATACTTTTTGTTATGACGTCTGATGTTTGTAAAAATTTGAAACTAAACATTGTGTTTGAGCATTCCAAAACTCATCTGCTAGCTAGATCCATTGTGTTTGAGCATTCCAAAACTCATCTCTGCTAGCTAACTCATCTGTAGCGAGTTGCTTTGCAGCGATTGGCTTACTCGCATTGTTTTGTATGCAAGTACTTACAAAAAAATGAAACAAAAAGGACGTTCTTGCCATGCGCATTAAGAGATCCTCGGCTAAAATCCAAAGGAGGATAAGTTGGCGGCGATGATGTACTCGCAGAAAAGTATCTATTTTCCAATTCGACAAAGTCATGTGATGGATTGCTTGTTTTCGCCTTGTGCAACGGAACTCGTCGCCTATTCTGGCGCCTACCTGCATGTACTCATGAGTACTACTTCAAAGCTATGCGCTACAACTCATCTTCCATAGAAGACTGTGTGTAGGCGCCACAAAAATTTAAAAACAATAAAATAATGAAAGACGCTGGACGGACGAGTCAGAAACAATAGTCCCCCAAGCGGTTGCTTGACCAACATGCTTTAAGCACATCTGTTATGGATTATAAAGAGGATAAGGCTGTGCGCCTGTGGTATTGGGTGATGATGACGGTATCAGGGACCTCTTTTGCTGGACTCACAGGGTGACGTTATGGAGTAACCAAATGTAGTTTTAGTTGCCTACACTCGTTTTTTTCAGAGCTTTCTTGTGATCACCTCAGCAGTGTGGATGCACATTCTTTTATGTGATCACCCCATTATTGTGTGGATTCAAGTTCTTTTGTGTGATCACCCCAACAGTGTGGATTCATGTTACTTTTGTGTGATCACACCAACAGTGTGGATTCATGTTCTTTCATACTCGTGCTATATATTTAGTGTTAAAGTTTGCACCAAAAAAACCCTTTGTTTGCCACAAGTTTCGTTAGTATGGAATTTCACATATTTTATTCAGAGGTAGGGGGAGGGGAGGAGGATAGTGAAGATGTTGTTGGTAAAAGTACTTATTATTTTGATCCATGCTTTCTGCAAAATTGGTAAATTTAATAAGTCATTTTTTTAAGAGGATCCAGCCGACTGCAAAGGGCCCAATAGAGAATATTGGTATTTTAACAACAGTTAGCCTGTAATGAAGTATTCCATGATTTTTATTTTTTATTATTACGTTAAGTGTGAATGTTTTAAGTATATTGATAGTGTTTGTCTGTTTATAATAAAATGAGTTGGTCTTGTGACCATAAGAATAAGTGCATTATGCATGCCACACATTCAAATCGCTGGAACATCACGCAGCAGAAAATTTAAGTTTTATTCTCAAGGCGACATTTCAATTAAAATTGAAGAGATGGAGCGATAGTCTGAGAGAAAGAGAAGAAAACTAGAAGGGCAAAAAGCCCATATGACTCACATGCTCCTTATGGAACTCCAAATATGAGTGCCCAGAAAAAAAAAAAAAATAAATGGCCTTAAAATGCAAATACCAACTTTCTATGCTCTTGCCCTTTAGATGACGGGGTTTCTGTATAAATAGTATCCTCTCTCTTGAAATTTAGTGCTTTAAATTCCCACTGTCTGTCTTTCTCCTTTGTTCTTTTTAATTCCTACTCTATTCTATCAATCTACTATACTATCTTCTTCCTTAGATCAGTCACCAACTCTGTTGGGTCAGCTTGGGAATATTTGACACTTTCTGCCAAATGATAACTAGGGCTTCCTATTATATTATTATTTAGCAATGTAGGCATTTTATATGTATGTTTTCTTGATATTTTATCATGTTTGTATTTTATTTTGTTTTTGTAAACGGGGGTTTGATTGAGTATAGCCTCAACATCCCCTGCGTGAGATGCCACTAGGGTTGTTTCAGCAGATCTTTTATACGGATCAGGGGTGAATCCTCTTTTAACCAAGTTGTGGTCGTGATTTTGAGGTCCTGATTTAGCTCTTTGTAGTCCACTGGACCCTGTAAGCAATGAATAACTAACTCCAAATGTACTCCTGTACTCCAAATGCACTCGTGTACTATAAAATAAAGTACAGCAAAAGTTGTATTATTGCAAAAAAAAAAAAAACTGACCTTGGGATGACCTTGACCCTCAAGTCATATTTTATGCGCATGTAATCAAATAACCCAATGTTGTTGCATACTATGGGTTAAATGAACAGCCATTCCACTGTACGATGACCTATTTTTTATGTATTTGCAATGCTTAAAACGACCTTGACCTTCAAGATTTAAAAAAACCAAACCAAACACATATGAAAGATCAATGTATCATATCTAAATACAAGTTTGGATTTTATCTCATAGTTTAGAGTCAAGATCACTTAAAAGTACCTGTACTAACTGAATTTGGACAGCTCCAGTGACCTTGACCTTGGAGTGAGGTTGACCAAATTTGCATATTATGTGTATTTCGCTGATGTTTATCATGCATCAACGAATCATAAATTCAATATTAACTTAGAAAAAAGTGAAATTTTGTGAAAACCCTGTGACCCTGACCTTGAAGTGAAGTAATTCATTCATGGTTAATTTTCGAGGTCGTGTTGGCATTACCAAGTTTGGTTGTGATTAAATGAAATAGGCTCCCGAGTACATAGCCACTTTAAAAAGTTTTTGCATGAATGGCAGTCGGACAGCTGAACATTTTTTTTTTTCGATATCATTTTTGGACTAATAAGGAAATTTTATTTAAGGGGGTGAGTACATAGATTCACATTGCTATGCATGCGAGTCAATACAGGAGTTAAAAAAATGTAACACACACACACACAGAGGGGAAAATGCGATTGAATTGACAAGGCAAATATACCAATTACATTCATTAAAAACAAATTTGATTTTTTGTTTGTTTGTACAATGACGAAAACGTGCACACTTTAGCATGCTTAAACCATATGAAATGTTAAATCAAACGTTCCATTTAAATGTAAATCAATCTAGGACAAGATCAAAATGTAAACGTGTACAATCGACAAAAAAAGCAGTCATGTCGTTCGTTTCATACAATAACTGTTCAACATACAATTATAGAAACAATCGGTGCTTGGATGAAAATGGTCTGTGAAGACTTTTTAAAATAAAAACAAAACCAAATCATATCCACCTTTATCTGCAATAATATTAAAGACACTATACATCTTTCTTAATAAGTCTTTTGTTACCAGACACAGCAACAAGTACATTGTGAGTGAGGGTGAAGTCCAGCTATGAGAAAGCTTGTGTGCGTTTTATCATAATAACCTAACTTTCTGCATTTCCTGATGTTTTTGTCAGTCTAACCATGCGAAAATACTATACCAGCAGGAATATCCGTGACTGATTCAGTCAATCAATAATGGGTACAAAGTACCCCCAAAGTACCCTCCAACCCCCTAGAAGCAGAAAAGCGGTAATGGGTGTCTGTTAGGCTTGAGACAGAATTGAGCAAGTAAAATCTAAAAAGCTACCTATCCAACAATTTTGTTGTTGCACAATTTTAAAATGAAAACTACTGCTGCTATCTCCAGGTAAAAAAGACTGCAAAGTATTTTGTACATATCTATTTAAAATGAAAAAAAAAAAGGTTTGACACAGTGATCTCCCCTTAGATCCTGTCTGAACTTTCCAAAAACAATCCCCAAGGAAAGCAATTTTAAGAAAATATAGAAATACACATACTGCAAGTAAAATGTGCTTTCAATAATGTACACGTGTGCTACTAAAAGATTTCCCCCCAGTTTGAAGGCTTATGTCTAAGCCACCTTGAAGCACAGCTAGTTAATGCCTCTTCCCCTTCAGACAAATCTATCACGCAGCATCGCCTGCAACAACTTTCAAACTGGTGAGTAAAGCAGCAGTAGCAAACTTTCAGTAAACAAATCCTGAGTTCTATAACACTCATATTAATCCATCAACAACGACTCTTAAAGTAGCATACTACGCTTTACCATTTCTTAAGGTAGCAGCACACTGCACTTTGTAACTAAGAAACCATGTAGGCGTAGTGAGGCAAATGAAATCTATCTTCATGCTAGTTAATCTGAAAAACTAGAAAAATTAAGACTTTTCTTAAGAAATAACAAAGACTCAGGATTTGTATGCACCTGATATTTGCTAAAGGACATATTCTTTGGTAGTGTTGGGGTACAAGGGAGTCAATAACATGGTGTCAGAATGGAGAATACCATAGCATCGTTAGTCATCAAATTGAGCCAGGAGTTAGCATCATTGGAATTATAGTGAGGGTCTTCATCCTTATGGATTAACCCTATTGCTTGGACACAACTTGTGAGCATGCATTAAGAGTAAAACTTAATCGTAACACTGGACTGATATTCAACGAGATTTCATACTTTTACTGTGTGAAACAATGCTTTATAAAAAAATATATTAATAAATCGGCACGACTCGGATCTCCGCCCTACTTTCATTTATACAGTATAAGTTTAAAACCAAACCTCTGATGAAGAAATATCCTTTTACATGAAACATTGATGAATTCTCAAAGTTCTGAGATACGTTTGGATGTATCGTAGAAAATTCTTTGTTCTAGATTAACACATGCAATTCAAACCATGCAAACAAAATCCAACCACCCGCACAATATAATTTTACGCACAAATCACTCTCTGCACCTGGGAAAATTCATAAAATGTTCATGCAGTTTTATATAAAGTTAAAAGTACAGGAATGTTGAACAAGTATTCAGCCAAAACAATGTTCATGATTATGCCAGTGGAATATGGTGACACATTCTGTACAATCCACATTCATTTATGTCCGTTTCATGAAAGTACCTATAACTTTGAGACATTTTGAACACCAAATCACATCAAAGTAAACATCCCATCAACCAAATGAAACGCATGAACACATTCACATCCCTCTCATCATCAATATGAAAGATATTCCTGTCACCACCCAAGGAAACACATTCAAGTCGCCAAACATTAACACATCGTAGCCAGCAAGCAAACAAATGGCAGTAGTGTTTGGATAGATAAGAGAGTTGATTGGCCAGGAACACAATAGTTGTTGCAGCATTAGCAAACTGACAATATAAACACACTGATACAGTGGGAAATAAGAAACAGTTACATGACAAATGTGTTAGTAAATAATACAGCTCGTCAACAACGGAATGCTTTGCAGAAAGGAATTGTACAAAAGTATTTTTCCAGAAAAAAATTTCATACCAAACGGAATTGCAAAAAATAATTTGAGTTGCCAACACTGTGGGAACAAAAGGTGAAAAACAACAGCAGGGAAAGAAATTACTTGCATAGAAAACATGTCCATCATTCAAAGTTTGTCAAGGAAAAATCAAAACGGGTAGATACAAACTTTGTTTAATACCCAGTGAAGGAATAAAAAGGCAAACGTGACAATAATACGCACCAGTTCATAACACATGCTCTTAACTTGACTTCACAAACAACTCTTCATTCATACCTACAGTGGAAAGAATTTTTTTTTAAACGACAATTTAAACTTTTTACTTTTGCAAAATACAAATACTAAAAGGTAAGATGAAAATATGTTTAAAAATTGGTTTAATCACCCCTGCGAAGTAAATATCTAAAAATTTTGTCTATGTTAAGCTTATATAATATTCACTGATAATTATACTGATCACCACTCAAAAGTCTTGGCAAGATCCCAATGCTAAAAAGAATATGGCATGTTTTAAAATCTATCAAAGTCATACTATCTTAAAGACATGCTGCAACTATAAAACCTTCACAACTGTACTAAATTAAAATTGAAGTTAACATTAAAATAAAAGTGAAAGAAGTATAGATCAACATGTGTATATATAGAGTAAGATTTAAAGGTTCGTTTATTTTTTAAAAAGATCTAATGGTCTATTCTAATTTACAAGTCTTGAGAAATGTAGATAACATTAAAACCCAATAAGAAATTACTTGCGTGGTGGAGAGATCACCATAATTGACCTCCACCATTCAAATAAGAATTTTAACAAGTCGTAGTAACTTTTCAGAATAGCAATTTCAAAGGGTATAAACACTGACTGCCTTTGATATCAATGTGGGGGGACACATTTTTACAAAGCTGTTTATATGACTGTGGCGATTTAGGTTCCCTGGTAAACCTTTAGACCACTGTAGGATTGTTCTTCAAGACCAGGGGCTGGGGTAATGAGCTCGACTTTCAGGCCAGCGACCAGCAACTTTCTGTTTCGCGACAAGGTGCGTTGGTTATGAGCCCTGATGATTGCACTCACCAGAACCAATAGTCGCTTAAACAGAGTTGTGGCGCACTCCCTCCACTATCGGGCGTCAAGGCACACAAATTCTGCATTCGGCCTACCCTTTGTTGGAACTCCGTATGTGAGTGTGTGTTTGTGTTAATGTGCTTTGTTTGCTGACGGCACACACTATGTTTTGTGGAATGTAAGTGAATAGATCTAAATTATTTTTAAAAAAATTTAATCGTTGTATCATTCACCGACGTGCATGGCAAATTCTTAAAATATTTCAAGCAAAAAAAAGTTTTATGATTTATGTCCATTTTTTTCCCAAGTCTAATATCAAATATCTTTGAATAAGCTTTCAATAAGAAAATCAATCTGTTGTCACCTTAAAGCTGTACTTTAAAAAAAAAATTCTCTCTCTTAGATAAATCTGTTTAGTAGGCTATAAATTGAGCTTTTGCACTAGCAATTTTTATACTTCCAAAAACTAGGATCCAAAGATCGACTTTTTGGGGGGCACAGCCAAATGAAGGGAATTTTTTTAAAACACTGTAATAGATAAGTGAAGAATTAAAAACAAAAATATTACTTTAATATAAAGAAAGAAAAAAAATCTATTAAAATTAACTAGTAAATCAACCTAACCAAAAACAACACACATTCATACATGGTTCATTCCATGTTATGCAGCAAAATCAAAATGGAAAGTAGGCAGAAGCCAAGGGGCTATGGAATTGATAGAATCAATAGTGCTAAAAATGGAACAGGTTGCGTGACTTCCAACTCGCATGCTCATACCCTGCACCTATTAGGCGGCACAGCTCTGTTGACTTCTTCATAGGCGTCGGATCTGAACGTCGTCTGACTATTGGTAGCGTTTTCATAACCCCGGCCCCAGGTTTTGCCTCATCAAGCTGTTGGACCACATCACAACCATTTCAAGATAACTGTTTATTTCCTCTTTTGTAATACACATTTTATAAGCTGTTTATTTACAAAAGCTGACTTATTGGGTAAATATAATATACATATAGGAACATTCGTACAACAGCAAGAGAAAGAGAAACAAATTGATGGTGGAATTTAATAATATTGTTAGTATTGACCACAAAGTGTCTAACAGTCAATGGGCAGGGTATTGTTCCACCCTAAGTAAACTGGGGAGACTTAAAAAGTACAAAAAGGGATTTGGGGATAGCCTAACAAAGCACTTGATGGGAGCTGACAAGTGTCACTACCTTAAGTGTAAGAAAGTAGCAGTTGACAAGATGCCACGACGGTACAACAAAGCAAAAATCAAGCTTTTCAACGAACCATCAGTGCTGTTCTAAATAATTATACCACATAAGGTTGATGAGATCCAACATAAGGTGATGCGTAATATGCGAACACAAAATAATATTTAAATATTGGCATTCACATGCAACCAACCAGAACAGATGGGTTATAAAAAGGAAACAAATGAGATTCAAACAGAACAAAATTGAAGATATGTAAAGAGCCAACAAAGATAGAGATCCAAGCAATAACTCCTATCAATATGGTAAAATATAAAGGCTGCCACACAATCTAAACACCAACAGTACAACAATAAAATAATACCAATAAACAAACAAGTAAAAGTCTATAATAACCACAAATTAAATACAAAAAGTAAATGAAAGAATATATATAACATACAATTATAAAACTAAAATTATAAACAACAGAAGGGGTCAATATTAACAGTTACAATGATCTTGGCTATTTATACCATATGCATGGCTGTGAAAGTTTGGCACAGCCAATCATTATGCAGTACAATAAAAAGCAGTAGCGAAGCAACATTGTCAACCAACTGTATAACTGCTTATTTCCTTTTTGAAAAGTTTCAGAAAATAACTTGAATTTTTAAGAAATAAATAAAGCAATTGTATGTATCATTACTGTAAAATTACCAAAATAACGTAATGTCAAGAAGGAAATAAAAATTTTCAGGAAAATAAACCACTAAATTGTCTTTATACATTTAGACAAACTGAAAAAAAGTTATATGTTAAAACAGAACGAACAAACATATAACCCCAAACCAGACAAGATAATAAAATATTGCACATATGTAAAACAGGATGTCAACAAAAACAACAATACAAATCGATTCTGTAAACTGAAATATAGCTTTACAAGGTACTTTGTTTTAAAAATATTACAATCGGACTAGGTCAGACACAAGTAAAACAAATGTAAAAATTCATTTTGTTGATCAACTGACGTAAATCAAAATGTTAAAAAAATGATTTGACTTATCCACAGTGCAGTGAGCTAAAAGCAATCCTATCAAACCTATTGCACACATAAGCTAAGGGGACAGGCATGATTTTTGTTGGGACAATACTGTAGAAGTGAAAAGGACCGTGAGTGTACACGAACAATATCAAACAAATCCACACTGTAATATTCACCACCATTTGCTTTCTTCTTTACTATTATTTTGCAGTGTGGATGTTTTAAATGTCATCACAGAAATTTGGGAGCCATAATTTTTTTTAATCTTCACAACAACCACGAAACAAATATTGGGAACACAATACGAAACTATAAATGCCATTGCAATACCACTTATTTGTAAAAAAAAAAAATAAAAAAATAAACGGTAGGTGTATAATTTGGTCATTTGGTGAGGTGAAAGGATTTAGCAAACGGGACAAAAAAGTGCACCACAGTTTACAGTAAAACACCACAAAAGAGAGTTCAATATTTTGTGACTAGGGTTCAGCTTTAACACATACCAAGAATCACAAACAATATCACATCACTAACAGAGGGGAAACCAACTAACAGCATCAATACATCAATATCATAAAGAACAGCATCAATAACATAAAGAACAGTATCACTCACACACTGACAAAAGGAGACAGTAAAAAGAAAAGTATTCTATACACCAAATATCACTAAAAGACTAATCACGAAGGTGTGCAAATATTAAGCGTACGGTTTCCTTGCCATCCCCTAAACATTTTGCAAAGAGAAAAAGATGAATGCAATCATAGATCAAATGAGATGCTGTTATGCCTTTCATGTATTTAAGAGAGATGTAATTATAATGCATCAGAATAACCTACACACAACGGTTTTGAAAATGTATGAGTGAAATCTGTAAGTGGAAGAGATTGCTCGTCTACCCAATCCTACCAATCTCATTTCACTCTACAAATTGTTTTTTTTTAATTGTGTAAACTAGAGCTTAAATCCACTTATCAATATAAATGTGAGCTCTTAGTAAGTTACATCACTAACCAAGTGGGGTCACATTGCTGCCCCTTTCTCAAGACCAGTTCTAACTTGACATACTGGTAACAAGTCCAATATAATAATAATAATCATAATATTATAGAAATGAACATCACAGCAGGTTTATATTAGAAGAAAACCAGATGTGTAAGACAAAGATGGTAGTAGTAGTGTGGGGGCAAAACAGGCTGTGAAGCCTTTTTAAATGCCCCTTCCTCAACTTGACAATAACTTGGCGAGTCTGTTAAGCATGTCATTTTCCTATGCATTTTATTCATCATAGCAACAAAACATATTTTTTAACTCTGGAAGTATGTCTAAATATTTATGCTTGGTGTATTGTTAAGTGAAACAGGTAGATTATTCCAATTAGTAGCAACTCTTGTTAGAAAATAAAAACTGGCTTATTTAATATTGGAAAGATGAATAAATACTTTCCATTCAGACATGCTTAAAGGAATTTTTTTAAAGTGTTGTGTTAATTTTCACATGTAAAATATAAAGTTTTGTGCTGTTGCACTGCTGAGGAACCAAAAACGTTTAAAGTGGTAAAAACACATATTCACGCATGCATGCAGAGTTAAAGAAAATGATCTGAGCACAGAAATGAAATCGAGTCCAAGAGAGAGGTGTTAGTGCTATCAAATGCTTTGCCAAATCAATGCACCTTTTACAATATTCTAGATTGCGCCTACAGTAAAAGAAATCACTGCAAGTCTTCCACTCTCCACGTAATTTGTTCCTATACTGTGTTACCCTCACCATGTTACAGCAAATCTACACTATTACAGTAATTCACCACACTTTAATAAATATTCTACTTCATTTCTACTTTAATGTGCTTTTAATCCAATGATGCAAAACTGTTTTTCACTTCTACTTTCTAAACCTGTTAATTCTATTGCGAAAACCAACAGAAAAGACATCACATGGATCTAGAAGCTGTTTTACTAAACATTTACCAGCTTTTGGTGAAAATTTTACCAAACAATAAACGTTTTATTAATTTTATTTAAAAAGCCAATTGTACGGAAGTGATAACAAATGCTGCCAGGGCGTCGCATCATTTGATAGCAAAAACCCCTGTCACTGTTTTCCCTAGCATTTCAAACACAAAAATGAACTCCAGCATCCATCAACAATATCAAAGTGAGCAAAGATTAATTTTAAATACGTTTTGCGAGGGTGGTGGAATGTAGAATAACTGAAAATCGTCTTGCTGCACAAAGGGAATGGACTGAAAAACAAATGATGCACGAGATTCAACAAACTGTTTGCTCAATACAAGTTTGACTAGTAAGCAATCATACTGTGTACATACATTTAACCACAGTCAGTTACTAATCACAGAATGCATTTACCACAGGATAAGAACAACTTGTGTTCAATACTTCATGGAAAATAACACAGTACATAACATGGGGAATAAAAACCATGAAAAAAAAACAATAAAAAAAAATCACAAGTAACAAGTAGCATAATTCCCCAAGATTTTGAAAAAACAACAATAAAAAACAGCACACATACGGTCATGTTGTTAAAGCTCACAAACAAATTGCATGCTTAGGCGAATGATGAGAAAAACAAAAACGCCCTCATAAAGAGGCACAATACACGTGAATGAATATTTAAAGCAGAATGGAAAACGCAGCTGGATCAAGCTTTTGGTCGTCAATATCCGTTTTGTTTTCACACAAACTGGACAGTGAAGCACAGTTTCCCACAGGGAAAGGATAATTTGGAGAATGAGACTCCACCTTTCATGGTGGCATGTACAGATCACACAAAATCAAGTTGCCTTTGTTTAAAAACTAGTATCAATCAGTTTGTATGTTTTCCACTATCAAGTACCATATACATAGGAAGGAAAAAAAACTAGCTTTGGACTACTTATGAAATACTTATGGACTACTTATAAAATACACTAATTTCTGAACAAAACAATGTAAGCATACTGTAATGTACTCATTTTTTAAAACTAGATAAAGAACCCATTTCCAAAAGAGACAATGGCTAGCACAAAATCTACTCACAAAAGTACAAGCTACGTTTATTTGTCAACTTATTGTCAACTGTAATATAATTTGCTATGGAATAAAAAGGACAGCTATCTCTAGAGTCGTGGGCAGCTCAGTTCAATCACTCAACATCCACTGTTGGTTTCAAATGCATTCGTTATAAAGAGCACAGCACAAGTTAAGGAAAATCATGTTAGTTACAAAAACAAATCCGCACTCATGTAAATAAAGAATGAGCAAATAGTTGTTTCTGACATGCAAAATGTCATTCGGACTAGAAAAAAAATCGTTAAAAATACCAAGCAAGTTAAAAATCCATTCAGCTCCATGTGGTTCAGGTAGGAAGATTATAACAATAATAACTCTTTAAAAAGCCGTTTGTCTCAAGCCAGCACATAGAGAGGGCGAAGGGTGGGGGCGGAACATCAACACCAATCATCATCTTCGTCAGAGTCCTCTTTCAGAGGCAGGTTGATGTCGCTGCGCATTTCATAGCGTTCCTGCTTCCTGCCGCTCTTGGGCTTCATGCCGTTGGGTAACACTGGCCGTGCACGCCCACGTCCCACCACTGCCCCACCCCCAGCCCCTCCTACTTCCTCCCCGCCTGGAGGGTTGTCAAACTGGTGAGCCAGAATCCTACTGCGGTCAGACCCTCGCAGGTCCGGTGACCGCCCACTGGGTCCTCGTGGTGAGGCCCCCCTGTCTCTGTCAGGACCCATGTCTCTCTCTGCGCGACCCCAGGAGGGGTCATCGTCACGGTAACTAGCTCCGGCCCCTCTGGGGCTGGCTGTCCTAGAATATCCTGCCCGAGGACTGCCCTTATCTGCCCCCTCCCCTTTGGCACTGTGTCTCTCTGTGGGGCTGTAGGGTTCAGGGCGGGCTAAGCGACCTGGGGGTGGAGCGTGATGAGCATTGCCTGGAGGCTGAGGCATCTGTCGTCCGGTGGCTCCGCCCTTGTGGTGAGCGGTAGGAGTGTGGTGGGGGGAGGGACCCATCCGCCTGCTGGCCTCTTCAGCTTCAGCGGTCCTTGGCAGGCGCGTTGGGGAAGCAGAGAGGCGGGGGAAGTTGATGTTGGCGGGGGAGCGGGGAGGTTGGGGGATGGTGGGTGAGGGCATGACGCGCGGCATGGCCTCTTTCAGCTTGGGCTGCATCAGGTTGAGAGTGGCAGGCTTGCTGGCAGCTCCCGCCCCTGGCACTGCCCCCGGGACAGCCCCACCTCTGCTCACAGGCACCGCCACATGACCAGGGCCCATGCCCGGGGGTGGGGTGGTCGGTACAAAGGGCACTGCTGGAAGCTTCCTGGGTGTGCGTTTGGGAGGGGAGTGGGCGGAGCTGGGGCTGGGACTGCGAGAGCGGTCGATAAGGTTAGTGGACCCATAGTACTCTTGCTGCGAGGGCGACTGGGAGTTGTTTGGGGAGGGGGTGCGGGAACGTGTTTCTAGTGATGTGGACCTGTAGAAGCCTTCTTCGTTGTGGCCTCTGTGTCGCGGCACGTGACCGGGTGACGGGAGAGGTGACCCCAGTACTGGCGACTGGGCTTGCAGAGGGGGTCGCCCGCCCTGTGACCTCATCCTGGTGCGTCCACGCATCTGTGGTGACCCCTGCTGTGACAACGACATACTGTCCTCATGCTTGACTGAAACACAGAGGAGCCAAGTGTCAACAATACAGTAAACAGCACTTGGATCTAGGGGCACAACTGATGATAAACATCTGCTAAAACTTAGCTGCTAAGTAAGCATCAGTGTGATAATCATATAGAATACGTGTTCCAGGACTATCTACCACTGGAGAGAGAAGAGGGAATTAACAACACAGTGTCAGGTTTAATCACAGCAAACCCTGGACCAATCAAAATGCAGCCAACCAACAAACCCATTAATCAAATTTTCCAAATCATTTACTTCAGTGGAGTTTTTCAATCACCAGTTCCATTAACAACTTCAATCAATCAGCCTAATATCAAAAGCAACAGTAATGTCTTTGGTACTGTTTGGCACGCTGCTGTTCTTGGCAGGTTGCGTGTGCCCAGTGAGTAAATAGCTATGTATATAGATCAGTCAAAACAAAACTAAGCTACAACACAAATCAATCACTTGCCCATAGAAACCAAAAGGTCATCAGTACCGTATGGTTTCCTCCTGTCCTGGTCAGCGATAGTGTGAGCCTGCTCCACCAGGTTCATCACAGCCGCGCCGAAACCCAGATCAAACCTGCGTGGGGACGGCGATCGGCGAGAGGGGATCGGTGATGCTCTCGGGGACCCGTAAGGACTGTGAGCCCCTAACGGGGAGCGTGGAGACATTGGAGTTGGGGGTAGGGAGGGGGAGCGAGCTCCGCTGCGGTTGTGGTTGTCTGACAACATCCGGGCCAGAGTGCCATGTCCTGCATGCTCTGGTCGCAGCCCTCGAGAGAAATCCTTGTTCTGAGGCTGTCAAGGTAAATGAAACGCAACATTATATCACACTGCACAATACAAGTCCAACATCGCACGGGAAGAAATCACAAACACAGCAAAAACACGCTGATCGGTAAATTTTGCAAGAGACCATTTTTGAAAACTGAAGACAAGAAACGAGAATAAATTGCTCTTAAACCTGTTAAGGAACAAATTTAGCAATGGCTACAAAATAACGTAACTAAAATATTGTGGATACCTGGGTTAAATGGGTAATACAGCTATTAAAATCAAACAATAACTTCAGTGCTGCAAGAACAACTAGCAGTGCAAAAAACTCAGAATCAAGTTTGCAAGAAAACTATCTATATTAAAAGTGCAAAGGTATGAAATACGTCATTAGCAAAACAAGTACATTATCCTCGATCATGAGACATCTTATGTTAACCCATATTTCCAAAGCCAGCAAATCGCTTCGCAAAATTCTTCAGTTAAATGATGTAAAACAAGCTTTAAATTAATCCATGAAAAAAAAATCAAGGCACAAACAAAAAGGGATAGAAGGAAGAAAATCAGTGCAAAGTGTGGAGTGGTCCACTGTACACATCTATTCCAATACATCTCACTCTACATGCAATGATCATGCACAAGGCATTTGTTGTTTTGTTTTTTGAAATGTACAAAAGACCCAACATTTCTACTGCAATAAAAAAAAGTAACAAGATGGCAAGCCATTAAAATGTATTTCCAAACACTTAGCCCAAAAACCAGCATTTTCAAAAGTGTTTATTTTGTTGGCGGTGTTGTGACTGGGCTTTATGCTAAGCAAACTAAAGGAAAATGTGGAATGTTAGGCCACTGTCTGAACTATCCACAAGCAAAACGCTACACAAATCGGCTCAGCCAATGTTTAGATACAGCGCAAAACTTAACTTGGAAAATGGTGAAGCACAATGACCTTGACCTTTGAGAAAGTATGAGTATGAATAATCTAGCATGCTTAGCAGTAGTACCTGCAAAGTAAACATGATGAATTTCAGGTCAAAAGTGTGTTTTGAACAAAAAGTGTCATTCAGAGCGACGGACTGACAAACTGACCAACAACTGAACTGCTACTGAATTACTGATGATGATGATGATGATGATGATGATGATGATGATGATGATGATGATGATGATGATGATGATTTGAAGTATCTGTATTCCCAAAACTCAACAGAATCGCTTCAGATGTTTTGGAGTTATTGAGTCAAACGTGTTTAGCCTCAAATACTCCAATGACCTTGATCTTTGTGGTAGAGCAACTATGTTGGCATGAGAGGCAGACTTCTAACTTAGGTAATGTTTCTATGAAGTTTGGTCAAAATCCGTTTATAAGTTCTGGAGACATGGCTTCCAACGGACCGACAATATATTTTGGCTAATTGTGATTCCCGACCATTTCCAAGTATTTCCAGATAAGAAGCTTTGGTAAAACACTAACACAAAGTATGTGAAGGATGTGGAAAGGCTGCAGGCTACAGTTATACAACAGACTGCTACTGCAAAGACGTGATAGGGTTCAGCTTTAAATAAATAAATTAACAACGAAATAAATAATTCATTTACAAAAATATTAGTTAGTTAGTTAAAGATGTGATAGGGTTCAGCTTTAAATAAACAAATTAACAAATAAATAAGTAATTCATTTACAAAAATATTAGTTAGTTAGTTAGTCACTGTTCATAGTGTCCAGGGGACTGCAAAGAGCCAAATCACGACAACTTGGTTGAAAGAAAGCTTACTTCTGATTCGTATCAAAGATTTGTTGAAATAACACTGAACACTGAAAACACTCGGCTAGCCAGTCACTTTACAATAAAGGCAACCCATGCAGGGGCGCCGGACCCCCATTAAACAAAAACAAAATAGAATATAAACATCATTATAAAATATTAACAAAACACATACATTTATAATGCCTACATTGCTAAATAATCAATTGGCAGAAAGCGTCCAAAGCTGACCCAACATGAGGAGTTTGGGAGAGTTTAAAAAAAACCAAAAAACGCAGGTCTAGCAAAGATGATAGTAGATTGATAGAACAGATTAGGAATGAGAAAGCACAAAAGAACAGTGGTAATTTAAAGCACTACATTTCCACTAAGTGGGGATACTATTTATACAGAAAATCCCCAGCACCCCTACGGGGATTACAGAAATATAGCAATAACAAACATGTTAGGTTTCAGCTTTAAGTTAAAAAAAAAAACGAAAAGAAAAGGAAAAAAAGCAACAAAAGTGTTAGGTTTCAGGTGTAAGTAAAATAAAAAACAAAATAATAGAAAAAGAGGTGCTTTAAAGACATGCCAGCAGAGTAGGAAATTGCTGGATTCAAATTCTAATACATTAACCATGGACCAATTTCCCTCAACATTCCATTGTCTTCCTTCTCCAGATAAACTGAACTTAAAGTTGAAGTACAACAACATCAGAATCTGAATCCAGTACAGTAATTTCCTACCCAAAACCTCTCTCCTCCCCCCTCCCTCTCTCTCTCTCTCTGAAAAGAACAAAGAAATCAGTTCAACTCAATAAATGCAGCTAAAACTAATGAGACAAATATATAAAGCTGATCTACGTCTCAGTGAATCATGCACTAGGAGATGGAAAGTGCAGAAGAAAAAAAGAAATTTAACTTTCAAATAAAAAACTAGGGTGCATAATTATATTTTAAGCCAAAGCAAATGTTAAATGTTTAAAAGCAACCCCCCCCTTCCTCCCAAAAAAAAGTAATATAAAGAATTAAAAAAATGTATAAAAAATATAAATGTTCCAATGTATTATGTTCTTGGTACAGAAAATACCATCTATAAAGTCAAATAATTGTACAATCAATTGAGCTGACAAGCATGTCAATAATCAGCTCTCAAATACTATAATAATAATAACTATACGCACTTGCCCCCCTCTATCACGCACCCCCTTCTTAATTGTGTGTGTGTGCTGACACTTGATGCTTTGAGAAAAGAAAAGCCATACTCCTTCTGGTTTAAAACAAAAATTAAAAACTGAATGACGATGAGTTTGATGATTCGACAACTCCACATTTGATAACAGGAAGGAAACACATCACGTCCACCTAGACGACAAAAATTCAGTCGGAACACCAACACCAGACAAAGAGAAATCTTAACGCGGTGGTTTACATCATCCGTCCTGCCACATCAACACTTCAACATAGCAGCAAACAGCTAACACACTAACATTTGGCCTGAGTTGCATGTGAAGATTCCCTATACATGTTTTAACTAACAACTTAATAAATAAGTAGCTATGTAACCGAGTAGCATATACAGGAAACTTACACACCTTATCAAGTTCAATTAAAATTAACAATTGAAAATTAACATCTTAAATCATGCATATAGTTCTACAAGACCTAATCTAACTTGAAATATTTTCAAACGTGGGCCTAATAAATGTAACCTTTTCATAGATTTATATCTTGAAAAACATTTTCATGAACATGGGACAAATAAATGTAACCTTGTATGATATTGTTATACATTTTTTTAATTACCATCTACTTCAGTGTCTTGTCCGTTTTGTCCTTAAACAAACAGATCCAATGTTGATATTGATAGGGAAACTTTTAAACTATACTTTTATTCAATACTGCAGAAGAGAAATAAAATAAAACCAAACATGTCGTGTAAAAATTTTCAAAATTAATACCGTTATTTACAAGGCTTCTCAGGATAAACCGTCATGCATAATATACTTCTATGCCAGAAGACATTTCAACCTTGGCCACTCTAACTGCAAAGATGCATGACTTACCATGCCTATTCATATTCAGTTAAACAAAACACATCAGCACCAGGAATTGCCACAAAACCTTGGTCAGCTTTGTCAATAGTTTAGAGAACACAAAGGGTTTATCTAGTACAAGTAGTTCACACTTACACAATGAACAGACAGATTCATCATAATTTCTTTGATTCCAAACTCAGTTTAAGTCCTAAAAAGTGCCACTATGTTGAAGATATTGTAATGTAGTTAACATTTATATCTGAAATGATTATAATCTATGAGGGGGATGTGGAGTGGGGGGGGGGGGAGGAAAGTCTCAATACTGAGGTTTACTTATAAGTCTCAATACTGAGGTTTACTATTAAGTCTCAATTGTGAGGTTTACTATTAAGTCCTACACAAGCTGACAAGAAAATGACAGGAGTGAATGTGAATGTAACTCAGGCCAGCAAATGGAGGACTAGAGGAGCTGGGAGAAGGTACAAAACGAAAATGTTGACAACGACAATGAAACAACCACGGTCTGCTAAACACGCCATCTGCTGTCACCTCGTTTAACTTAGACAGAGACGCCGTGATATGATTGGCTGCCAGCGCGATTAATGGATTGTCTTGGCTGTGTAAGGACTGGTTGGACACACTTGGCACGTCCCTTAACTCCAGGCTCTACAGACAGCAAGCCATACAGTGTGTTCAGATAGACCTCACATCATGCAAACAAGGTCCCACAATCATCAACTACTAGGATAATGATATGACATGTGTGAAAAGATATCAAACAATATCTAACAATAGAAATCCGAAAGATCAAGTACTCCTATATGATGATGATATGACGTAATAAGATATAAAATAATATCTAACACTAGAAATCCACAATGGAGGTGTCCTAGGATGACGATATGATATGACAATATAGAAAACAATACCTCATATATCAAGCATAGAAATCCACAATAATCATATATTGTGGTGTAATGACAATGATCTGGCATGAGGAGATTATACACAAAGCCCCTGTAAACACTGGCTGTTCTATCTGCTGCATTTAAAACGTACCACAGTCTGACTCACTCTTGTTTACAATGATACAACAATATTACCAGATAAAATAGACATTCCTATGGACTACACTTAGTACGCTGCATCATCAATGTGTACAGCATTGTTAGTCATCACAAAGAAATAGAACATCAATGACCTAATCTCTCGTTTTACTCTGTGGACCAAGTAAGCTGTACACAATTATGCAGCGTTGAAGATGGTGCCTCACAACAGCTTTTTTTTTTTTCATGTAACCAGACATGGTTTCCAAGCCTCTGTTAGTACCATTACCAAATTTAACAGAAAACAAACTCGCTAAAAGCTAAAATAATGTACAGCTATTACACTTTAAAAAAACAAAAAACAAATGTTTTACATTAAAGAAATAGATTTGATTGCTAAACCATTCTGCTATCTAGATAAAGCAAAGCTAAATATAAATCCCTTCTGGTCAAAGCAACAATGAAACACACTAAAAAGTACATAAAATAAAAGTATGAAAAGCAAAAGAGGACACAAACTTTAAAACTTGACAAATAGGTTAAATAAACCCTTTTAATTTAATTCTGAAAACAGCTGGCTTATGATGCAATTGCTCGTAGTGGTCAAAACGCCTCTTCTGAGAAATTTAATACTATTATATATCATGTTCATACCCTCAAACTATCATAATGAATGGAAAGTTATCTTAATTGTTTGTGCATAATATGAATTATTCTGTCAACCAAATGAACTTAACTGTAAAATTGTTATGTGGGAGTAAGTGCGTTAGTTGAAAGAAAGAACTGGAATTGTGGGTGATACTGATTTTATATATTATTCTATTTGCATAGGGGTGTCGGATAGCGCAGTGGTTGAAGCACTCGCTACTGTGTCGCAAGTTAAGCACCGTCCAGGGCGGTTAGCACTTGGATGGGTGACCGCAAAACAAGAAGCGACAAATAACAACGCCCCCAGTGGACTCAACTGTGACTGAGTACCTACACTCTTAAGGGTGGGGAAGGTAAAGCAGCGAGGGAGAGAGATGGGCATCACCCTCATTACGCTGGCCCAAGATAAGTGTGATCTCCAACATCACGCTACCCTACGGCCACAAGGCTATGGGACCACCTTTACCTTTACCTCTATTTGTTTTAAAAGCTTTTCTGTTTTCTTATTCGTTGAGATGCAACGTGCTGTATAAATTCTCCATTGTGGATAATCACGATTTCTTGATTTGACTTGAAACAACAAACAAAATATACAGAGAATATTTATTTATAACATAAATTCAAGTTCATTATCTCAGCAACTTCCCTGCAATGATAATCTTTAAAGTCTGCATACCAGAACTAAGATATAGCAGCCCAAAAATTAAATAAAGCAAAAAACATTTAACAGTGCTGTGTAATATAATGAAAAGTGCAGCTGTAAGGTCATTTACTAATTCTAGAACCAATAAAATCATTGTACAAAATAAATATAAATAATCAATTATGACTGAATTGATACACTAAAAATACTAGTGCAGAACTGTGCAATAGAAAAAAAGTATTAAAACTATAATATAGTATCAAAGTTGAAACTAAACCTGATCTATATCTACAAATAGTTAATTTTAGAGTGCTCATAATTATTAGAAGAAAACAGGTCAGACAATGAGGCAACAGGCAAATAGTATCTACTCTCCTAATAATATCCCGTTGACAAATGGAGATTAAACATTGTCCAGAAACTCTGAAAAGAGCCATGAAATACAAAGAAAAGAATTTAAGCTCCTACCAAAAAAAAAGAAAACAAATAAAATGGATTTCAGTATACCCCTGTAAACTAAGTTTTCAGCAGTGTACCTAAAAGCCTAATAATAGTATTTCTTTATTTTTTAGGCAACTGCTGAGTGGTATAGTTAATAATTACAGTAAACATATAATTATCTTTTTAAAAAATCTATATAGCTAATTAATACGCCAATTCTTTCTTTTATTTTTTCCCCTTAACTAAAGTGACAATATCTCTAACACTCTAGTTTAATTATTTATATAACCCTTAATTGAAAACTTATTCACCAACACTGAAAACTCCCAAATACCAATTCTAAATGTTACTTTGAACACTTTTACGCTGTGTGTGTATATTGTATATTTTTCAGTTTTACTAAAGAAAATGTGAAAAGCTCGAACAATGTGACAAGTCTACCAATTTCTTATTAAAATAATAATAATAATGATTAGAATTTTAAAAAAGTAGGATTATTGTATAATTGTAATACAATAAATTGACCCAACTAATTGTAAAATAAATTGTCCCAATTAATTGTAAAAATAAAAATTAAAAACAATATAAATAACTAAATAAAACAGCAGTATAACCACTTGGCATAAACAAACCTAAGGCTCTTTTTCCTACAGGAATGTTTATATCATATGTTTTAAAAAAACCCACCTAATTAACAAATAAAATGAAAATAAAATAGACAGGTAGTGTGAAAGTAGACTACAAAGCTGAAGCTGAAGTATTATAAATAATATTCCAATGTCATAAGCACCTATGCAAGGGCTAGAAAAGGACTTAGTTATCTTCCTACAGACCCAGGGAAAAAGCATCCCAAGGGTGAAGGAAAAGGGGAAGGAAACATTTTCCCCACAGTCCAAGGGGTACAAAAGTCAAATTCTCCCACAGGCAAAGGGGGAGAGAGATTAGGGGAGGGGGGAATGGAGAAAGAGAGAGAGAAAAACCAATTATCTCACAGGCCCAGGAAAAAGGAGGAAAAGAATTCTTCCACAGGCCCAAGAAAAACTGTTCCACCACCTTGAATCAATGTCTACCTGAGAGGTGTGTGAGAAATAAACATCGTCTTCTTCATGTGTAAAAGACCTATTTACATAAGCACCACGACCATAGCTTTTGTTGTAGTGTGCCTGTGGAACGAAACCAAGTTATCCATCAAAGAGAATCTCAATACGAAAAAAGGACCTATCAATGTTTACCTAAACTATAGTATCTAAAAGTATGGGAGATTCCAAGTTCACTTATGATACAGTACGATCCAATAACAGGCAATAATACATAAAATGATCAAATTGCAACAGACGAACACAAACAATTAAATAGTCCCACATATTCGTAACATTTTTAAAAAAACACGAAACAAAGGAAACACTATAGTCCTTCCAGTGTACAAGTAAAAGAATGAATACCAATATTGATCAATGTGGAACATGAAAGGAGGAGTCACGCTTACTTCAAAAGTGTGCAAATTCATTGTTTTCATTTCTGATACAAATGCATACACTCAAGTAAACCAACTTGTTATTATTTTAAACCAGTGATGCATACATGCTTGTGTTATTTTTACACTTCTTAATTTGATGCGAAGGTTCATATACAAGTTTCTTGCCATAATGAGCCAATGTAAACTTTAAAACATTTGTTTCACATTCCAGAGATTGTTTGTGATGCCTATGGAACAGTCTTTTTTACCCCGTTCATTGTGTTTTGTTTTTCAATGTGTCTGTAATGCCCCCACTCCCTTCCGCTTCCCCATACTTTTGGCTAAAGTGCCCCTTGAGCTACGAGTCTTGTTTCAATGATTGTGGTTTTGTTAATAAAAGAACAAAGTTATAAAGTCCCAAAAGAAATGCCAGCTCCACCCTTGACAACATCAAGACCCCCAAAATAAAACATTGATCAATGTTCAGATACATGTTAAGAAGACTGGTGAAAGTGACATGTAAAAATCTGTATCATTTAGTGAAGAAAGAGATAATTAAACTGCCATACCTGCACACTGGACGTTTCGCTGTAAGCTCCCTGGTCCCGCCGACGCTTGCTGCTCCCTCTTCTCAAGAAACTGAAAGAACGATGGTCAGGGTGCCCTTTATCAATGCTGTAAGCACCAACAACAACACACAGCCATCAATCACCCCAGTGGGGGCGGGGTCAGCACCTTCATTTGCATAAAATACCACGCCCACAAGGCAAGAGTCCCAAAACTGCCACCTCATGCTAGAACGAAGGAGTGCTGGAAACACCGCGTCCCACACCCTCTGGGGTGAATGAAGTAATCCACCAAAGAACAACAAAAGTAAACTAACAATGAAAATAATTAATGCCAAACTAAAAAAAATTATAAGTTACATAAAATTAAAATTAAAAACAACTGTGGAAAATAATGTATGGTTTATTTTTGTTTTGTTAGCTTGGGTATAATGTTTATATTTTGTGTTGTGTGGTGCAGCATGTGTTAGTAACACAAATGCCTTTCTCAACCTTTCATTTCATTTCATCATTCTTATATAGTGCTTTGCCAGCTCAACAGCCGAGCTGTTCAAGGTGCTGGCTGTGTTACCAGATCTAACTCAAAGGTGCTGGCTGTGATACAAGATCTAACTCAAAGGTGCTGGCTGTGATACAAGATCGAACTCAAAGGTGCTGGCTGTGATACAAGATCTAACTCAAAGGTGCTGGCTGTGTTACCAGATCTAACTCAAAGGTGCTGGCTGTGTTACCAGATCTAAATCAAAGGTGCTGGCTGTGTTACCAGATCTAACTCAAAGGTGCTGGCTGTGATACCAGATCTAACTCAGAGGTGCTGGCTGTGATACCAGATCTAACTCAGAGGTGCTGGCTGTGATACCAGATCTAACTCAGAGGTGCTGGCTGTGATACAAGATCTAACTCAAAGGTGCTGGCTGTCTTACAAGATCTAACTCAAAGGTGCTGGCTGTGATACCAGATCTAACTCAAAGGTGCTGGCTGTGGTACCAGATCTAACTCAAAGGTGCTGGCTGTGGTACCAGATCTAACTCAAAGGTGCTGGCTGTCTTACAAGATCTAACTCAAAGGTGCTGGCTGTGGTACAAGATCTAACTCAAAAATGCTGGCTGTGATACAAGATCTAACTCAAAGGTGCTGACTGTGATACAAGATCTAACTCAAAGGTGCTGGCTGTGTTACAAGATCTAATCAAAGGTGCTGGCTGTGATACCAGATCTAACTCAAAGGTGATGGTTGTGATACCAGATCTAACTCAAAGGTGCTGGCTGTGGTACCAGATCTAACTCAAAGGTGCTGGCTGTGATACCAGATCTAACTCAAAGGTGCTGGCTGTGTTACAAGATCTAACTCAAAGGTGCTGGCTGTGTTACCAGATCTAACTCAAAGGTGCTGGCTGTGATACAAGATCTAACTCAAAGGTGCTGGCTGTGATACAAGATCTAACTCAAAGGTGCTGGCTGTGATACAAGATCTAACTCAAAGGTGCTGGCTGTGATACAAGATCTAACTCAAAGGTGCTGGCTGTGGTACCAGATCTAACTCAAAGGTGCTGGCTGTGGTACCAGATCTAACTCAAAGGTGCTGGCTGTGGTACCAGATCTAACTCAAGGTGCTGGCTGTCTTACAAGATCTAACTCAAAGGTGCTGGCTGTGATACAAGATCTAACTCAAAGGTGCTGGCTGTGATACAAGATCTAACTCAAAGGTGCTGACTGTGATACAAGATCTAACTCAAAGGTGCTGACTGTGATACAAGATCTAACTCAAAGGTGCTGGCTGTGTTACAAGATCTAATCAAAGGTGCTGGCTGTGATACCAGATCTAACTCAAAGGTGCTGGCTGTGATACCAGATCTAACTCAAAGGTGCTGGCTGAGGTACCAGATCTAACTCAAAGGTGCTGGCTGATACAAGATCTAACTCAAAGGTGCTGACTGTGATACAAGATCTAACTCAAAGGTGCTGGCTGTGGTACAAGATCTAACTCAAAGGTGCTGGCTGTGGTACCAGATCTAACTCAAAGGTGCTGGCTGTGGTACCAGATCTAACTCAAAGGTGCTGGCTGTGATACAAGATCTAACTCAAAGGTGCTGGCTGTGGTACCAGATCTAACTCAAAGGTGCTGGCTGTGATACCAGATCTAACTCAAAGGTGCTGGCTGTGGTACCAGATCTAACTCAAAGGTGCTGGCTGTGTTACCAGATCTAACTCAAAGGTGCTGGCTGTGATACCAGATCTAACTCAAAGGTGCTGGCTGTGGTACAAGATCTAACTCAAAGGTGCTGGCTATGATACCAGATCCAACTCAAAGGTGCTGGCTGTGGTACAAGATCTAACTCAAAGGTGCTGGCTGTGGTACAAGATCTAACTCAAAGGTGCTGGCTGCGATACCAGATCTAACTCAAAGGTGTTGGCTGTGATACAAGATCTAATTCAAGCCACCCGCTGTTCATTTGCTGCCTTACAACTGAGCGCAATCCTGTGCTGGGTGTATTTATGAAGCTAGCACTCACCCATCTAAGGACATCAATGTCAGGATCTTTTAAAATCAGTGTGGTGGGATGGCAGGAACGCACAGACTATACCTCGGTCTGTGCACGCATGCATTCATGTCCTAGATGGGTGAGTGCCGGTTATGCAAATACGCTCAGCATGCACTAGGTGTCTTTTCCCCGTCCCCGGTCGCGCATGATTGTGCTCAAGTGGTTTGGGCGTCTGACTATGCGCCCAAAAGCTGCAGGTGGGCGCCTCAGGCGTCTTGGGTTAACTCCTGTATTGACCAGCGCCTTGAGCAGCTCTTGAGCTGGAAAACCGCTCTACATAAGATTGATTGATTAAATAAATTAATTAATTACGAAAATAAAAACACCGTTAGTTGAAAGCTACCCGCACCTTCAATATAAAACTTAAGGAAAAACAAAAATAACATTAAATAAAACAACATGTACCAAAACCTTAACACTTAAGGAAAACAAAACTAAAATTAAATAAAACACCATGAACCAAAACCTTAACAAGCAAGCCAAAAATATAATAAAATAATCAAAAATACTTAAATAAATAAGGTATTGTAATTCCTTCAGTCATTGTTGCTGCCCCGTCAGTTAAGTTAAATACAAATTTTCTTGGTTATCTACAAGAACGAGTTCAATCTAAACAATTGTGCCGAATTAAGGTAGATAAGTAAAGGTTATCCTGAATTATATTGGACACAGGAGAGAGAGAAAGGGAATAAGGATGTTTTGTTCTCGTTTTTGTTTTGTTTGGTGGTGCCAGTTTTGTCTTTCTCGGTTAAAGTACCTTAAATGAAAAAGAAAGTATTTCAAATACCTGTGACCGCCATCATAGTTGTCATCGGAGTGCTCCGAGTCCAGACTTTGACTAGACCTGGCAGTGGACGACGTTCGCATGGCACCCATCAAACGACGGAACAAAGATGGAGGTCTCTGTTAACACAGACACAGCATAGATGGTTCAAGTTTTTACAATGAAAATGATGTGTTGAATATCCAAAATAGCTGTCGGTAGTCTAAATACACAACATCAGCATCAGGCCATGGTAAGATCACTTGCATTAGAAAGAAAACATCCACAATGCTATTGTTTGCATGGTGTCAGTGAAGATGGAATCAACACTATAGTCGGTGTGATTTATGCTCCCTGAAATCAAGGAGAGAGCGTGAGAAAGAAAGTTAGTTTGTTATTCATTGTTTACAGGGTCCAGCGGACAGCAAAGAGCTGAATCAAAACCCCAAAATCAGGACCATACTTGGTTGAAAGAGGACTCACCCCCGATTCATATAAAAGATCTGCTGAAACAACTCTAACATTAACACTGAAAGCAGTCCATCAGACGGTCACTTTACAATAAAGAAAGAGAGACAGAGAGCGGGAACCAAGACAAAGAGAGATATAGATCAAGATCGAGAGATCGAGAGATCAAGATCGAGAGAGATAGAGATAGAGAGAGAGAGACAGAGAGCGAGTAAAATGAAACAGCTTTTGGATTTTCTAGTCTGCACATATTGTCAAACACATCACTTCAGCCACAGCTCAGGGATGATGTCGTCCAAGAAAGCAGCTGGTGGTTTTTTTTCTTCCCAGAAACCAAAACGACACAAACCACCATTCCAAAAACCCATGCTGAAAAAAAAGTTGATCGTTGTGGAACAGCACTAAATGCTAATAATGAGATGGAACATGTCAACTTCTAACGTGGTAAATTGCGATTTAAGGTTTCTTTGACAACAAAAAAATTCAATAGAAATAGCACGAGATCTGTTCAATGTACACCAGATCTAAATTACTAATAAACAGAGTCTGGTCATTTTAACTCAAGAAGTTTATAATAAGCCATAAAAAAGTAACAAACTTAATGCAATCAGTCCCCCCCCAAAAAAAATTGAAACCATTTAATTTATATTAAATAACAAATATAAATTTCCTCGTGAACATTTTAATGCATAAATTAAGCAAATTCAGCAAAATCTAAAAATTCCTACCGAAATAGCTAATAACATACATTCTGTGTTCCTAAAGCAATGTAAAACATTTTGTGTTTAAAATTGTCATAATAGGCATAGCTCTTGTAATTAAAAAAAAAATACATATTTTTTCCAAGCCATCGTTACTGCAATGTTGCATTTATTTTCATGCATATACACACCACCGACCCACCCACCCCTTCCCTAAGATTTCCACAATTGCAAGCCCTTCAAATGTATTTCCAGAACCACACACACAATTTTTTTAAAATTTTTTAACAGGATTTTCAAAAGAGCTTTTTTTTTTTTTGGGGGGTGGGGGGGGGAAGGAAGGGAGCATATTCTGCCTCTGCTTTATGTTAAAAGAGGCAAAAATGAAATTGATGATCAAACTGATTACTCCAAAGACTACTTCAGGCCATTATTTATCAAAATCGGTTCAACCAATGTTGAGATACTGTGCAAAACGTGTTCAGAAAATGAACCTTGACCTTCGAGTCTGCATAGTATAAATAATAAAAATTAGTCAAGTCATTTTTGAGATAATACTAACAATGTGTTTTGACCAAAAAAGTCAAATCCAGACTAACAGAATGACAGACCAACACTGAGTGACTGTTCATGAGTTGAAGTACTTTTTATATAAAACCCATCAAAATTGGTTAAGACATTTTTTAAAATATAGAGCAAACCGTGCTTAGCAATGAGTTTACACCTGAAACCTTGATCTTTGAGGTATCCACTAACCTAAGTAATGTTCCTATGAAAGAGGATCAAAATCTGTTCAGTGGATCTTGAACTACGATTACAAGCACAGGACTGATGGATAGACCAACTGACATTTGGCTAGTTGTGATTTCTCAATTTCACATCAATGTATCTGGAAAGACAAAATCCCCTTTTTCATGCTTATTTAAACATTTTTCCTTTAAAAAAAATCACCTTTTTATCTTAAAACATTTAGTTTTCTTTTTAAATATATCTACTTTGCATACATTCAAAAATGTTAAAGCAGTGCATAAAATTTTCCAAAGATGTGCAAAACACAATTTAAGAAAATCTATATACACAAAAATAAGAGAGAAAAAAATGCTCTAGTTGTTCTACTGCATTCAGGTATTTAGTAATATACAAAGACATAAATAATTTCAAAGTGTCAACCACTGTATACCAAAAACATAAAACGGTAAACCTTATTGTAAGATGTATAAATGTATTAAACATGCAATAGCTAATTGTAAAACAAATAAATAAATTAGCAACATAAGCAATCCAAAAAGCTATATAAATTGAAACTGTGACTTTGTCAGCCTAAAAGTGCAAGAAAATCAATTGTACAAAATGTTAATAAGCAACACTTGTTAAAAAACTGAATATGTGTCATTTATAATTGGTTATGTCTTTACAAAAGGTGCTGCAATAGTACCAACAATTTCAAAATGCTGCAATAATAATGATCGATACATTACAGTAAAGTAATAATTAAAAATAATATTAATAATAATAAATTTAGTTTTAAAAAATGGCGGGCTGTTTAGATCATAGCAGCAATAATGACAACAATAATAATAATAATAATAATAATAATAATAAATTGAAAAAATTGGGGATAATGGGGTGGGAGTGTTTAGATCATAGCAGCAATAATGACAATAATAATAATAATAATAATAATAATAATAATAATAATAATAATAATAATAATAATACATTTAAAAAATGGGGATAATGGGGTGGGAGTGTTTAGATCATAGCAGCAATAATGACAATAATAATAATAATAATAATAATAATAATAAAAATAATAATAATAATACATTTAAAAATGGGGATAATGGGTTGGGAGTGTTTAGGTCATAGCAGCAATAATGACAATAATATAAATAATAATAATAATAATATAATAATAATAATAATTAATAATAATAATAATAATAACAACAATAATAATAATAACAATAATAATAATAATAATAATAATAATATTAATAATAATAATAATAATTATAATAATACATTGAAAACATGGGGGGGATAATGGGGTGGGAGTGTTTAGGTCATAGCAGCAATAATACAATAATAATAACAATAATAAATAATAATAACAATAATAATACATTGAAAACATGGGGGATAATGGGGTGGGAGTGTTTAGGTCATAGCAGCAATAATGACAATAATAATAACAATAATAATAATAATAACAATAATAATAATAACAATAATAATAATAATAATAATAATAATACATTGAAAACATGGGGGTTAATGGGGTGGGAGTGTTTAGATCATAGCAGCATTAATGATTTAAGTACAGTTGTACTCAACATATAAGCATCTACAAAAAAACAACTGCATTCATATTAGTACAAATATAATTTTTAAAAATATTAAGTAAAAAACCCCAAACAAACATACAAAAATTACAGAAAAAAACAAAGGCATTTCCACAGAAAATGCACAAAACGCTCACAGAAAATATTTCAAAGGACTCCATCCGTCACTAAATATATATATATACATTTTCAAGCCAGTATTAAAAAGTGCAATAATAAAATGTATGAAAATAGTTAATGCAAAAAAATGCAAGCCTTTCAGTTGTTACCTCTTCGTCTTGGAGCTACAAAATAAAACAACAAAAGGTGTGAGTGTTTACTATAAACATGTGTCTATGTAGCTCTGACTTCAACAAAACAACTTGTGTTCATTCATTTCCCAGACTTGTATGATCTACATTACACAAGTCATTAACAAGTACTTAATTTTCAACAATGCAACGAAAAATAAAGGAAACCTATATAATTTATAAAGAATTCAGTAATATACTGAAATGCAGTAATTATGCTCACTATCCTATCCTATCCCGTAACTCGGAGGTCGTAGGGACACCACAGATGATCGTTTAACCAACATACTCCATCTTTCCATGTCCTCATTCAGTAATATTTATCTATAAAATTCATTGTATTGTAAACATTTCAGTAATATATACAATAAAGTTAGTTTGGTTGGAAAAAAATTCACATAAATAAAAGTCAACTCAGCTACTCAAAGAGATAGAAAATCGATTATAATAATTTAAAACGGAAAAGATCTGCATATTTAATAGTAATAATACCCAAGAAGATGTGCAAGGGATTGTGAGTTTGGATAAGATTTGAGAAAAAAAAAAGTGTTACCTTGACTTTTCCTCAAGGTTTAATTTGGACAGCTTTTTAAGTTTGGCCCCAGTCATACATAATATGATACATTGTTTACTATCCCAAACCCAGTTAATATTTGAACACAATCAACATATGATGCAACAAGTGCATCAATGGTCACCAAATCATTCAGTAAATATACTGCACCCCAGCAGTAAATAATATCTGTGGAAATAGCAATGGCAATGCCAGTTTTAAAGGTAATATATAATATGATACATTATACACACCTTATTTTCATGACATATATTTTGTTGATTAACAATCATAAAAGGTAAAGGTAAAGGTGGTCCCATAGCCTGGTGGCCGTAGGGAATCGTGATGTTGGAGATCACACTTATCTTGGGCCAGCGTAATGAGGGTGATGCCCATCTCTCTCGCTCACTGCTTTACATTCCCCACCCTTAAGAGAGTAGGTACTCAGTCGCACTTGAGTCAACTGGGGGCGTTGTTATTTGTGGCTTCACGTTTTGCGGTCACTCATCCAATTGCTAACCGCACTGGATGGGGCTTAACTTGCGACACAGTAGTGAGTGCTCCAACCACTGTGCTATCCGACACCCCTATTCATACAATATTGGTATGAGATCATAAATATCTTATTATATAACACTCAAAAAAAAAAAAGAAAAAAAGAACAGAACTCAATAAACAAAAATATCAGGGTGCAAATATGAATGTGTATTTTGTGCAGATAAATTCAAAGTATGTGTAAGTTTAGGCGGTGGGTGAGGGAGGGAGAGGTAGTGCATGAATTAAAATATTTTTGTAAACAGATTGCAAGAAATGTTTTAAACAAATTTTTGTGGTAAATGGCGTGAAAAAAATATAATATTTCTTTTAAAAGTGCATGAAATTGAATATATTTGTAAAAAGTGTGCAATAAATGGAATATATCTGTAAAAAGTGTGAAAGAAATGCAACAACTGTCAGTTTTAATAATTCAGTGTTGAATACTGTGCATAATTCAATACGCAAGTGCTTTATATATAAATTCCAACGGGAGAAAAGTAGAAGAATGAGAAGCAAAATGTACACTGCAACACTTGCAGATTTTCCACCAATTCCATCAATATCAAAAGTCTGTTTTACTAATGGACAGGAAAAAACAAAGGGAGAAGGCGGGAAAGGTGGATAGGAACAGGATAGTGTTAGTAGTGCTTGTGTTCATGTTGATGTTTAACATTGAACATGACAGTTGACATTTCAGATAATAACAGTTAATAACAACCTGTTTTGTCCACTTTTTGCTTAACAATAGGCCTGGAAAAAAAAGTTCTGACGTGGACACAGCATATTTTTTTGTGCGCATTTTTTGTACCAACCTAACATCTTTTAAACACAAAGTGTGAAAATTCAACATCTGGATGGGATTTTTCAATCTCATTTTGCATTTTTAATTGTTTTTTGTTGTGAGAGTGGTGTGAACATTGTGCAGAGTTGCTCCCATTGCATTGAGAACTGAATAACAGGCAAGCTCAAAATGGCCTACAAAATGGGTGGAGTTGGTTGTGATGTTAAAAATTGATATCTAGGATTAAATAGGACACATTTTAAAAAATTAACATTATAATTTTTTTACTTATATGTATTTATTTATTAAATTTATAAATTATGTTTAATATATCTTTGGGTGGGTGGATGTTAAAACTTAAGGTATTATATAATTATCCTACACAGACCTGTAGAAGTTCTTCTTAACACTAAAGAAAAACATAAATTTGAGAGGGCAGTCTAATGGTTCCTGAATGAATCTAACAATACAATACTTTTTTTTTGTAATGTATAATTACACTTAACATGGCTGAGGAATGTGTTTGTTATTAGGTGTACATATAAAGAGATATATTAAACATGACTTTGCCAAATGATATTATAAAGTGGTGCTGAACAGATAAATGGAAAAAAGAGAGGTGCACAAATATGTACAAATGGAAATACAGGTGTGTCTCTACCCAAATGGAATATGAAATCAATAAACAGTTATACAGTGCAGCTATCCAGAAGACCCGAGTGGCTGTTCCATTCACAAAAAACCAAGAAGATAAATGGTGCTTCAGAAATGGTGCATTAGTTAGCAAAACTGGGTACACTTGGAATCCAAAACAGAGATAACTACGCACATACAAGTCTTCATTACAATAACACAGGCATTACAGGAGCTCTGCTCATCCTCCCCTTCCCAACTTCCCCTCTCCCACTCTTATTAAAGGATGGGGTCTATTGGGGGACTGTAAACACAGTTCTCCCTTTTCATTAAGAAGAAAAAAAAACTTTGATGAAAAAGTAGTTTTAAACTCTATAAACTTGTAAAAAATATATTATTATTATAATTTTTATTTTATTTAGTTATTTATTTATTTACTTTAGTGCAACAAATCTGTAATAGCCCTTTGTCTGGAACGAGTTCAGAATGTTAATAATCTCTATTTTGGATTCCCTTTTTTTCCTTTTTTTTTCAAACCTTGATTGTGCTCAAGTAAAACAATAATACATTTTAATATCATGGTGCAAAACATGGGTATGAAACTGGATCCAAGAAAAGAACGAGTTGATAATAACTGTGATAATAATAATTTTTAACAAAGAAAAAAAAACAACATGCTAGCAGACATGCAGAGGACCAGGGCCGTCATGCATGGCTGCCAAGGCTCCACACACACTGACCTCCTCCTTCTCTTCCTGCAAAAACAATCACCATGGAAACCACAGGTTGTTAGCAACAGTTGCTAAGGCAATCGTAAATGTGCACCAACAGGAATGTTACAAATACAAATAAAATTCTGAATGTTTGTTGTTCTAGAAACAGTTGCCATGATAACTAAACACTAAACAGAAGAGAAAAAAAGTTTGGTATTGAAGAAAGCTCTTTGTCTTTCTCCACTCCTGTACCAACAACTCTACGCAATAAAACAGCACAATTTTAAACGAAACTAAAAGAAAAGAAAAGAAGGCAAGTTTTTATATTTACTTAAAAAATATCTAATTTCCAACGAAGGTCTGCCTAAAATGTTTGATGTCACCATTCTAATCGCAATGAGCATGGACTGTATCTATGGATAGCCAAACTATGTAAGATTTAATTATTATGATCATCATCAACACAGTCACTAATATAATCTTCACCCACTCTTCTTTCTACCTCCCCTTTTTTCCTCCTCTAAACCCTGACCCCCAATTTAAAGAAACCCCTACAGCTATTGGAGGTAACAATATGTTACATCAAAATTAACCTCTTAGAAACTCCACTTTACCCTAACACATACAAAAAATAAAAAAATCCTTTTGGATGAAAAAAAAAGAAAGGAAAGAAAAAGAAACTATCAAACAACAGCAAAAAAAAAAAGAATTTATCACAAATGTAAAACATTGTTATCTTACAGATTAGCATAATAGATTTAACAAAAAGAAAGCAGTAAATACGGGGATAACAACTGTACCATTCTTTTTTCTTTTTTTTTAAATTAAATCATTATCTCATGGATTTTCAAAGTTCACAAAGATTTAGGAAACAGAAATAGAAAAAAAAAGAATTTCCCACAAACCAGAATCAAATGTGAGAGTGGAAATAAACAATAAATGTGATGCTATTGTTAAGCAAACATTCAGAAGTGAAAATGTTCAATCCCAAGTTTGTGGAGTAGTAGTGTAGTACATCAGGAGAACTTTCTGACAGACTAAAAGGCCCCAATTCCAAAACCTTTGTTTATGTCCAAAACAGGTTTACCCTAAAATTCGCTAAAGTTTTGAATTTTCCCTTTTAGTTATGACAGGAAGTGATTTCCCCTGTTTTAACGGTATACCATAGCTGTGTGACCTATGACCCTATTTCTGAGTGAACCACAAGTACATCTTTCGTGTCTGAGGTAGGTTAGGATCCATTTTATGAACCTAAACCCAAAATTTAATTTACAGAGCATCTTTGGTGTCCGATGTAGGTAAGGATCTATTTTATCAACCTAAACCCAAAACTTAAACTTACAGAGCATCTTTGGTGTCCGATGTAGGGTAGGATCTATTGTATCAACCTAAACCCAAAACTTAAACTTACAGAGCATCTTTGGTGTCCGAGGTAGGGTAGGATCTATTGTATCAACCTAAACCCAAAACTTAAACTTAGAGAGCATCTTTGGTGTCCGAGGTAGGGTAGGATCTATTGTATCAACCTAAACCCAAAACTTAAACTTACAGAGCATCTTTGGTGTCCGAGGTAGGGTTGGATCTTTTTTTATTAACCTAAACCAAAAACTTACAGAGCCTCCTTGGTGTCTTGATGTACATGTAGGATCTAATTTATCAACCTAAACCAAAAACTTCCAGAGCTATTTTAAATTTAAAAACTGGTCCTGTCTCTTACCAGCTTTGGTAGATACTATTTTGTGCCCAAGTATGTTGGCTAGTTAGCCACTGCAATTAATAGACACAACAACTACAGAATTTATTAATGTAAAAAATATAAATGTCAGAAGTTTATTTTTTTCAGTGGGGCAACTCTCACTGCGAATTTTACAAAAATCTGTCGAGGGCGCGAAGTCAAAGTGCGTCCCTTTAAAGAAGAGTCTGCTATTTTAACTACAAGGTAAAGAAGATTCTGCTATTTTAAATATAAGGTAAAGAAGATTCTGCTATTTTAAATACAAGGTAAAGAAGATTCTGCTATTTTAAATACAAGGTAAAGAAGATTCTGCTACTTTAAATACAAGGTAAAGAAGATTCTGCTATTTTAAATACAAGGTAAAGAAGATTCTGCTATTTTAAATACAAGGTAAAGAAGATTCTGCTATTTTAAATATAAGGTAAAGAAGATTCTGCTATTTTAAATACAAGGTAAAGAAGATTCCGCTATTTTAAATATAAGGTAAAGAAGATTCTGCTATTTTAAATATAAGGTAAAGAAGAGTCTGCTATTTTAAATATAAGGTAAAGAAGATTCTGTTACTTTAAATACAAGGTAAAGAAGAGTCTGCTATTTTAAATATAAGGTAAAGAAGAGTCTGCTATTTTAAATATAAGGTAAAGAAGATTCTGCTATTTAAAATATAAGGTAAAGAAGATTCTGCTATTTTAAATATAAGGTAAAGAAGAGTCTGCTATTTCAAATACAAGGTAAAGAAGATTCTGCTATTTTAAATATAAGGTAAAGAAGATTCTGTTACTTTAAATACAAGGTAAAGAAGAGTCTGCTATTTTAAATATAAGGTAAAGAAGAGTCTGCTATTTTAAATACAAGGTAAAGAAGAGTCTGCTATTTTAAATACAAGGTAAAGAAGAGTCTGCTATTTTAAATACAAGGTAAAGAAGAGTCTGCTATTTTAAATATAAGGTAAAGAAGATTCTGTTACTCTAAATACAAGGTAAAGAAGATTCTGCTATTTTAAATATAAGGTAAAGAAGATTCTGCTATTTTAAATACAAGGTAAAGAAGATTCTGCTATTTTAAACATAAGGTAAAGAAGATTCTGCTATTTTAAATATAAGGTAAAGAAAAGTCTGCTATTTCAAATACAAGGTAAAGAAGATTCTGCTTTTTTTTGTTTTTTGTTTGTTTGTGTGAAATTCAGTTGCATGCAAACCAAATCTACCTTTTTTTTCACTCAGGTTATTTTAGGTTTTCTTTATTGGTTCTTTTTTTTTTAATGTTTATTTATGTGGAAACATTTTTTAAAATTTAACATAAATTTATACATGTAAATTTATAATATCAAAAGCAATAGGCAGTTTTACGGTTGTCATTGCATATGTTCGTCATTATTAATCTTTTTTAAAGCCTCTAAGCTTCATTTCATAAACAAAAATATATTCAATTATCAATCTGTTTCCATATCTGAATTTACTAATACACATTTTCGAATCAATAAAATATGGTTAATCAATTGCACTTTTTTTCTTCACATGTTCTCTACATTATAGCCAAGTAAAATATCTTGTTCAGTAAGTCGTATGTTTTTTCCTGTGTACAAAGAAATTTCCTTTTTAACATGCTCCCAGAAGTTACGTAGTTTGTCGCATTTACAGAAAAATTGTTCGAAATTAAACTCGAGCAGGATAAAAATATTATAAATTTTAAATATGATCATGCTTATTGGCAGAAGTCTAACAGAACCAAATACCTATTTATAAAATATGGATGAAATAATTATTAAAGTCTGCAAAAATGGGAATGAGAGAAAAGTGTAAAGTCAGAGAAAAGTGTAAAGCCAGATTTTTTTCATACATTTAGTTTCGAATTTATTTCCTACTTTCATAATGGCAATTAGCAAATGATCTATTTATACTTAGTTAGCCTTTTGGACGTTTCTTTCTAGATGCACATGTTTAAGTAAATATATTTCGGTTAAAAACGTTTATAAAAAAAAAGAAAACAAAGAAAAAAAAGATTCTGCTATTTTAAATATAAGGTAAAGAAGATTCTGCTATTTTAAATATAAGGTAAAGCAGATTCTGCTATTTTAAATATAAGGTAAAGAAGAGTCTGCTATTTTAAATATAAGGTAAGAAGATTCTGCTATTTTAAATATAAGGAAGCCATGTGTTAAAACATATTGAATAGTGAAAACATTGACTTGAAGTACCAGCTACAGACAATCTGATATAATGTGCTAATGACCAAACGTGAATTCCCAGTTACAGACAATTTTATATAATGTGCTAATTCTCAAATTGATACTTGAATTCTTAGTTACAGGCAATTTGAAATAATGTGCTAATTATCAAATCGGTAACTTGAATTCCCGGTTACAGACAATATAATATAATGTGCTAATTCATAACTTGAATTCCCAGTGATTGGTACAACTCATTTGATATAGTGTGCTAATTATCAAATAGGTATCTTGAATTTCCAGCTATAGACAATTTGATATAATGTGAAAATTGTCAAATTGGTAACTTGAATTTTCAGTGATTGGTCCAGCTCATTTGATTGTGTGCTAATCCTCACTATGATAACTTGAATTTCTATTGATTAGTATAGCTCATTCAAAAATAAGCTAATTTCTCAAATTGATAACTTGAATTTCTAGTGACTACTGTAGCTCATTTTAAAAAGAAGCAAATTCTCGAACTGAAAACTGGAATTGTCAATAAATGGTACAGCTCATTTTATAATGCGCTAATTCTCAAACTCATAACTTGAATTCCCAGTGATTGGTAATATACAGCTAATTCGATAATGCGTTAATTCTCAAATTAGCTTAATTCTCAGGGATTGGTACAGTTCATTTCATATAATGCGCTAATTCTCAAACTGATAACTTGAATTCCCAGTGATTGGTAATATACAGCTAATTCGATAATGCGTTAATTCTCAAATTAGCTTAATTCTCAGGGATTGGTACAGTTCATTTCATATAATGTGCTAATTATCAAATTTTAAAAAAAAGAGATCCCTGTCTTTTTATAAATTATAGTTTATATGTTTACACACTAATAAGTTTTAAATACTCATATTTATCTGTTCTTACGTTAACCCGTTTTACTGCTTATTTAAAATATTTGCATTATGAAAATATGGCCATGTGTTTGAAGGAATGTGTATAAATATTTTAATTCCTTTGTTTCAATACTTTTCTTTATATTTATCACTTGTGAGAAACATGCGTCTTTATGTATATATATATATTAAGAAGAATGAATGGACATGTTTAATTGACAACGTAATTTCCATGCTTTTGGATTAATAAAGTAATATCTTATCTTATCTTAAGAGAAGCAAACACAAATAATTCCTATAATAACAACTATCTAGCAATGACCAACTACATTAATAAAGTGAAAATATCTTGCATTGACCCACTACATTCATAAAGTGAAAATATCTAGCAATGATCCCACACTGAGAAACACATTTTTGCAATGGTCCCTTATTAATAATGTAAGAAAACTCTAATCTATAAATTCACAACGATGTCACAGGAATCTTGCATACACAATGAGAGAAAACAAGTCTATTCTATGGAACAGGGGAAATGGTATTAAATTCACCACACCGACAACCAACAACTAGGATCTAGAGTCACCATTTTGACGCCACAGCTACGGTCTAAAAAAAATCACCACCTCGAAGTCAAAAAAGACAAAAATGTGAAGGGGAAAATGTTTGAAATCTGACTGGAAAATGTCAACAAAATGACGGTTACCTCACAAATACTGCCTGCTAAACTGAAGGAACCTCTCTCAGGCTGCAAGATCAGGTACAAAGTATCACAGCAGAGACAGAGAGGTACAAAATATATCACAGCAGAGACTGAGAGGTACAGTACAAAATATATCACAGCAGAGATTGAGAGGTACAAAATATATCACAGCAGCGACAGAGAGAGACAAAATATATCACAGAAAGGGAAGTATAAAATGTATCACAGCAGATAGGAACATAAGAGACATAACAGAAAGAGGTATATAATATATCACAGCAGAAGAGTGGTACATAATATAAAGAGAGGTACAAAATATATCATAGAGAGGTACAAAATATATCACAGAAAGAGAGGTACAAAATATGTCACAGCAGAGACAGAGAGGTACAAAATATAACACAAACAGAAGTAAAAAAATATACAATATAAACCACAGCAGAGACACAGAGGTACAAAATATTTTACAGCAGAGACAGAGGGGTACAAACTATGTACCCCAGAGACAGAGAGGTACAAAACGTATCACCTTAGAGACAGAGATATAAAATAGCACAGCAGAGAAAAAGAAGTACAATATATTACATCAAACAGACAGGTACAAAATATCACAGCAGAGAAAAAGAAGTACAATATATTACATCAAACAGATATGTACAAAATATCACAGCAGCGAAAAAGAGTACATGGGCAAAAATAATATCAAACATGGAGAAGCAAAGAAAATACGATTTAAACTATCACAGAAGATACAAATATTTGGCAGACCCAGACATTATGACATACCACAGGAAGATGAGAGAGAAACTGATAGGTAAAAGTGGCATGTATGAATATGGAATGAATTTATAAAATGTGATTTGAGAGTGACTTTTATATATTTCATAACTTTTTGAAGTGACCTGATGAAATGTAATTGTGATAGGGTGCTGTGATAGTTGTACTATGATTGTGTTGTAGAGACATCATTTTTATAAACTGTGACAGTTGCTTGCATGAATGTGTGTTTATAACTGGATCTTTTACGATTTTAGATTATTAAGGGTCAATTGAAATATTTTTGCCCCGTTTAACACACATGTCTTTAAATGTGCCTTTTTATCTATATTCTAATAATCTATGCCTGTGTAAATTTCTAGTATGAGATCACAAACATGTGTGGTGTTGTGTTATACTGTAATGTACTGTGTTGTATTATATTGTTGTAGATGAGTGCAAGCCAGAAACAGAGCCATATGAAATCAGGTATAAAATATCACAGCAGACAAATAAATAACACAACACAAATATAAATAACCACAGACATAAACACCAGGTAACAGAAAAGTTTTAGCAAAAGAGCATTGGGATAGATTTATGTACATTTACATATTTCTAAAATCATAAGGGGCAACAAAAAATAAAGATAGTATTATACCAAAATACAAACACATGACCAAAATATCAGAGGGCAGAACTGTTGTGCCAGCAATATAGAATCAAGTACCCTGGCAAATTCAGAAAAAATGATACCCTTAGCAACAGGACATTTATATCTTAGCAGCACAAAAATACAGAGAATCATAGCGACAAAAAAGAATACAGTTGCAACAATTAAATACAGAATCTATACTAATAGGCAAACGAAGAAGGAAAACAAACTGGACAAGAATACCAGCTACTTCATCAACAGTATATTGGTTATCTTAGCAATGATATCACAGGAGCATAAACAATGGCAGCATAATCTTAAAACAACAGAAGTCTCTTTAGCAACCTTTTGAGTATCCTAACAACAGAGCGAGGCTCCTAGCAAGAGATTACAGCATAGGGATGAAGAAGGAGCTTAGCAATAAGATAACAGCAAGGAACTGAATCACTGTACCGGGGGACGTAACTTCTGCAATGTAGCTACCTGTTCCTGACTGCATACTGCATTCTAGGGATCGGCAGGGTCCAAGCCATTAGGATCACACCACAGTAAAAAGGGATGAATGCGTACGCTTAAGAGTTGTGTGCGACGTTTTCTTAAAGCTACTCACCATTCTGAAGTTGGAGTTGGCTGACTGGCTTGCCTTGTAGGCTTTCCAGTTTTCTGCGATCAGCAAACCAGCGTAGATCTTGCCAACAGTCATCTTGCCTTCATCCAGCTCTGCACACACACACACACACATACATACAAAACAATAAAGTGTTGCGGACCTGTTTACCCTTCAGCAAAATCCTGGGTAGTCTTGCTAGTAGAAATGGGTCATCTAAAGATGGGGCTGTGTAATCATAACCAATTCAATCAAACCACACCATAAAACAAGTCAGCCCAAAACCATCAGTCGTGTTTAATATTGAAAATCAGAGATAGCTAAACACACTCTTTACTGTCATATCTCTGTCTAATTGTCCTTCTCCTGTTCCCTCTTCTTCTTTCCCTTCTGCAGTGCATTGTAATGTGCACTCTCCACCCTAACAGATGCCTTGCGGGGTGCGTGCAGATTCAGTACTTTTTAAAACGTGTACTCTGAGAGAGAGAGAAAGGAGAATCCAAAGGAAAGAGGTGTAATAGCGTAATACAACTTTCAAATGTGTCATTATGCTCAATGCACAAAGTAAACAGGTCTGCTGTTGCAATATTACTCTCCCTCTTTCTCGGCACATGAACATCATTTAAATCTTCCAACACACAAGAGTTGAAAATGGTCTCAAAATGTGAGGTTAGTTTTAGTAGGATACAAAAATAACTTATTGAACTGTGATAAGGAAGATGTAACGATGGTAAAGATTGTAGTAGTAGTAGTAGTGGTACACTACTAGTTGTTGGTTTATATTGGTAGTTGATTCAGCCCCAATGCTTGAATCCTGATAAGTGTAACTCAGATTCGTTTATCCACGCAGCTTGTTCACTCAGCAACAAGGCAGGAGTCGTCGTATGAAGTTTTCCAACTTTATTCAGCGTACATCAACAACTGCATACAATCGCTCAATCGCTTTTCACTTTCTCTCTAAAACTTCTTTTGAAACAGTGCGGCACCTACAGAGTCTCTCTATACTCCAGAAAAATTTAGAACACTCCAGCGTGACGCACCACAACCAATCAAATCAAACTTCGTCATCACTGTCTTACGTCATACAACATTCTTCATCATAAAAGAACTTCTCAGCTGTTACTAAAACAACCAACTCTAGAAAATTCTCAAATAATATCGACCAACTAAAATTACCAACGTTATACAAAGCTTCTTCTAACAACAACGCAAAATTAAATCAAAGGTAAATACACTCTATTATTGCATGCTTTGCAAAATAAAACGATCGGATCTATCATGCGCATTTCAACGTAACAAGTAGTAATAGTAGCCATATTAGTAGTATTAGTAGTAAGTTGAGGGGACCAAACAGGCTGTGATTACTTTCTATACCTCCCTTCTCCTTCAAACTTTACCTAGGGATCTTCAAACTTTACCTAGGGATCTTCAAACTTTACCTAGGGATCTTCAAACTTTACCTAGGGATCTTCAAACTTTATAGTGGGGGTTGTTGTATTTTGCAAATTTAGTCATAATTGTTCAAACTTATGCGACAATTATACAATTTTGCAGTTTGACCTATCAACATATTTTAATTCATTTTTGATACAGAGCCACTGCAAAAAAAACCAAAAAACTTTCAAGATATAATTAATTAAAAACAACGCAGACGATTCTAGCTCCCAGAATTCAATGCATTGACCGTGACCTTTCTGTCTGTATTCCGGAATTACTGCTACCTTAGTAAAAGTTTTAAAAACAAAATCTATCTACCTACCAGTAATGAGGAATGTTATTAATAGGTAAAGGAAAATTGCTCAACATGTAATTTAATTCCGTATTAAAAACAAAATCTATCTACCTACTAGTAATGAAGAGTTTTCAAGAAAAAGGTAGGTGACTGGTCTAGCAAAGAAGATAGTAGATTGCTAGAACAGAGTAGGAGCGATAAAGAAAAAATGAGAGTAACAAAAACAGTGGGAACTGAATTTAATTCCGTATTAAAAACAAAATCTATCTACCTACTAGTAATGAAGAGTTTTCAAGAAAAAAAATAGGTGACTGGTCTAGCAAAAAAGATAGTAGATTGATAGAACAGAGTAGGAGTGAGAAATAAAAAATGCAAGTAACAAAAACAGTGGGAACTGAAAGCACTAAATTTCCACAAAGTGGGGATACCATTTATACAGAAACCCCGAACACCCCTGCAAGGGGGTCATCTAAAGTACAATTCTACTAAACTAAAGAGGAAAGCAGCATCATCATGTTCCACCACTATTGAAAATAATAAAGGCGAAGATAAATAAGTTGAAGACTGTGCCAGAAAATTCCCAAGACGTGATTCCGATGCAAGTTCTATGGAAGGTGATAGGAATAACTGTTTTCTATGTGATGAACGTGTTTCGACAAAACAGCTTAATTAGAAATGCCTCAATGTTCCAATTGGATGAGAAACTTGGAAAATTTGCCCTGCTTCTGCAAGACAGCAAACTCTTAGCAACATTATGTGCAGGAGATGTAATATCTCAGGAGCTGAAATACCATTCTGTATGCCTTACTTCTCTGTACAGAAGAGCGCAACCCAAATTAGACTGTGATGAGCCACAACAAAATCAAATGTGATATGGCCTTGTTTTTGGTGAATTAACAGAGTGAATGCAGGAGGTTAGCGACAATCCATCAAGTGACCGTTTCAAGGTCTTTAAACTAGCTGAGTTGGCTAAATTATACAAAACTCGCCTGCAAGATTATGGTATTGACTCTGTTAGGATGCACACAGGTAGACTGAAGACTAGACTGCAAGTGTTACAAATCTGGCTTGATGTGCACAGCTCTGTGTAAATGCAATGACTAAACCTCTAGTATGAAGAACAAATAAGGTCGTTACAAATACAGTTGTTGGATTGTATTTTATTTTATTTTTTTGGGTGGGGGCTGGGAAAGGGGAATGGGAGAAGGTGGAGGGAGTGGGGGGAAGGAGGATTTTTTTTATATGTTTGGTGCTTTTGTTGAATTCAGTGAGCATGGGTATAGCAATGGTGGAGGTTTCACCTGTTGTGCTTAACAAAGCCTAATGTTGGCAATGTTTTATGAAAAAAATAAATAATAATAACTAAAAATCAAAACTTGCAATGGCTATCTAATTTTATTTGTTTATCACATGAAACTCTCACAATGTACTCATTTTTTTAATTTTTTACAAAGAAAATGGACTTTAGGGGAATATTTTAAGGTTTAACAAAATAACTGACGGCCATTTTTCTTTTCCTCAAAAAACTAAAACTCACAATTTGCTTTGGTTCTGTTGTTGACCATGGGAAACTCTCCTACTCACACCAGATCAATTCCTATATGAAAAGCATTGTTCACTGCCTTAGCGTTTCTCATACTGCAGGCTATTTATTGCACCCCATTTTCCAGGGAAAGGAAGCATCGGCGAAGCTAGTTTTTGCTAGCCTGGCTGACCTGACCTGACCTCAAAATCTGAAAAGCTTTGGTAGAGCTGCGGTGTACTGTACCAAATTTTGTGTTTATTGCATGAAAATGAATAATTTTGCTAAGAGTTTGCCGTTTTGCAGAAGTAGGGCACATTTTCCAAGATTCTCATCCAATTGGAATGTTGAGGCATTTCTACGTTCTTTTGTTGAAGCATTTTCATCAAATAGAAAACATCGAGCCCTTCAAACTTTACATTGAGTCTACATGCATGCAATTTACCTAACAGATGATTAATCATCATAATAATAAAATATGTCTCTGAATTTTATTATTACGTCCAAATGGTTTTAAAACTATTTATGCTCTGTGCTGTTTTTAGTGTTAGTGGTAGAACATCCCAATATTAAGAAATCCTGTTAGTGAAAGACAATTTTTTTTCAAATTAGTGTTACAATGCTGTTTGTAAAACAATTTTAAATAGACTGTAAAGTGCAGCACAGACTGACCGTCAACACCAGGCATCAAAAGGTCCAGCATCTTGCGGCCAGGTGTAGCCCACATGCGCCGGATGGTCTCTCTCATCTCATCGTCCAGTCGGTCCATCTCCTCCGCTACAACACACAACAGGCACTTGATGTCAACCCGCATATATGGTGATAGTAATAATGATAACACCACCAACGTTAAGGCTGCTACTGTTACCATTCATTTATTTTATATCAAGTCATATGTAAAATAATAATAATCCTATCCTATCCTATCCCGTAAATCGGAGGTCATAGGGGCACCACAGATGATCGTTTAAACAGCATACTCCATCTTTCTCTGTCCTCAGCAACCCTGATTGATTCGCTCAGTGTCAAACCAGTCCATTCTCAAATGTTGTCCTCTCACCTCTTTATCGGTCTCCCTCTTCTTCTACCTCCTTGCACTGTGCCTTGCAGGATGGTCTTTGCAAGACCTGATGATCTGGTAATGTGGCCATACCATCGGAGTTTCCGTTTTTTCAACACTGTGAGGTCATCGTGTTGCCCAATGGCTTGTGTGATGGTCTGTTGGACTTCATCCTTGGTGATGTGCTGGGTATAGGAAATGCCCAGAAGTCTTCTGTAGCACCTCATATCCTTTGTATTCTTCGTTGTAGATCTACTGTGAGGGTCCATGTTTCGCAAGCGTATGGGAAGATGGAGATGACAAGGGAGTGCAGCAGTCTTACCTTGGAATGTAGACTGATGGTCCTGTCTTTCCAAATTGGCTTCAACCTCGTCAGATTATTATTATTAATTATTATTATATATCAATTATTATTATTATTATTATTATTATTATTATTATTATTATTATTATTATTATCATTATTATAGTAATAGTAATAATAATGTGGGTTCTGGCACTGAATAAAATAGACCCAACGTTTCCTGCTGTGACGTAAGAGGCGACTAACAGCGGTGATGTAAGCACGGCATCACTGGGTGAAAGTCTCCTACACAGAAGTCACCCGCCAGAACAGAAGAACCTCACGTTACTATAGGTTCAACAACCATGTGCTCAGAGCCAAGGCGAGCCACACTGTGAACAACAGCCTGGATAGGACTTGCCCAAGTATGATGAAAAGAACCACTCACTATATACCGGATCAGTCGTCGCCCAGGTCACCAAGGACAGTGCCTTCCGTCGGCCACCAGGAAGGAGGTGAAAAGTGTGTTACTGATGGACAATTTAGAAATGTCAGGACCCTAACTGCGGATAGAAAATTAGAAAAACTGGCTCATGAGCTGGACCACTATTGATACAATTTAGGTATCAGCGAACTGCGCTGGAAAGACCTAGGTGAAGCAATGACCAACAAAGGCCACAAGCTTTATTTCAGCGGGAGAGATGACAGGCACGAACACGGCGTTGGATAAATCATACCGTCTTGTTTTGTATTGTTGGTTGGATTTTATTGGTAAGACTGATTTGAGTTACATTTTTTATCATATTTAAATGTTAACAGTTTAGTCTGATTTTACTTAATTTTATGTGGTCCTGATTCGGCTCTTGGCAGTCCACTTGACCCTATAAGCACCGAGTATCTAATCTAATCAACCACAAACTAAACGGAGACTCAACAGTTCTAGCATGAACCCATAACAGAGAAGAAGAAGAAATCCTCCCAATTCTCCAAGAAGTTGAAGCAGCAGTGCAATCACTGAAGAAGGGGAAGTCGGCGGAAGTGGACAACATACCCGCAGAATTGCTTCAAACAGGAGGAGAAGCAATGATTGATGCCCTCACTTAATCTGTAACAAGATCTGGCAGAGTGGGGAGTGGCCTACACCATGGACCCAGTCGCTTGTCATCACTCTTCCCAAAAAGTGTAACCTTCAGGAGTGTCAAAACTACTCCACCATCAGCCTCATCAGCCATCCCAGCAAGGCCCTCCTGAAAATAATACTCAACATGTTGAAACCCCTAGCTGAACAAATCATAGCTGAAGAACAAGCAGGATTCAGGGCAGGGCCAAGTACCACTGAGCAGATTTTCAACCTCAGAATAATCTGCGAGAAATACCTACAGCACCAGCAACATCCATATCATGTGTTTGTAGACTTCAAGAAAGCGTCTGACCGAGTCTGGCATGCAGCTCTGTGGGCAACCAAGAGAGTGTACAACATCAGCCCTAAAATTATTGAAGTCATCAAAAGCCTGTATGACAAGGCTACCAGTGCAGTCCTACACAACAGCTCCATCGGTTCAGAACAATCAGTGTGCGTCAATGGTGCCTACTCTCTCCAACACTCTTCAACATCTTCCTAGAGCGCATCATGTCAGATGCCCTTGCAGATCATGAAGGCACAGGCGGCATAGGGGGTAGAGCAATTTCCAACCTTCGTTTTGCGGATAACATTGATGGATTGGCAGGAAAGGAACAAGAAATTGAAAAGCTGGTACAGAGGCTTGTCACCACCTCCAGAGCCTTTGGAATGGAAATGAGTGCAGAGAAGACCAAAATAATGACCAACAAGACCAATGGCATCGACAAGGACATCAAAGTCAAAGGCCGATCCCTCAACATGTTGCATAGCTTCAAATATTTAGGAGCCATGGTATCAGACAATTGGTCCTGAAAGGAAATCCTCTCCAGGATTGCAAAAACAACTGCTGCCCTGACAAGGCTGAAGCCCATTTGGAAAGACAGGACCTTCAGTCTATACCCCAATGTAAGGCTGCTGCGCTCCCTTGTCATCTGCATCTTCCTATATTCTTGCGAAACATGGACCCTCACTGCAGACCTACAATGAAGAATGCAAAGCATGAAGATGAGGTGCTACAGAAGTCTTTTGGGCATTTCCTATACCCAGCACATCACCAACAACAAAGTCCGACCGACCATCACAAAAGCCATTGGACAACACGATGACATGCTCACAGTGGTGAAGAAACGGAAACTCCGATGGTATGGCCACATCACCAGAGTATTAGGCCTTGCAAAGAACATCCTGCAAGGCATGGTGCAATGAGGCAGAAAAAGAGGGAGACAGAAAAAGAGGTGGGAGGACAACATTCGAGATTGGATTGGCTTGACACTGAGCCAAGCCATGAGGGTTGCTAAGGACAGAAAAAGATGAGTATGCTGGTTAAACGATCATCTGTGATGCCCCAATGACCTTTGAGTTATGGGATAGAATATATTAGGACAGTAATAATAATAGTAATAGTAATAATAACAACAACAACCATAATAATATTAATAAACATAAAACATACCACCACCACTACTATTAAAGCCTTACATAATTAAATCAGCTCGCTCTATGTACTCTCCATCAGAAATGTAAAAGGACTTTTTTTTTTAAAATCTTGAATTAAATACATTACCTACACAAATAATAATAATAATAACAACAATAACATTCCACCCAACAAATAAAGAAGGAATTTTGTGTGGCGTTCGGAGGAAATGTTCTACTTTCACGCTCACAAATAACAATATTAGAATGCAACTAAATAACTAAAAATAAAAAAATAAAAATGACATTTCAACTGAAAGAATGTATACGATACCTGGCCCCGTCTTGATCATGAGGGACTCTCGTATCAGCGCAAAGAGAGTGGTTGTAAAATGGACCGTACCATCTTCTGCTACAGGCATGTTCATTCTGACCAGTTTCTGAAATACAACACAAATATAAAGTGTGAAAGGAGAGCAAGTGGTGTTTCAATATCACCAGATAGATGCCAACCTTTAATAAAGTTTAGGACAGAGTCACTGTAAAGATGAAGATTTTGTGTAGCAGCACCCCACCATTCAAAACCCTAAGTTTCACAGTGCCTTTCTCTTACAAATGAGCGCTACAGAAATATTTCTTCTTTAGGATACTGTGGATACTCTGCCACAATAAGAACAGAGATTAAACCGTCAATAAATACATTAAAGCTATGCAGATCAGAAGTTTGGGCAATGATTACCAGAAAGATGTTATTATCCTTAAGAAAAAACGCCTAATTGATGCAGGATACAAAATATAAAAGACAAAGCAAATTACCCTGTATGCCAGTCGGTATGGACACTTCTTTCCAAAGCCTACAGGAGGTTCCATATTCCTCAGTAGCTCGTACATGTCAGTGTAGTGTATTCGACCCCTACAACATACACACAATTAACATGCTGTCCAAACATACATACATGCCCTCAACAGCCTCAGATGGGAGTCAAGGGTTGAGCTGACTACCTCTATAATTCTGATAGTGGCAACAGTTCAATAGGCATTATGCCTAAATAAACCGAAAGTAGAGTTGCTTCCCTTGAAGTGCGGTACACAATACATGTTGACAGCTATCCTAAACAAACCGAAAGTAGGTCAATGAGAGTTGCTTCCCCTGAAAAGCGGTACAAAATACATGTTGACAGCTATTTAGGAAGTACTCCTATTGCTAAAACTTTTCCTATTCCCAATTCTTGGACAGCCAGTACCAAGGTAAAATTGCACTAGGGCCATTTACCAACCATAACCCACGTAATCCACTTCAAATTAAAGTAATTAACATTAATTGCAAACACTTTTCATATTTAAGTTCTTTGAATAGCTACAACCGCTCTCTCTTCTCGGTTTTCTCAGTCAATCATGAATCAAAATTTATGCAATCCATTGAGAATGAAACGAGGGGAAAGCATGTGAAAGACCAACAGGCAGTAAGTAAGCCACAGTTACTTGCCTTCCAATTCCCCCCTACACCACTAATCAAAGCTACTTGTGTGAAGACGTGTTTATCTCATCGCCTGCCTCCCTAGTATTGTTGGCTTTGACGAGATATCTCACTGAGGCAGGAAAGACAAAGCAACCTAAGAAGCCACTTACGTAGCAGCAGGATCATACTCTGCCCAGCAGCGTGTGTACTCATCTAGATGATGGGGACCCAGAATGGAGGAGTCTCTGGTCAGGTAGTCAAAGTTGTCCATGATGACAGCCACGAACAGGTTCAACATCTGAATGGCAATGTATATATTTAATTTAGCTTAAATTAATTGAGTTTTGTTTAATTTAATGTCTATTCAAGCCTGAGATTGTTTGCCATTTTAACTTGTTACCAGGACTAGATTTTGATCTAAGATCAGATCTTTACTTTGACTTGAAGATGATGAGACAGCTGGATTTTCCAGTACATGAAGTACAACCTTTTCTTTTGTACAGTTGACTTCGCTATTTGGTACAATGACTTAGGTACTTTTACCTAAAGTCAGCGAGTTTGGACTCACCAGGAAAGAGCAGAGGAAGAAGAAGAAGACAAAGTAGAAATAGGCAAGGTTAAGGCCACATCCCGTCTCTAAGTTCCGACTACTGGGACTGGGATCTTCTGCGTCAATGGACTCCGGGTCACAAGGTCGACCACTTAGGCAGTCCAGCATGATTTGTTGCCACGCTTCCCCAGTGGCACACCTGATCTCCACAAAAGAAGGCATATTCAGTTTAAAAAAAACAACAAAAAAAAACCAAAAACCAGGATAAGGTAAAAGGTTTTAAATAATAACCTTTGAACTGCTGGAGAGACAGAGTCACTAAGGAATAGCAAAGAGCTTTTTTATGTAAACAATATTTAATTGTAAAAACACTGATTTGTTACAAGGTCACAGAGGAATTTACATTTTCACCCTCCAAAGCAACAAGCACAAAGGTTAATGTATTTTATTTATGTTTAGCAGGCGTGGGAATGACTGAAGTGAAAAAGAAACTAGACAGGCTGGAAGCACGATACTGTGGACATTCCAGCTAGGGGAAGAAAACCTCCAAAGCTTCCTGAAAATGTTCAGAATCAAGAACAAATTCTGTTACAACTATTTTTTGAGGACAAAATACATATAATTTTGTAGTATGAAAAACATATTTTTGAGGGTAAATTGCATGTAATTTTGCAGTAGGAAAAACACTTTTTTTGGGGCAAAATGCATGTACTTTCACAGTATAAAAAAATATTGTTTACAAACAATGTAATGCTGTGATGCTTTATTTTTTTTTTTTTTTTTTTTTTTAGGTAGCTTAATTTTTTTGGTGTATAGCGGATGCAGTTTTTTTTAAAAGGCCGATATTAGCTAAATGGTGGGTAATTCCCAGCCCTGGTTTTGTTGCAGTTGCATGCACACTGTACCTGAAGAGCAAGAGAAGTGCATTGTGAAAGTTGCGGAAGTTGTTGTGCCGGTTGATGGATGTGGTAGAATCCAGTCGTATATTGCCAAACACCTGCACACAAACATTTCATTATTATTAGCAGATCTAATAACTACTGTCGCTCCTCAACACAATACAGAATCTATTCCATCAAGTGACAACAGTAAAGATTGCATAAGGAATTTGCTCTGATGCTGTAAACACACAGTATACACCAACGCATCACCAGGTCATCATCATCAATCTACTCCGGTGGATACAGTCTCCCCCTGTTCATCGCCATCATTCTACTCTAGTTTCTTTCCTTCCTTCCTCCCACCTTCCTCCCTGGATACATACAGTCTATCTAACTTTTATACAATGAAATTCAATATCCTTTCAGTCTCTTAATAGAGATTTGCCTTTATACCACATGTTTGAGTGATGAATGTGTGTTTGCTGTGTGTGTAGGAGTGTCTGTAACATGTGAGTGTAATTGCTGGTTGCAAATCATCATATTTTGAGTCTGATTTAGGAATAAAGTTTATATAGCATCGAGTATTATTATTATTATTAGTAGTAGTAGTAGTAGTAGTAGTAGTAGTAATAGTAGTAGTAGTAGTAGTAGTAGTAGTAGTATACCTGCCCCAACGACTTTCAAGTTACGGGATAGGATAGGATAAGATAGGATAGGATAGGATAGGTTAGGATAGGATAGGATAGGATAGGATAGGATAGGATAGGATAGGGCCTCTGGAACATGCAGCACATCATTTCACAATAAAGACTTGGACTAGCAGGGAACAAACAGAACATACAATAATATTGGTAGTTGTAAAAGTCAGTGTGATCTTTTCTTAACCATGTAGTGGCGATTGATAAAAACCTGGCAAATACTGGTTCATCCAGGGAAGGACAGCGTCAACACTTATGTCCTCTTTGAATAGAAACAGCATGAAAGATAGTACTCACTTGCATTCCAATAATAGCATAAATGAAGAACAGCATCAGAATAAGCAGGCAGACATAGGGTAAGGCCTGAAACAAACAACAGTCAACATCTTAGGCACACAAATGGATAACTATAATAAAAATAATAATAATAATAATAATAATAATAATAATAATAATAATAATAATAATAATAATAATAATAATAACCAGTAGTTTGTGAGCAAATAGGATTAGAAAAACAACAACAAATTATGATATCATTCAATATTTAAGGTTCAAGGCATACCATAGTAATTTGCTTTTAAAAATGACGTCACGATGATTATGTCAATCAATTTGCATAAGTTTGGTTTTACCTTGGTAAATTTACAGGTAAATTTTAAGTACATATCAAACTTGAACCAAATTCTTCCAGTAGTTTGGGAGAAAATAGGATTATAAAAAACACAACAAATTATGAGGTCACCATGATGATGTCACCCTATATGCATACTTTTTTGTCATCTGGCAGGGTTCACTATTTCCTAACTAAATAGCAAGTTTCAAAGAAATCCGTCCATTAGTTTAGTAGAAAAGTGAGCAAATGTCACCTCCGGGCGAATGCCTGACAGACAAGAGCCCCAAAACAATAGTACCAGAGCTTTACAGCTCAGGGATTAGTAATAATAACATCATCATCATCAGTCCTGCAACTGATCGGGACATTGTGAAGACAAGAGGGATGCTGTCACAGAGTTTTCTCCACTTGGGTCTGTCTGCAGCTGTTGTCAGGGGAGGTGGCATGGCAAAGTGGAAATGCGTGGCATAATAATGATCATAATAATAATCTATTTTCAATTACACAAACACGGACATGTTTGCTCCAAAGCGATTTTCATATACATTCATTGAGACCATCAGATAACACACACCAGCTAATCCAAGTATTAAAAGCAAAGGTTTATAGATAGCTGACATACTCGTAATGCTACCAATCCTGTGACTGATCTGCCCAAATGGGCCAATTGCAATAATTATGTATTTGCCTCTTTTATGTATTATTTTGTCAGTACACTGATGACATCCTCCACTTCTGGAATAATTTTGTTTTTACTTGACTTACAGCTAGTTAGCCGCACTGGGTCATCAGGACCTAAATCAAACTAGAAGAGTGGTCTGTATTCCAATCCTATTCCATCCCGTAACTCGAAGGTCGTTGGGACACCACAGATGATAGTTTAACCAGCATGCTCCACCTTTCTCTGTCCTCAGCAACCCTCATGGCTTTGCTCAGTGTCAAGCCAGTCCATTCTCGAATGTTGTCCTCCAACCTCTTGAGGCTGATAGAGGGGTAGTTTTGACACTCCTGAAGGTTACCATTTTTGGGAAGAGTGATGACAAGCAACTGTGTCCATGGTGTAGACCGCTCCCCACTCCGCCACATCTTGTTACAGATCTTGTTAAATATCTGTATTGGGTTGTGTCTAATATGTGAAAGGATGTTAAAATGCATGACTGATTCTGTCTTTTCAGTTGTTATCGGTTCTGTATTAGGAGTTCAGTGAAGTTATAGGCTTATTCATGGGAGTTTAGTTATAGAATTCTTATTGAGAGTTCAGTATTATAGACTTATTATTGAGAGTTCAGTGTAATCATAGACCTCTTATTGAGAGTTCAGTGTAATTATAGACTTATTGAGAGTTCAGTGTAATTATAGACTTCTTATTGAGAGTTCAGTGTAATAGACTTCTTATTGAGAGTTCAGTGTAATTATAGACTTCTTATTGAGAGTTCAGTGTAATTATAGACTTATTGAGAGTTCAGTGTAATCATAGACATCTTATTGAGAGTTCAGTGTAACTATGGACTTCTTATTGAGAGTTCGGTGTAATTATAGACTTCTTATTGAGAGTTCAGTATAGTTACAGGATTTGTTTTTCTATAATGAGAAACAAATGTCTTTCTGATTATTGCCAATGCTAGCACTAGCAATTCCATTTGCTTTTCTACAGACGCTCTATCCTATTGTGAGTCGAGAACACATTTGATCATACACTTAAGGTTAGCTGCCAGTTGGTGTGCTGGGCGGCTCTGGTTAGAACCCTGGCTTTATTAATCACCCTTGAGCAGCTCTTCAAGCCTGAAGCTCATTTGCATTGTGATGTTTACCTTGAATGACTGGAAGAAAGTCCACAGAAGCAGTCGTATGGTATAGCCCTGCCGCAGCAACTTCACCAGCCGAGCCGCTCGGAACAGCCGGAAAAAGCCAAAACTCACCTGGGACTGCTGCAAAACAAAATAACAACAGTGGCAATAATAAATATTAATTAAGCAGGTAGTGAAAGAAACACAGTAGGAGGTTGGGGAGTGCGGGGTGGGGGAGGGAGGAAGGAAATGAGAGAGGAGAGATGAGGGAGGGAGGAAGAGGGAGAAATGGAAGGCAGGACAGCAGAAAATAAAACATTTCAAATAATAATAATAATAATGACAATTAAATCCCCATATAATAAAACATTTCAATAAATCAATCATTGATAAGTCTGATCACTTCTAGAAAAAAGTCAAGTCAAACAAACAAAGAAAAAAGAAGAGGACCCAACTAAATGGCTAAGTTTGAAAGGCACAGAGATACAGGATATATTTGTGCACTGAGCAAGCCCTTCATTACTTCACCTCTAGATTATAAAAGTCAAATTCAAAGTCATCATACACACAATTTTCAACAAACCAAAAACATTCGTAAATGCAGCTTACAATTCCTTCACTTCTATAAATGCCTATATTAATTCTTCATCATGCGAAAGATAAGTATCGCCCATTGTCCAAAACATGAAGCAACATGTTCAAACTTAAACAACACTTTCCAAAAACACTTGTAAATGCAACTAACCTCTATAAAGACCTTATGCAGTAGAAATTCATTTTGTCTGTATAGGGTTTTGTACATTATCTTATTCTTTGCAGATTTTGTATATAGATCATTTGTTTTTTTCCAGTAAAGTATCATCCCTGTCACAAGAGGCTATTTAGACCCTGCACTAAGGCTTCTCGCCTTAACTAGTTCAGCCTGCTTTGGCCTGGGTAACGTAAAGTCACTGCCCAGCAGACGACACATGTTAGCAGACGACACAAGTCAGTTGTGTGCTAAGCATGTGTAAGCTAACGCTCGCTCAAGTAGGCAGTGACCTCATCCCGCTGACATATAGCCATCCTTCCACTCCCCCCAATCCCCCCCTCTCCATCCAATAGACGGTGCTCAGATCTCACGAGATTTTCGCGGCTTTGGCTGACCACAAGGCTAGGTAGTAATTCTTTGTCTAACGCTCACCTGAGACGGACACGTGGAAAAATCTCTCTCAGAAAGACTAAAGCAGGTGACGGGTGAAAATCATTCATTGCAGTATAGCCACAGCCTGACATTGTCAAAAAGGTAACTGAGCAAGCTTTTGTTTCATTGCGAATGATTGATATTATTGTTGGATTATGTTTGTGAAGTTTTGCCACGTTTTATTATTGTGAATGTTTGTAAAACTTAGCATGACCACGTGGTGGACACGCGACCAGTTTCGACACCACGAGGTAACCTCTACTGTCCAACTGTTGTTTCTCCTATGTGTATTATTGCAGACCAGTGGCTGTACCGCAGAATGTCTATATTGTTAATTACTTCTCCATGTGTTTAGTTTAGCCATGAAATGTATATGTATAGGAATTATGTTGGAGATCCCATTGGACCACGGACATAGAAGACTGTTTGTCCCTTGTTTGTATAAGTGGATGTGATCTCAACTGAGGGCTGTTTCGGACATCAATGAGATGCCCTGCACAACCTTTGTATACAAGGTGTTGCAGAAACTCATCTTATGTTTTGCAGACGAGCAGGCTTGTTGGTCCGAGGCAGGGATAGACCACTATGCGTCAACCCTGACATTTGGCCTGCAGTGGAGCATCTAGCACTGAGCTACAATAGCCCGATAGTCAACAACAAAGGAGGAGACACCATCACCACACCTCAACCCATCAGCTAAGTGAAAGAAGAATTGCACTAACACTGATCTAGAAGGACTGTGCGGTAGTCCACTCTCCTTAAAACAAACATTAGGCAAACCAGAACAAATAGCCCAATGATGAGACAGTAGCAAATATCAAGAACAGTAGCAGCATAGACCCATCGAGGCGCGAACTAGTCGATGTGAATTTCGACACTTAAGTTAAGAGTGTTTAGAGAATTATGTATAGAGTAGAGGAAATAAATGTGTGATATTTACTGTTAACAAGTGGCTGGACTACCTATGTTTCATAGCCGTGTGAGAGCTAGTGTGCCAGTGAATCTTTTACCATTTTCTCCCTATCTCTAAAACCCTATCGACACACAGACCAAGCTAAACTTATAAATGTATTAAGATTAGTCATAGGGTGATTACACTAGCCGATCCCCGCAGACGAAAGACGAGTGGGTAATAGCATTCCATTGTGCAGAGCCCAGCAACAATAGACCCACCGTCACAATCCCTAAGATTTAAGCGCCACATTTGTAATGAACTGTTTTCAAGTGCGCCTCACCTTTGCAGGAAAACGCATGCACAAGTACATCACAGAATATTATTATGGTCAGTGAACGTTTTTATAAAATATACTTCAACCTGTTTTTATAATCACCATCAATTGGTCGAGTTTGGCCAAGCATTTTCTGTAGCTGTATTATTTTGAATTCCAGATTTTCTGTTACTGATAATTACTCACGCATTTGTATTATTTACTCATAAAAAAAAAATCTGAACTGTTTTTCAATTGTTGAAGTTTTGCATCAACCCCTATAACTTGCTCTTTTGCCTGACCATCAAAGAAGCAGCAACCGTAGCATAGCTTATATTTTTCTGCATTTAACTATAAATAATACTCGGTTATTATAAGTAGGCACCCAGATTTGGCTAGTAGTATAGTTATTATTTTTTAAAATCTCAAGTCACACCGACACTGGACTTGTTCTCTATATCATCATTAAGTCTTATAATCACGAGCCCTTTGTTGCTTTACATGGTGATTATGTGGATGAACATCATAATGAAGATGACGAGAAATGAAATTAAAAATATCATAGTTTGAACTTTCAAACATCAGGGTGAACAAGAATCCTCCCTGCAAGGGTATGTGAAAATATGAACTTCTACCCTGTCACCTCACACCCCCACTCTTTTTTCACCTATGTTAATTCTTCCTCGGGTCAAAAACAAAGTTCTGCCAATAAACCAAACCATGATGCAATAGTCCATACTTTCCTCATGCCTTAACATTACATTTTTGTTCATGTAAAAAAAAAAAGCCAGAGAAAGAGTGAAATAAGAAGAGAAAAACATGGTCCCAAACCATGGTCATGCCTCAAAATCAACTTCATTGCTTCAATCAGGCAGTGGTTAGCATGTCAGTCTCATAATAAAACCATTAACTACAATACAACCTACATTTATTTCTAACTTCTCTTTACAAACTGATTAAAAAGTTTCTTTGGGATGGGGTTAGTACAAATCCTATGATTTGGTTAAAACAAGAGTAATACACTAGTTTGTGACTGTACCAAAAGGTCAGTGTATTTCATATATACCAAATACTGAGTACAAATAACTTTACATCCATACCAAGTATTAAGCACACATCTATACCAAGTTTTACGATCATCTATATCAAGAATTGAGCCTACTACCGTACAAAGTATTGTGCACAAATCTACATCAAGCACTGAGCACAAATTCGTACTGAGTTTTGAGCTCATCCATACAAATAAACTCGTTCCCCTCCACACCAAGTATGAGCATGCACCCATGCCAAGTTTTGAGCACACATCCATACCAAGTTTTGAGCACACATCCATGCCAAGTAATGAGTACAAATAAACTAGTTCACATCCACTCCGAGGACTGAGCACAAACCCAATCAAGTTCTGAGTGTATCAAGTACATCCATACCAAGTTTTGAGCCCATCCATGCAAATAAACTAGTTCACATCCTTACTAAGGACTGAGCACATTCACACCAATGACTGAGCACATTCACACCAAGTGTTAAACACATCCATACCAAGTTTTGAGCACATCCTTACCACATTTAGAGCACATCCATGCCAAGTATTTGAAAAAATCCAGATCAAGTTATGAGCATAATCTATATGAAGTTAATCATTGTTTACAGGGACCAGCGAACTGCAAAAAGCCGAACCAGGCCCTCAACCTATATCAAATACCGAACAAATATCGATACCATATATTATATATGTGTTCACGAGGCACAGAATTCATTAAAAAGATACTAAATACAAAGAAATTTTCTATTTTAAAAATGGGTCATAAAATATTAAACAAAATTTACATTTAGTCTCAATGAAAGGGTAAACAATTCCAAAAACAATGTAATGGATTGTTGAATACTGTTCTTAGCATACATACAATACAATGTTTTAATTTTGATCCACTATTTCAATCCACTATTTTAATCCAATGGCCATAATACCCTCATAAAAGTAAACTGTCATTGAAGGGTTAAAAAAAAAAAATCAAAATTAATGTTCTACTGTCTATCACGTTGAAATTTAAGATTCATTTGGATAATAAAAATCATATTTTATAAAATATGATGCAGAGCGAGAAAACAAAATCTGTATACAAAATGATGCAGCGTATTTGATCATGCTATAATGCAATAAATCAGGCTTCTAGTGGACCAGAAAGCAAAATTAAAACAAAGATGCAGCAGTACAGCTGGTCTTTATTCAAACACTTGCTGCAAGTTATAGATTATTCATGCACACACACACACACACACACACTCTCTCCCTCTCAGAAACACTCACCACTGAAATTTTTTTAAATAAATAATTCTCTTTCTTTATTCCCCCCCCCCCCCCCCCCCCAAAAAAAAAACAAAACAAAACAAAAAAAAACACCCAATCTTCACTCCAAAAGAAAAAAAAATCCATACACACTAACTTGGAAGAATGGAGAAAGATTGTTATACTGATAAAGAAAAATGAAAAAAAAAATTATTTAAAGAGAAAGAACAGAAGAAAAAGATCTTTAGATTTTAAAAAAAAAGTAGCAATAATAATAATTTGAAATAAATAAAAATATAAAAATATAAAATCTATCTATATATAGGTAGATATATAGATAGAAATTGCTCTCCATACCAGTAACACTTTTATGTGTGTCCACTCTAAGCCAAACTTGCAAAAATGTGTATTTTGTTCATATAATCGTTCTTCTATCACGCTTTTCCAGCTCAAGGTCTGCTCAGGGGACATTTTCAAATAATAGCTGAAAACTATTAGCCCAACCTTCAAACATCCTATGTCAAACTACCATATCTCACTGATGAAGAAATACAGACTTGATTTTAAAGTGAAGAGTAAATTAATGCTTTTACGATAGCATATGAGCTGAGGAGATGAAACAAAATGTTCAAAAAACAAAACTAAAAATTTAACTAAAAGACAAAACTAAATAAAAAGAAAAAAAAAGAAATAAAGATAACATGCTTCAAATAATAATATGGTAACAGAATGGGTAAAAAATAGAAATAAAAAATGGAGTAACACCTATTACAAGTTATGGATACAGACTTTATAAAAAGAAAAAATTCTAAAGGGAATCAAAAACAAAAACAAAACAAAAATAAAAAATAAAAACAAGCACAAAAACACGAAACCAAACCCAAACAAACATTTTTTTTTTACAAAACAAAATTAAAAAAACAGGGTTGTTCAAATACAGGATTTCCCAACAAAAAAAAAAACCCACAAAAGCACTAGACATGATTTGAAAGCTCAACAAACTGCCAAAGTGGAAATTACAAACAATGGTAATAGCATCAATGCAATCAGTGCACAAAGCCCATGCTACAATAACACATAAATACAATCTTGTTGTTTAATTATATCATTAAAGCCAGACCTTCCCTAAAATCAGTGAAGACCCCTCCATTGCAATGTTGGATCAATCACTGCACGGTACAACCGTCACCTATAATTTTATTTGCCTCGCTGTTGGGGTTAGCATTAACGTCATGCTTCAAAGTAAACCATTGTTGCAGCTAACTTACTGCTCCTTTCAACCCAGCGTTTTCTTCCTGAAAAATGTCCACATACAGTCAAGGGCTTCTTTAACCGTCCGTGTGATCAAGTACCCACTCTCTCCCTCCTCCCCCTGCTATCTTCCTTTTCTTCTGTTAATCAAGCAGCACCCATCCCCTTCCCAACCTCAATCTCTCTCTCTCTGTAATCAAGCAGCCCTAGCAACACACACCCTTTTTTTTCGTAAGGCAAACACATACACTCTTTACCTTCATTGTAATCTACCTCCACCAGCCCTCTTGCCTGCCTATACACAAGCATTCCACCACTTCCACTTCTGTGAACCCTACCACACATACCTTACATCCCACCCATCCTTCTTTGTACACACTTACATCCCACCCATCTTTTGTATACTTACATCCCACCCATCCTTCTTTGTACACACTTACATCCCACCCATCTTTTGTATACTTACATCCCACCCATCCTTCTTTGTACACTTACATCCTACCCATCCTTCTTTGTACACACTTACATCCCATCCATCCTTTGTACACACTTACATCCCACCCATCCTTTGTACACACTTACAGCCCACCCATCCTTTGTACACACTTACATCCCACCCATCCTTCTTTGTACACAATCAGTTCTTCCTCCATTTTTTTCCAGTGTCATCAAAACAGTTCCTAACATTATTTGTAAAGAATGAGTAATTTAGTTCGTTTTAAAAAAATTTACAACCCGTTCTTTGGGGCTTTAACTGTCAATTCTAGGTGGTTCTTCATACTTGTCAATAGCTACTATAACGCGACTTTTAACAATAAAAAGAAACTAACAGCTAAAACTTTTGGCTTAATTAAACTTTACATACTTCTTAAAATAATAATAATAATAATAATAATAATAATAATAATAATAATAATAATAATTATTATTATTATTATTATTATTATTATTATTATTATAATTCTAACACAATTTTTGACAAATACTTTTTGAAGTACATCTGAGCTTCAACAAAAATATACATGTCGAGCCTGATTTAATGTGCTACCTTTACTATTATTATTATAATTATTGAACTAAATTATTATTGTTCCTATTATTATTAATATTATAATAATAATAATACTATTATGATGATGATTATTATTATTATCATTATTATATAAATAACTCTTCTTCTTCTTCTTCTTCTTCTTCTTATTATTATTATCATTATTATAGAAATGACTGTTGATGAACTGCCATAGTAGAAGAAGAAAGCTTGGGCATATTAAACAGTGCAAGGCGAAAAGCCCCAAAACCAAAATGCAACACACAGAGTCAACACTGACCGACAAAAGCCGGTCAAACCCAAACCCACAGGCAGCACACACAGCGCACAATCTGCAACACTGCAAAGGAGCCTTCTAAAACAACAGAAATAACACAATAGGAAAAAGCAGTGCTCAATACAAATCACTACACAACTGATACATCCACTGGTGAAAGGTGTGTCAATCTACTTGCAAACCAAATGCTCAACAAACAAACAAAAGCAAACAAAACAAAAAGCAGCACACACACACACAAAATCAAAATAATCTATCAAATGCTTTACAAAACAAGAGTCAAATAGGATGGAAAATTACTTTGCAAACATGCCAAGCATTATGAAATAAGCTGCTCATAATACTTCGCAAAAACAACTCAATATTTAGGAAGAAGAATATATAGATGTTCAAGCAGCAGAACTTACAGGACATATTTTTGTAAAAATTAGCATATTTCCTCTGCGTCGTATTTAATTTTCAACAAGTTTTTAATTTTTGTTTTTATTAAATGTAAACAAAATTTTTTAAAATAAAAAATCTGATAGGTCAGTTTAAAAGTAACCCTTGACAGACTAAACAAAAAGTATAGACTATTGGCCAAATGTAATTAAATATGTATCAAAACACCTGTAAGTTAATAAAACAGTCCTCATAACAACAGAACAGATTATATTCCGATGTACCTATAATGAAATGGTTCGATTATTAGCATATATAAACAAATCCTCAGACAACAAATAAGTGCAATAGGAATTGAGTGACAAAGTCTGTGATGAAAATAGCTACTTAATAATTGCCTACTGCATAGTAGCGCGTGTTAAGAGATAAATCCATACCATTATTATGAGCCCACAAGAGCGCTGGCATCCACCAGATTAACTGAAGTTATACGAGTGAACAAGTAGTTCAATGCATATGCAGGGTCTGAAAGTTCATCATGAACCCTCATGCAATAGGACGTTCAAAGCTTGTTCTTGGAACAAGCACTTTAAAAAAAAATGACATGCACTGGAAGGTGCAGAAGGCAAGTGAGAACAATTGAACACTTACATACGCGTAGTTATACCAACCATCTACACTGCCATAATCAAAACATTTGTCACTGGACAGAGAGGTGAGAACAACTATTTCACTTATAAATAGTTATAGGAATATAAACTAACATTTTATCATGATTAAAATATATGTCCCATAAGTGGACAGAGTGGTGAGAAGAAGTATTTAACACTTACAAATAGTTATAGGAATATAAACTAACATTTTATCATTATTAAAATATATGTCTCATCACTGGACAGAGACGTGAGAAGTGATTGCTATAAATTTAATAATGCCAACTAGTAATACCAAATACCAATCTACATCGATTATTTTATAATAATGAAAATATATGTCATTGAATGGAGTGGTGAGAACAACTATTTAATAATTACAAGTAGTTACACAAATCTACACTTGATATTTTATAAATAATTAAAATATATGTCATGGACAGAGTGCTGAGACGTGAGAACTACCAATTTAACAATGACAACTAAATATGCCAATCTACATTGATAATTTTATAATAATTAAAATATGTCACTGGACAGAGTAGTGAGAAGAACTATTTAATAATTAACAACTAGTTACCTGAATCTACACTTGACATTTTATAAATAATTAAAATGTATGTCATGGACAGTGTTGAGACGTGAGAACTATAAATTTAATAATGACAAGTACTTCTAAAAAATCTACACTGACATTTTATCATAATTAAAATATTTGTCTCTATACAGAATGGTGGACAAGTCCAAAGAAGTGTATTGAAGTTTTATCTACTTTTATAACTACCATTTTGAAATGTAAAAAAAAAATCAAATAAAAAAATCATAGGTCAAGAAACACTACAGCGAACGTGTCAAAGAGTTACGTTATTGAAAACGCTACTTAATATTCACCACTACCATTTTGCACCTATACAATAGTGTGTTGAATTACACCACAATGTGCTGAAAAGTGAATATATATATATATATATATATATATATATATATATATATATATATATATATATAAACTGAACGACACAGGACATTGTTTTTACTTAGCCACAAACATGGAGGGAAAATATAATTATATATATATTTCGGATGCAAATAAATAGCAATGCAGCAAGATGGATGCTAACGATCATTCTACGCTACAGTATGATCACCAAGGCCAAAGGAAAACAGAACAAACAGTTGGAAAGCAGGGTACACAAGGCAGCCCATTGTTCAAATTTCATTCACAGATAATACCCCCATTGGGTGATATTACACACCACGCCCTGAAACAAACACCAGGCCATGTTTAGACTTCAATGGACAATCCAGTGTGGTAAAATCCACTTCACACAATACATGTACACTTTGCAATCAATAGGATTTGTCCTCAGGTTCATGGTGTCTTAGATGACAAAATTACGCCTAAAAAATTATAGTGACTTCCAAATCATAAACCTGTACAATACATATTAAAATTAAAAAATAAGAAAGTAATACACACTAAAAAACATTACTGTTTACTTCAACTTCCAGGGAACAAGGCTGTTCTCCAAAAACTATCCAAAAACAATGAACAGCAAAAACAAGCCTTCACAAGTCATTTACTGTTCAGTGTTTGAAATGAACAGCAAAAACAAGCCTTCACAAGTCCTTTACTGTTTGAAATGAACAGCAAAAACAAGCCTTCTCAAGTCATTTACTGTTTGAAATGAACAGCAAAAAAAAAGCCTTCTCAAGTCCTTTACTGTTTGAAATGAACAGCAAAAAAAAAAGCCTTCTCAAGTCCTTTACTGTTTGAAATGAACAGAAAAGACAACTCCCAATCTTCATGTTTCAAAATGTCTTTTGTAGTGTACGGTACAATACCAACATGTAAGGACTGGACAATGACTTTATTTTCTTACTTTTAGCTGTACTTGAGTTTCAAAGATTAAACAAAGATGTAAAATTGGCATATTACCCCTCCCCCCCCCCCCCCCCCCCTCCAAAAAAAAAAAAAAAAAAAAAGAAAAAAAGAAAAAAAAGTACTAACATAAAGTAATAGAGATATAAATATATTTGTATAAATGGGATTATTTGACATCAGCGCATTCACATCCCTTTCACACATACATCTCCATGCACCACTAACCCCACTTCTCACATAAAAGGGGATTTTTTAGTACTACAACCCTCTCCTTCAACCCCCAAAGGTAGGGGGTGTTCACTGGGGCAACAGAACCTATCATCCAAATTAGTCACATTCTGGGGGCAGGTTAAGAAGACTTAAAGTGTCTTTGATGCAACTATAATCGCACATAGACATGCACTTATCCGTATTGACCTGTCGACTACTCTGCCTTTTTGATGCACGAAAAAAGGCCACTCAGATCCAGAAATTGCTGGGATTTTGCATTGGTGGTAAAACAAAAGGATTGCCCTACCCACTCTCAGATATTGGAAAAGCCACATTCCGGTGACACACTAAGAAGATCTCAAGTGTCTTTGATGTGATTAAGGCCAGCTGTGGGTGGCTATAGCGATTTCAAAAATCATAGATATCACATGGGCTTATCAGTATTGATCTGTTCACTCTTCTGCCTTGGATGCTGGAACTTTTTGTCCCGCTAAGGGAGCTTAAACAAAAGCCTCTCTCACCCTGCTTAATGTGACTGAAGCCCCCCCAGAAAACTGACTTGTTAGCTTTTGTGCCTTTCATATGCTTCAATAGATGTAGGCAAATATGCTTTTCCAGATCTATATTCCTCCAAGGTCTTTGTTGTTGTTCATACAGTCATGATCATATATAGTAATTGGTGTCTAATAAATTAATATATCTCTAATACTTACACAACTAACCACACACACGCGCCTGCAAAATAAACAATGTAATAAGTAAAGAGTCAGCGGAAACAAAGACCGTAGGGAACATAAGCCCGGTGGAGCATTGACCTGAAAAGCCTCGGTGGAATATAGACATGAAGAAACATATATCTAGTTTGAGCGGAATATAGACCTGAAGGAACACAGGGCTGGACCCACTAAAACCCAAGCAATTCTACTCCCATCCTACTTACAGCACTGCAGGCAACCCACAGGAAAAGCATCCACAGGGCAGAACATTTCATTATAACTTAGTCACCACCCAGTTGGTAAGTTTGTACCATGAAATGCCAGTAAAGTCAATGTTGAATCACAGAACAGCTGCCACTAACAGTCAAAGGACAAAATTCAAGCATTTGTCTGAAGATAAGGGCTAGACCTAAAAGCAAGGTGGTTTCTTAAAGTTCAATGGTGCAAGGAGGCAGAAGAAGAGGGAAACCGAAAAAGAGGTGGGAGGACAACATTCGAGAATGTACTGGCTTGACACTGAGCGAAGCCATCAGGGTTGCTGAGGACAGAGAAAAGATGGCGTACGCTGGTTAAACAATCATCTGTGGTGCCCCAACGACCTTCGAGTTATGGGATGGGATAGGATAGGATAGGATTAGGATAGGATAGGAAAGGAGATTTGTTCTTTTAAATCCAGTTTAAAAAAGAAAGATTAAAAGACATTTTTTCCATGCAGCGAAAAGACAAACACTGAAAAATTTTGTTTTAGATCAACTATTATTATCATTATTATTGGTATATTTGTATTGAGTTTTAGAAGTTTCATAACATGACAACACAATATTTTAATGTTGTATTTCAAATTTTAGTGTGTACCTAGTAGTAATGTTTCAGTTCAACTTTAATCCAAAGCGAGTTCACGGCCTGGCTTGAAGGTGAAGGCCAGAGATAGATGACAACTAGTCTATTCAGCAATACAACTACAGTACACAGCCCCAGTACACAGGTACAGATGTAATAAAGCCAGCTATGAAGCCACAGTACAATACATACAGGTGTAATGAAGCTGCAGTAAAAATGTACACAACAGTGTGATGAAGTCCCAGTATATACAATTATACAGGTGTAATGAAGCCACAGAACAGGTGTACATACAGGTGTAATACAGCAACAATACTGATGTACTAACAAGTGCGATGAATAAAAAAATACAGATGTAAACACAGGTGTGAGTAATGAAGCCACAGTACAGATGTATTTATAAGCAGTTGTGCATCTAGGTACAAATGTACTTAAAAGCAGCGGTGCATCTAGGTTCAAACAAAATTAAAGGTTTTCAGTCATGTGATACACAGAAGCTGGGCAGCATTCTCAGTGTGCCGAGTCCCCACCCTACATTAGTAGGAACAATGTATGGCATATGCCTTCACTGCATGGGCTTCTCTATTATCAGTACAACTTATGTTAATCTGATGAATAAAATTTGATACAACAAAAAAGCTTCTCCATTCCCATCTTCTGACAGCCTTGTTTGACAGGTATTTAAGCATGACTAACACTCACAATGGATTGAAAAGAAAAAAAAAGAACATCACAGGGATTGAAAAGAGCATCACAGCGTAATGAATTGAAATGGTACAGTTTCGCATTGGCCATTTGATCTGAGAGCAATCTACTGCTAATAGCCCGTTGGTGATGATGTGTCACGTGAAAACCACCAACAGGACAACATTGAAAATGCCCTGTGCTGGGGAATTGAATGAGGCAGTGTACTTCCTGAAGCAAACTATGTAACTGGACATTGTCAGTCTGCAATTGTTGCTAGGTGTATTTTGTTTTAAATGCGTTTTACTATCATCAACACTGCAGTGTTTTGGTATATGTGTTTATAAATAATATTTAATATTATAATTTTTTTAAACAAATGGTGACTGTAAAACTTGCATGGACCAGAAAGAGTCATCGGAAGACTGATAATTACCTCCCCTACATTGACGCTACTATGGCACAGTGATGCGTGAGATTAGGCGGGCTTATTTAGTATTATAGTTTGCTCTCTTTTGTCCTGCGCCATGAAGAGGGTTGTCAAAAAATACAGTGCCAGATAGGAGGCAGTGATGGGCCACAGAGTACTAATTCAATGACTTATGTCTGCTATGACAGCAAGGTTACAGGACAATTGTCCACCAAGGGAATGATACGATCAGACATTTCGCACTTCTATCAGCCCCAATCTGTCGGATTACCTCAAAGTGTCTCAGTCTGTTACTGTGTCCAAATCCGATATCTGACTTTATAATGGATTCAAAAGGGTGTCCCAGTCTGATGTCTGAATACCTCATTGTATCTCAGTCTGATGTCTGAATACCTCACTGTTTCTCTGTCTGATGTCTGAACACCTCACTGTGTCTCAGTCTGATGTCTGAATACCTCAGTTTCTCTGTCTGATGTCTGAACACCTCACTGTATCCCAGTCTGATGTCTGGATACCTCACTGTGTCCCAGTCTGATGTCTGAATACACCCCTTGTGCCCAAATCTGATGTAGAATACCTCAAACTGTCCTAGTCCGATGTCTGAATACCTCACCATGTCCCAGTCTGATGTCAGAATACCCTACTGTGTCCCAGTCTGATGTCTGAATACCTCACTGTGTCTCAGCTTGATGTCTGAATACCTCACTGTGTCCCAGTCTTATGTCTTGAATATCTCACTGTGTCCCAGTCTGATATCTTGAGTATCTCACTGTGTTCCAGTCTGATGTCAGAATACATAACAGTGTCCAAGTCTGATGTCTGAACACATCACTGTACAAGAGCGATGGATACATGTGGAGTTTTCAAAGGTGTGCCTGAACTTTATTTTGGTAGAATACACCACTATCAGTTGTCTGCTCCTACACTCTGGCATCGGACCTCTAGTTTTCTTCTGTCACTGCGCCTGCCTGAACGCATATTAAAGAGCCCTTAGATGATGCACTTAAAGGCTGCCAGTGGAAGCCTCAGGCAGCTCTAGTTAGATCCTGTGTAGGCAAGCGCCTTGAGCAGGAAAAATGCGCTATAAAAAATACAATTCAATAAATAACATTACAATTCCGCCTTTCAGCATTACTACATGCACCCACATGGACGAAGTCACAGTACAAGTATGCATAAAAGATGTGATGGAGAGACAGCACAGACGTGGACACAAGGAAGGGAGGGGGCACATTAATTGTGCGTCAAGCTTTAAGATGACCACGCCACTTCACACTAGTCATAGCACTAGGGCCAACATGGAATGTGTTGGCTACCAACTTATTATATCCAAACTCCTTGTATTGCAACCTTTATCTCTGCCGATTTTAGCACTGAAAACGACACCACTCCCACTTCCAGAAAGATTCACTAGTAGTAATGCAAGGTAAATTTCTAACAGTACATATTTTTTTAGTAAGAAGAACAAAAATCATACTGCTACATATTAGTTGCTTGTTTCTTCTTTTTTACTTCTTTTTTTTTGGGGGGTGGGGGGGTTGGAGAGATAAATTAATGAATAATCTTAATACAAAGATACTAATTTATATGCTTAATAGGTCAGCAAGTTTAGATTATTTATTTAATGAAACTCAGAACTAAATCATATGGTTTTCATAGTTTGCACACAATCTGAGTAATCATCTTCCATGTCAGCACCAGTTTCAAACTCAAATGAAACATTACGTGTCAATCTTTTGGGCAACTGTGGCAGAACAGTTTGTGGGAGATGGAGTGGAGGGCAGGGTGTGGATAGGGGGGGGGGAGGGTGGCTATGGCAAGTAAAACTTGTTCTTTTAATCTTTATCCTTAATTCCGGTGTTCACCAAGACGCATTAATTGCCTTCACCACTGGAAGTTAAAGTTTTAAAAAACTGCCTTTGGCAAACCTAAGACAAAGAGACTCTTCGGTAACCGAGACCTGCTAGTCACAGACAAGATCAGTGTTGCGGTATAAACCAGCACTGGCTTAAATGAATGCTTTGTTGTTGTTGTTGTTGAGGGGACAAGACGAGGGCTAAAGGTGGTTTTATTTGTCACCCACGCAGGCAAAGTTCTGGCTGCCTACTCAGGGAGGATGGGGAGGGGTAGGGTGGGTGAGTGAGTGGAAAGGCAATTGGACCTATAATGAACAGCTGGATGCACTGCTGTATCTGGCACTAACCCATCTAGGACATGTGTATCAGGATCTTTAAAGTGCGAAAGAATGCATTTATGTATGAAGAACTGGATAACCTAGATGCCACTGTCCCCAGGTAACTTATTTATTTATTTAATCAATCTTATATAGCGCTTTCCCAGCTCAAGAGCTTCTCAAGGCGCTGGCCGGTATAGGATCTAACTCACGCCGCCCGAGGTGCCCCCTGGCAATCTTTTGGCGCATTTGCACTGTCTGATGCGCAGACAACCGAGCACAATCCTTGGCGACCAAGGATTGGGGAGGAGCCTAGTGCTTTCTAGTTATAATCTACCTAACCGGCACTCATCTGTCTAGGACACGTCAGGACCTTTAAAGTCAGTGCCATGGAATGTGTTAGCGCGCACAGACTAGACCTTGGTTCATGCTCTCATAGGAAGGAGTAGGGACGCAAAGTCTCAGGGTCATGTATTTTTATTTACTATTACTGCTATTACTATTTAATCCAGGCCATCAACAGCCTTTGACACAGCCTGCAAATGTTATGGCTTGACATTCCATACTTCCATTGTGCTTTTAGTGTATACCACTGAGCCAACGGAGTCTCAGGGTCATGCCATTGTTGTACATCACCATAAACATATAGGACCTGCTGACAAGCAGTTTAAAACTAAATACAAATAAAAGGAAGAAAATAATAATAATGCAAAAAAAGTTATGTAAAAAAAAAAATGACCTAAGAAAAGATAAATAAATTGAAAGACACCCCCCCCCCCCCCCAAAAAAAAAAAAAAAAAATTAAAACTGGAACACATTAATGTGTGAGAGGGAGAGACAGTGAGAGAGAGAGAGAGAGAGAGAGAGAGATAGAGAGAGAGAGAGAGAGAGAGAGAGAGAGAGAGAGAGAGAGAGAGAGAGAGAGAGAGAGAGAGAGAAACAGACAAAATAATGTAACACTTAACATTTAAAAAGTAAAGAATAAGCACCTAGCTAGACTTGCTTTCGCAACTGACTCTTATGTTAGGCAACATTCACGACATTGTGTTACTATATCACGAATGAATTGTTAATTTAATGAGACTTTAGGTCAAATCATCAATGGCCAGTCCCCCTAATGGGACTTTAAGTCAAATCATCAATGGCCAGTCCCCTGTGCTATCATATTTGCTCTACCGCAAAGGTCAGGATCGCAGGGGTCACATTGTTGATAAACACGAAACACGTTTTTGCTCAATATCTCAAAAGCGGCTGAACCAATTTTGTGCAGTTACAGGTATTTCAACTCATGGAAAATCATACAGTACCTCTCCTTGTTGTCGATCAGTCAGTGAGTCTGTAGCTCCGAATGTAACTTTCGCATTCAAAATACATTGCATAGGACTTGCTTGCCATCTTGTTACTATTACAAAACATCTTATATTGTAGTTCTCTTCCATACACACAGCAACCTAACAATTTGAATTTAAATCCACATCAACATGAATTATTGATATTGACTTAAACTATTGCAAAGATTACCTTCATAACAGTTAAAACTCTCTCTCTCACCTTAGTGTGTATGTGTTTGTGTGTGTTTCATTGTAGAAAATAAACAGGATGAAGGTAGTCTTTGGTCATCTTTGTTGCCATACCAAGGCCAGTCCGTCTGCTTTATCCCTCCCCCCTTACCCTTCTCCTTTCCCCATCTCCCAACACACAATCCCGCCACACCCACACCCCACCCCAAAGAAAGTAGTCATTTTTAGACAACCACCATCTCAAATAGCTACTTTAACATTTTAAAAAACAACATAAGGCTGGAGAGATCATAACGTGAGGCAGGCATAAACCTCAAATTGTATACATCTGTCCATCCAATTCTAAGAAAATGTGTACACAACCACACACTCACAGGAGTGACCACTGGAAAGGAATATTCTCTTTCTCTCCTCTTCATTCACCACTCTTCCCCTTCCTCTAAACTACATTTGGGTGGGGATAGAAATAAGATTTCCTTTGACAGACTATGAAACCGACCGAAACACTTTAACTCATTTTACCTTACCCCTGGTTAAACCTGACCTTCGTCAAAATATCGAATGACTGCTGTCTGCCTCATCTTTGCACCTGCATTGAGCATGTTCACCCCCAAAAGTTAGAACTATAAAAAAAAGAGTATGAACGGATGAGCCAATGTGGAAACTTGCAGAGTCCGGTCACCCCTTTTTGAAAGAAAACGGTTCAACTTCAAGGCTGTTTTGTTTTTATTTTATTTTTCCAAAATTTGTCCTGATCTACAATCATTATTTAAAACTGGCAACAGCACAAATACAACGCGATTTTTATTATTTTTATCTTTATTATCATGAAGAAAAATGTGTTATCATTCATGTTTATTTGATTTAATGCACAGCATATTCGCTAAGCAAAGGAGAATTAAAACAACCCCTCCACATCTATGCAACTGCTGGAGAAAATTAACAAAAACTACATAAAAAAACAACTAAAAAGCCATGGTCCAGAGGCCACCAAGGCCGATTAAAATTTACAATTTGAAATGTGTTTGAAGGCCTTCCCTTTAACCTGAGAGTAAGACTGACCTAATTAAGATGCACAAAGACACTAAAGACGACATATTAGTTCATGAGCCAAAGTAATATTAGGCGTATTGCCATTTGATCTGTACTTTGATCTACTTGTTGCATATCATGCCAAAACATATGCTTGTACGCATAATCAAGTTTTTTTGCACCAAATTTTCTTGTTGGTTGTATTGGTTGTCCCTTTTATTGTCAATCTCTATTTATTAGCAATGGATAAGTTAGTATTACTCTTTGATTCATCTTCTTTTAAAACTGGCATTTAGATAACAATGAAATGCTCAAATTGGAGTGAAAATTGCAAAGCAAACTCGTAGCAAACAAGAAACATTTTGGTTGACAACGCTACTATTGGGGTTTTACATGCTGGCTTACTTTTTACAGACATTTTTCAAATAAGAGCACCGTAGATTTCTGGCTTGCACAACCAAAGCCCATTTGCGTCTGTTCAGTTCATTCTCTACAATACTTTCCTTCTTCCACCCCCACCTTTCTTTTTTTGTCAGATTTTAAAAAAAATCAAACAACAGATTTTCCGTCTGCTGCCATTTTTATAAAAAGAGGAAACTCTCTATCTCAGAGGTTAGAGTTGTACTTGTGCCACCAAGTTTAAACGAAAAGGTTCCAAAACGGAAATACATAAAACTAAATGCCAAAGCTGAAGCTGCTGACAACAGATTATATATATATATATATATATATGTGTGTGTGTGTGTGTGTGTGTGTGTGTGATTGTTTTTAATAAACTCTGCATATGATTAAAGATTGCTGTCTGTTCTCTCTGTGTGCAAAATATAAATACATTAGTTCAAACTTAAAATCTGAGGGAAAACAATTCTGGCCTCTAAACATAGTCCTATTGCAAGTAAAAGTCAGGAGAAACGGTCAGCACATCTATATAGTCTACTTACAGTAAATTCTGTAATGAAGACGTCGATGATACTGCCGATGACAGTCGTGAAGTCAAAAACATTCCATGGATCATGAAAGTAATTCTGCACATACAAAAAACAGCAAAAGAAGTTAGTCATTGTTCAAAGGGTCTAAACAGCAAAAGAAACACAGTCCAAGTCTCAATAAAGACTATCACACTGATATATTTCATTTTTCATAAAATCATAGCTGTGACCTCTTATAGCTTTAAATGAAAATGAATATTGAAGAGGATATGAAGTAGCTAGGACATATTATCTCTGTAACAAAATGAATTGCAATGTATCTTGAGAACAACACTTCCAAATTACATGTCTTACATCAGAAATTAATATAATATTCCACCAAAAGAGATGGAACTTCATACTAAGAGATTCAGTAAATGCATGATTTAAGGTATCTTTATCTCTTCTATTAATAATTAAATTCACAATATGCTTCCAAAATGCCGTACGTCTTCCAAATTTAAAAAAACTAATATATTTTTTTTAATCTAATAAAAATTCTATAACCAAATGTTAAGTGAACATAGTGCATCAAACATTCAATGTTATCTTCCTCTGACTGAGAATTTTATATGCAGGAACAAAGCTGCCTAGTATCGAACTATTCCTGAACCATTTTTGATAAACTAAGACATTGAAATATCTAAGACATAAGTAAAGACCTGAAGTAACAATTTTTGTAAAGATCCACATACATTGTATTGATCTTGTGGTTTTTACAAAATCTGTAATTTGTGGAACTCCTGTAAGATTCCATGAAGTGATAAGACAACATAAACCCTGCTTTAACTTTTCAGAGTAAATAATTAAAAAAAAAACACAAATATTGCAATCTTTTTTTCGTCAAATAAAGTAAACAATCAAAACTAACTAAACTCAACAACGGCATGAGCAGACAACATATTTTAAACATATTTCAAAAGGGATTAAATAGCTTGCACAATACATGCACAGCACATGCATCACGCATGCAAAACAACAGGACACTTCACACAGTGCAGTCAACATTGTATCAAGATGGACTGGATGCAATCAATGAGGTACAGGGGAGTGAGCAGATAGTGAGTGGGTTGTGGGTGGGGGGGGGGGGAAGGGTTGGTGTTGATGGAGAGTGGCATTAAGTGGAGGAGAGGGTTAGGGTGGAGATACAGCTAGTAATTCAACTTTTTTTAAAACTTTTTTTTTAAAGCTACAAATGCACTTATTTAAATAAATTTAACAAAATAATTAAAAATTAAAAAAGAAAGCAAGTGTAAACAACTTTCAAATCAATGCTGTTCTATTTATTATTCCGGAGTCCTCAAGTTACAATTTTCAATGACAATTTTACGGTTTATAATTGCAAAATATTACTATCCACAATTGCAAAATATTACTGTAAACAATTGCAAAACACTACAGTTAATAATTGGAAATAGGTATATTCTACTATAGTGAATAACAAGTGGGCCTCAACATCTCTTATTACAGCTCTGCAATAATCATCAGCTGCATTATCAACAATAGTAAAACAAAAGAAGAAAACAACAAAGTATCAGAAAGCTGTTATTTTTGTTACTACCTTATTCCCACGCCCCAGAGCATTACCTCTCTCTTCATTCCCTTTCTTCCAAATCAAAATACAACTTTTTGTAAGTGAACAGGTCCTCCCATGGTAAGGCCACATCACCAGAGCATCAGGCCTTGCAAAGACCATATTGCAAAGCACAGTGCAAGGAGGCAGAAGAGGGAGACAGAAAAAGAGGTGGGAGGACAACATTCGAGAATGGACTGGCTTGACACTGAGTGAATCCGTGAGGGTTGGAGTACGCTGGTTAAACAATCATCTGTGGCGTCCCAACGACTTTCGAGTTACGGGGTAGGATAGGATAGGATAGAATAGGATAGGATAGGATAGGTACTGGCAGGAGTAGGGAGGATAAAATAATTCTTTGCTTGTTTGTTGTGGCAAATACATAAATCTAAAAACACACACAAACACATGGACACACAAACAAACAAAACCTCAATGAGAACACACCATACATCAAAATGTGTGCAGTTCAATAATGTGAAATATTAATAAATATGCAATTAGAACACCAAGAGGGTGGGGTGGAGGGAACACATCACTAATCATACGTTGACATCAAATCAGTCTTAAAATATTTTACATACAAGCAACATTTGTGCAATTAAAAATACTAATTAATTGTTAAAATAATATGCAAGTACGTATCTATGTATAAATAATTACATTTATTTTTTAAAGTGCAATACATCTAATGATTTTGTCTCAAGTAGCTTTCAACAACAGAAATAAAATAAAATAAATTATACAAAAAGTTTTAAAAAATTTAGTTGGCGAAAGGTTGTGATACGAGATCTAAAAAAAAAAATTAAAAAATCTGTCCACCCAATTCTCAGAACTGCATGGACAGACACACACACATAGGAGAGAAAAATTGAAAGCTGTGTTCTGTCTATATAAACATTATATGTATGGAGGAGGTATAACTATTTAAAAGAAATCAATCAGTCAATGAATAACGTCATTTTCATTCTTTAGCATATTTTTCAAATTTAAATAAAAAATTGATACACCTATAGGTTTCATTACATAGATAGCTATTCATTCGAAATTTTAACCAAATACGACATTTTATTAATAGTATTATTATTATATTTTATTTGTCATTCTTCTTGTTCTTCTTATTATTATTATTATAATTAGTAGTAGTATGGAGTTCAGTTTGGACAGCTGCAATTGGTTACAAGTATTAGTTAACATTAAGTTTTCCACACAGACGTACGGGGATTTTGTAAGGACTCAATTTTTTGACTGTTTAGGACTCATCTCATGCAGAATTGTTCAAATCTGATCAAAATATTTTAGATGTTGGAGTGACTAAACAGACTCAAATTGTTACATGCATGGGGGTCACAACAACATCAAGATAAATGGTAATACATTTAATGTCAACAAAAGATATGCATTCACGAGAGAGAGAGGGAGAGAGAGAGAGAGAGAGAGAGAGAGAGAGAGAGAGAGAGAGAGAGAGAGAGAGAGAGAGAGAGAGAGAGTAAAAAATAATGAACGCTGCATCTCAAGTACACCTGTGCTACATTTTCTGTGTTGAAGCTGGCATCAATACACATGTCAATAAAGCTCAGATCAGGTATTGATATAACACAACAATGCAAGAACTTTTGAAAAACAACACAATACAGGTGAAGTATGTGAGGTGCAGTATAGCCAGGGACTGCAGATCAAGCAGCACAAGTGGGATCATTTACCAACAGCTGAACAACACGTTAAAGTGCCAGATAAAAAAAGTCAAACCACTTGACAAAAAAAAGTGCTGGAGACATGCAAGCGAAGTATCTGCCACATACTCTATGACAAAATCACATTTTAGGGGTAGTGGTTAAAGCAAAATTGTGCATAGATACAGGATTGTGTTAGGCCTGGCACAATCTTCGTTTGCGACTGCATACACAAAGATACCAGGGTTGCATGCAGTGATACAGAAAACAACAACAATGGTTTCCTACTGAGCACATGCTCAGCCTCAATTTGTACTTTAGGATTTACTCAACCTGAAGTTTTACTTGAGCACTTTACTCAGCCTCAACTTTTAATATGCATTTACTCAGCCTCATATATATATATTTTAAATTGACCAACGACACAATCTCAACTTTCACTGAGCACTTATTTAATCAGTCTTGATCAATATGTTTTGATCCATTTTCTCCAAAAACTTCAGTTAGCTCCAGTTTTTCGTAAGGTATCCTACATAGTTCAATGGTGGATGGATCTTTCACAACTGTTCCTTTGTGACAATTTCAATAGTCAACACCAAACCGAACAAGCTTAACGATTATAAAACTTAGGACTGAATGTTCCTGTTGCCTGCATACAAAGGAAAGTGCCAGGGTAAAAAAAAAAAAAAAAAAAATGTAATGGACGTCAACAATAGTGGGGGTAGGCGAGAGCCACAGTACCATAAACCAACCTTTCCAAAGGCAATAAATTTGAGGAGAAATTCAATTGAGTAGAGAGTGGTAAAAGCTGTATTGATTTGTATGAGTAAAGTTCCTATTTTTGTCCCCTGCTTGTCGGCGGAGCGATGATCCTCGGGGTCAAACTGCAAGCAGAAGCAACACAGGCCAAAGGTCAGTGGAAACAACAGGAATGTCCTTTGGACTGCATCATACTGTCTTACGAACAATAACCCATGAAGCTCTCTGCTAGTCTTTCTCCTGTACAGCCCAGCATAACTCGTCGCCTTCTGGACTGGAAAACAAATACTCCGTGAGGAAAATCAAAAGCCAACGCCAAAGCAATCAAAATAAATTATACCCTTTGGGAACTAATCACAATCTTAGGTCACCATGAAGACACCATGTTAAAACCAAGAACACTGTTCTTTGTCATGAAGCACGAAGTACCATCTTCCACCCCTCCCCCTCCCCTCCACCCACCCAACACACACACACAAACACTGTGGCAAAAGTTACAATTAGTAATGAACAACTCAATGAAAACAATTAACGCAGATGAGGAAGACAGAGTAAGAGATCAGAGGACAACATCCAAAAGTGGAAAGCGATGAAATTTGCAGAATTCCATAGAGAGAGAGAGATGGAGGACAGAGACAGATGGAGCAGACTGGTGGCAAAGTCTTCACTTGGACACATAGCAAGAGAGAGAGAGAGAGAGAGATGGAGGACAGAGACAGATGGAGCAGACTGGTGGCAAAGTCTTCACTTGGACACATAGCGAGCGAGAGAGAGAGAGAGAGAGAGAGAGAGAGAGAGAGAGCGAGAGAGAGAGAGCGAGAGAGAGAGAGAGAGAGAGAGAAGAGCGAGAACAGCCCTTTCAACAGTGCGTTAACGCTGCATAAAGAGTAGTAAAAAAAAAAAGTCAACTCCTGTGAGAGAAATCTCTGGTCACCTTCGAAATGGGAAACAGTGCCTCAACCTTCCACACGTCAAGCAAAACCTTCCTTGCACTGTGAGTGTTCTACCACTAAACACCACTCTGCTAACCCCATTTGATATAACTACACTAAACATACACAACAAGAAAACAAAAGTTTTCTACCGGGTAGAGTGGGGGGGGGGGCGCGGAGGAAGAGCTGTGATGACTCTTTTCTTAGTCAATAAGTTTGTACGCATTAATACAAATGAACCATTCATTCATCACTGCGTGTAAAAGTACTCATGCAGAGGAGATGAAATATGCAAGAAGAAGACAAAAAAAGCACCCCCACTATGCAAACGCTGCAAAAGACGTCAACACAGTGTCAGTCCTCTGCGGTCAGCGAAACGCCACAAGATGAAAAGTAGAGTGGCACACGCACAAAGAGAAAAAAAAAAGATGGCTGAGCTCCCATCTCCAGCACTCAGAGTGTTGCAGGTAGGTCTTGCTGCCGTGCCAAGTGACATGTGAGTTGTGTACATATGTGCGCCTTGAACCAACCTTTCCGAAAGCTGTAAATTTCAGTAGGAAATCAAGTGAGTAGAAGAAGGTAAAACATAAGTTAACAGTTTGCAGGCGGCTGCTGGCTAACGCAAGCCCTGCCTCCACTGACGTCCGCTGCTCCCCTGGTTGTAACTGCAATTTGAAGTCACAACAGGCCTGAGCAAGGCACTCGGTCACAGGTATCACAAAGTTACAATAGCCACTGTCACATGCTCATCTGATACACACAATGCAGCAGCAGTTTTTTTTTAAAATCAGGACCTCAACTTCAGCCCTTCAAAACAATTTTCCATAGCTGAACAATATTCTCTGCTTCTTCTCCTTCAGCTGAAATGACCAACGACATTTTGGTTATTACAACCACCTTTCCTCTCTGGAAGCAAAGCAAAAAGAACAGAAAAGGGAAAGACAAACAGAATGAAGAAAGAAAACACAAGGGGGAGAGGCAGCGGATAGAAGGAGAGAGAGAATTTCAAAAGAGTGTACAACACAGCGCAACTAAACAAGACGGGAAATCAAACGCCATTAACTGTCCTCAGACGAGAGGTTCTAAACATCCAAATAGATTAGGACAACTCGGCTGACACAACACTACCACCATAGACAAGCAGACAGACAGGTTAACAGCAAGCATAAACGGACACGGAACTAAACTGAACAACATCGCCAGTGCAGCTGTGAAATTATCATGCAATTTCTGGGGGGCTAGCACAACAAACTGTGTACGCCAACCTTCCCAAAGGCCACCAGCTTGCACAGAAACTCAAGGGCATAGAAAGCAGTGAACGTGGCATTAACATTGTGCAGCACTCTCCCCACTTTGCCATTCTGATGACTGGAGTGGACAGGCTCAAACTGAAAACCACCATAAACAATACAAAGAATGAGTAAACAATGGAACTGACGCAAATGTTGCTTGAATAAAAACTAAATGAAGCTAGCTACATGCTGTAACTGAGTAAACAAACAAAAGATAAAAATAAAGAAAACCACAAAACTATGTGTGAATAACTGATTAAAACCATACAAATAAATATGAACCCAAACTAAAATGCTAATACTAAGAACAGCAAGAAGAACAAGAAATGTATTCGGTCAAAAAAGAATTAGGCCTCCGGCCTGTAGACATACAATAAGTGAGTACGTGAGCAAATAAAAAATCGGGAGCAGAAATGTGAAACAATAAGTACTTATACAAAATTTTCACATCAGCTTTCCTCAAGTCACAGACATAACCCTCTCTCTTTCTTTCAAAGCATAGAAAACATACATTGCAATATCTCTCGTAGCCTCGACACTTTCATTACTCAACAGACGTTTCCAAACAATTATACGATCTCTCAGGTTCATACCAACGATGTGTTTAGACAGATATTTTGCTCTTAAATCACCATACAGTGAGCAATCAAAAAAGAAATGCCATTCATCTTCTTCTTAACATCACAATAAATGCACAAAGGGTTAACTGCAGTGTTATATGATGGATTTTCAAACTAGTAAGACCTAACCGGAATCTGGTGAAAAACACTCTAAACTTATTTATCGTTAGTTTAGCTAAATACTTTCCTGGGCATAGTAATGACTTGAAAGATCGATAGAATTCAAACCTCTCATTTCCATTCAATTTTGCATTCCACTGCTGATGATAAATAACAACTAAAAAAATTACAATGATTATGCCCAATGTGGACACCCTACATGTCCGCCTTCAAGTGCACATACTCCTGTCCACACGTTTCTGATGTCTTTAGCAGAGACCGAACACTGTAAGAAGGCTTACTTTACCAAGGAATTTACTCTGCTGTTTTAAAGATAGTCCAACACAAATATGAAATCCTATCCTTCCTATCCTTAACTGGAAAGTTGTAGGGGCACCACAGATGATCCTTTAACCAATGTACTCCCATCTTACTCTGTCCTCAGCAGTCCTCATGGCTTCACTCAGTGTTAAACCAGGCCATTTTCAAATGTCTTCCCACATCTTTTTCTGTCTTCCTCTTCTTCTGCATCCTTGCACACTTGTAGGATGATCTTTGCATGGCCTGATGCTCTGGTGATGTGGCCATACCATCAGAGTTTCAGTTTCTTCATCACTGTGAGCAAATTATCGTGTTGTTCAATGGCTTGTGTGAAGGTCTGTTGGACTTTATCATTGGTAATGTGCTGGGTCAAGGAAATGCCCAGAAGTCTTCTGTAGCACATCATATCCATGCTTTGTATTCTTCGTTGTAGGTCTGCTGTGAGGGTCATGTTTTGCAAGAGTATAGGAAAATGCAGATGACAAGGGAGCGCAGCAACTTTACCTTGGAGTGTAGACTGATGGTTCTGTCTTTCCAAATTGGCTTCAACCTCACCAGGGCAGCTTTGGTTGTGCGATCCTTGAGAGGACTTCCTGTCAGGACCCACTGTCCGATACAATTACTCCTAAATATTTGAAGCTGTGCATCATGCTGAGGAATTGGCCTTGGACTTTGATGTCCATGTTGATGCCATTGGTGTTGATGGTCATCATTTTGGTCTTCTCTGCGCTTATTTCCATTCCAAAGGCTCTGGAGGTGGTGTCAAGCCTCTGTACCAGCTGTTCAGGCGCTTGTTCCTCTCCAGCCAATTAATCCAATATGAAATAGTGAAGAATTGTATAAAAGGGAGAAATCCAAAGGTCATGCCTGGCAGGAATCCAAGTTCCATCAGTTCCTTCACTAGGATAAAAGCATTATATTGTACATCATGATTCATTTACATCGTAGCATTCTAATATTCTTATATGCCAATGATTAACTGATCAATAAAACAGATCTATGTCTGCGTTAAATGGATTAATGGAGAAGTTGTTTTGCCACAGTGCCTTGCTGCATGTTTGCATGCATACATTCATGAGATTTATGTCTTGGCTACCATTCACATGCACATTCATCTATTAGCTGTTTTCTGATCATGAGTATTCAACAAGGTGAAAACAGCACTGGATTCATGGAACCTGCTTATATGTTAGTATGTTTAACAGAAATTCACTCCAGCCAAGAACATGACTGTTACAGGGGTTGACATGACCTTACTTCCCAATCTATAAGCCACTACTTGTTCCTCCCTCATCTTTGACCCTCACAGCAACTATTGGTACTTGGTTTTTCCAAATTTCAGTTTTGACTGGTGTTTAATGTACTGACATGGCATATTAACAATCATTGATATTGCACCAATGGACTGTAGAATATGAGTTGTTCTCCAAGCAATATTTAGTAGTTTGCTCAGTGAACACACCACCTGACAGAGAAAGAAGAAGCAGATGATATGGAATCTACCAGAACAGACACAGATGGCAGTTCCGACAACATGTCGTCTGAGCTTGGACTTGAGGACGTTTCACTTGAGCTATGGGAATGTGACACACAGGATGAAGAATTCAGTTGTGGCTAAAACATCACCTTCTTCAAATATTTTTCACGACTTTTATTTGTTTGAAGTTTTTTTTAAAAGGGGTTAAAGTTGGAAAATTTCATATTGACGGCTCCTGCCTTGTTGCTGAGTAAATGGGTTGCGTCGATAACGAATTTGAGCTGTGCAAGATTCAAACATCGAGGATGAAAGACATGAGGTTGACAAGAGGAAATGCAATATCATGGTATTTGGTCTGACAGAGAGTGATGGGGCAAATAATAAAGAAAAGATTGAAAATGATGTGAAAAAAAAAGGAACTTAATCACCAAGATTGACTCCAAGCTTGCCGATGAGCCTATCGAAGATGCCTTTCGTCTTCGATCAAAAGAGCCGGGCAAACCCTGACTTTTTTTTTTCGGGTGTATAATGAAACGGTTCGTGACACTTTAGTGAAAGGCACATACGGCTTGAATAAAGGGGTGCAGTTTGATAACCGCATTTATTTCAACCCGGATTTGACACCTCTACAGAGACAGAAACACAACAGATAGAGACAGGGGTTAGGTACAAAAAAGAAAGAGACTAAACATGATGACTGGATGATTAGAAATGGGAAAATAGTGAGGAAAACACAAAGCAGAGGGGGAGCTGGAGGACAGCCACAGGCCCAGGGGGTTGGGAGAAAGGATCAGTTGGTGGAAAAGAAAGGTGAGGGGGGACAGAAAAATAATTGAATTGACAGTGAAGATGTACATAGTGTAAATAATGAATGTTAAGTGCAAAGGTGTATATAATGTACAGGATGATATTATGGTGATATATTCAAATGTAGACAGTTTATTAAATGGTGTGGTGTATCAATTTTAATTCATCAGATTAACATAAATTATACTGATTTTCTTTTTTTATGGTTATTAAATAAAATGAGTGAGTTACAACAATTGATGAAAAAGATGCTACTTTGATTGCACTTACTGAAATTATTGCAAAAAATCAAAGTGATGTTACAGAGGCAGAATATAGTATTCCAGGATATGAATGCTTTATGAACAGGAAACATAAACTTGGTGTTGCCATTTATGTCAAAGAAAGTCTGCATGCCCAGCAGTGTAAGGAACTAAACAACTCAGATTTTAAAGAAAGTGTTTGGTGTCACTTTAAGTGCCCTGGTGGCCTTAGCGTTCTACTAGGCTGCATTTAAAGAAGCCCCAGCACTTCAGAAGAAAACACTCAAAAATTATTTGAATTACCGAGATCCGATACCATTCAGAAATTTGATAAAGTTTCAGATGGTGAGAAATCCTACTCGACGAAGAGAAGGGCAAAAACCGAGTAGCGTGGATCTGATTTTGGTGAACAGTGAAGATCTTATTTCAGGGATAGAGTACTATTCTGGACTGGGTAAGAGTGATCATGATGTGTTGTTGTTGTTTAAACTGGAAGGTTTGGACACTGCACCAGAGGAAGGTAAAAGGGAGAATTTCAATTTTAAACAAGGTAACTATGATAAACTCAGGCCTACGTTGGCTGAGGTAGACTGGAGTAGTATAAATGGTATAACTAGTGTTGAAGAAAGCTGGTTGTTAAATAAAACAAATATTATTGCAGCTATGGAGCAGCATTTTTCTTCTCCCTTGAATAACTGCATCTGTTAAAAAAAAAAAATTAAAAAAAAGAAGAAAAAGAAAAAAAGATCAAGAACAAAAGCAAAATGATAAGAAAATAAAGTATGAGAAACAGAAATAAACACTGTTCCTTTTCAAGCTAAACAAACAGTACTGATGCCAGGTGTCCTGTTCCTGTCACTGCAATGAAAAAGAGAAACATTAACCTTTCTAAACTGGAGAAGAGGGTGCGATAAGTGACTCAGGAAACGCAAAGAACCAGAAAATAAAGAAAATGGAATGAAAATAACAGTTACCCAGAGCTCTCTTGTCATGTTACACGTACAAGTGATAGAAAGAGATATGCATTGCCAAGAACCCCGAAGTCATGTTTGCTAATCCAAACAAGTTTGATATAATATTTGGTGGTTTTTTAATAAAAATTGTTTTAAAAAATTATAAAAGTCAGCATAATGACAAAAGTTATAAATTAATAAAAAAACAATATGCAGCTAAGAAATGTAAATGTCAATTCCACATAAATGCAAGCCAGCCATGGGTTAAAAAAAAAAAACAAAGAGGGGAAAAGATTACAAAAGAACAGAAACCCAACAGGAATAACTAAGAACAGTAAATTATAAATACAACATGTCAAAAATATTGATTTAAATTAAATAATTAGCCACCCACCCATAAAAACTGAAAAATGGTTTTTTTTTGTTTTAAATTTTTATTTTTTAAAAGCCATCTTTTTACACAATACTAATTGATTGGATATTTTTTTTAAGATTCAAATCAGCTTCAAGTCCCATGGGAAAAACAGAAACTCCTTTAGAGAAATTAAATAAATAACAAAATGCAAGAAATAAACAAATACGGGAGTTCATTCATCTTACGAGAAACAAAACCAGAATTGAATTGACACCAACATAAGACAGCCACGTTTGAAAAACATTGTTGTACATACTTATACATAGAATATGCAAAAACAAATAACCAATGAAAAAACAAAAACAAAATCCAAAAAAGCTGTCAGCTTCCCAAGTAGATCCACATCAGAGTCCAATATGCAAGCCATCCACACTTCCAGCAAAATTAATATTTATGCAAGGAAAAAAAAGCTACAGCAACAACAACAACAAAACTATAAAGGTGAAAACAAGAGTACAATCCCATAAACAGAACCACAGACTGATTACATGGCATAAATGTGCAGCAGCTATAATGCCAGGTAATGCGCCTGTGTGTAGTCCCAAGCTTCATGGTGGTCCCAAAAAGCCGAGTCCCAAGAGAAGTACGTACACAAAAAGGCATTCCAAGAAGATCCCATCTCTCAAGTCAAATCAAAACCTCATTGCACAGCAGGCCTAGCCAGCATTTGACAGACCCCTCAGACCTTAAACTTCACATCCATGCGTGCAAATGTGAGGCATGACTCGCTGACAAACTTTACCGAGCCTCAAAAAGAAAGAGCCAAGCTCTGAGTAGCCATTATGGACTTCACTCCCAAGAAGCAAACTTTGTGAAAACAATTTTTGGGTAGAGATTCTTCTGTTAAAAACATGGGATGGTATAACTGTATCCACCCAGGGTTATGTAAAAAAACATTATAGGCTGTTATACTTGCACTCTAACAAGGCTTGTGTCTAAAATGTTATAGAGTGGTAAATTTACATCCACCAAGGATTATGTTCTACAAGCTATGATTACTGCAAGCCTGTTTCTGAGTTTTACGCAAAATTACTCCTAGTAGTATTTGGACGGCAAGCGAATTATCTTGCCATTTTCTTTAGCATGTAGGTGGGTAGTGGCAGCGAAAGGCAAAAAGCACTCTCTGTTCAAGGGAAACAAAACGTTTTAGGTAGGAGTTGTCTGGCCTTCAGAAGTAGGATCGGAGATCAATGCCAGCAACTTGAAAATGGCCCTTATTAAATGCTATCCCCTGGGGGAATAAAGGAGAATATAGGTTTCTCTTCAATGGGGAAATCAAGGACTGTATTTCCTAATGTGATAGCAGCATTAGCAAGCCTCAAATGTGCACTGATGGGTTGTGCAGCTTCAAGCCCGCCCCAGCTGTAGAGACAACAGGTTTAGTACTCACACAGATGCCAAAACTAAACATCTTCAAAATGCTCTCTATAGTGAAGAGGGCCGTACATGTGGCATTCAGGTACTGTAGCATCTTTCGGTAATCGGTGGGCATCTGATCGTACTGTACAACCGAGGCAAAATGACACACATCAAATGACACAACATACAAAAACTAAACATATAACGAACATATCAAGCAACAACCTGTTCTTTGTAAACATCAAATGGAAAAGGTGAAGGAGTGGAAAAAGACAAATGAGAAAGACGAAAGGGGCATCAATAGATCAAGGGTTGGTGTTAGACAGAGGGAGAGAGAAAGACGAAAGGGGCATCAATAGATCAAGGGTTAGTTTTAGACAGAGTGAGAGAGAGAGAGAGAGAGAGAGAGAGAGAGAGAGAGAGAGAGAGAGAGAGAGAGAGAGAGAGAGAGAGAGAGAGAGAGAGACGAAAGGGGGCATCAATAGATCAAGGGTTGGTGTCAAACAGAATGGGAGAGAGAGAGAGAGAGAGAGAGAGAGAGAGAGGGAGGGGGGAGAGAGAGAGAGGGAGAGAGAGAGGGAGGAGATGAGAAAAAGAAAAAAATTAGTGTGAAAAGTTCCTCAAAACAACAGTCATCAAAATTTAGCAAATGTCTTCTTTCAAACTGACATACACAAACATTAAAAAGCACATTATCAGAGATAAAAACACATGACATATTACATTTTATTTATCATTTTGTATCTTGTAACCTGTTATTGCTAAGAAGTCTGGTTATCATTGTCAATGCTGCAACGGTGTAAACTGATAAACATAAGAAAAAGGATGAGGTTTCATAAGCTGCTAAAAGCCACCTTTCTACACCATGTTCAGTGGAAATGTTAGTAAATATTACATTACTGTTGCCGTTTCCCAAATGCACTCAGCACAGGTATCAAATACGTTTTGTGATGCTGCATGGGAAAATCAGGCAAAGGTACAACTTTTGGTTTACTTTCATAATTTACAATTCTACAATGATAAAAATTTCAAATTGCTGATGGTTATAACATAAGCAAATAAACATAATATAAACTGTATCACAATAATCTTATACTGATAAATAAGGCAAAAACTTTTCTAGTAATCATCATAATCACCATCATTGCTATTTTCACATGGTTAATAGTAGCAAGATGCCAATCTGTCAGTCAAAACTGTCATCTGCTACAGCACATTTGAACTTACTATATTCATCTTTATGCAGAAAACAAACCGTGTATGTTAGAGAACAGGGCCAAAGAGAATGGTAAAGTCTTTATTACCTTCATCATCAAGACGATAGTGTTGAGAGCAATGAGTACCATGATGAAATACTCAAAAGCGGGGGAGACCACCATTTTCCAAATCTTGTACTTGAAGGAGCGTTTGTTCTTTGGCATGAAACGGCACAAGGGCTTGGCGCTGATGGCAAAGTCTATACATTGTTTCTGGAACAGGACCACAGCATGGTTAGCAAACAAAATAACCGATACCAAAAGCTACCCATTCATTGCCCTCATCATGTGCTTTGCAATGAATTCTTAAGTCAATTATTTGACATTCAGACCTTTAACAGTTGAAAAAAAAGTGTAATTGGAAAGCTATGGTCATTTTATCCTCTTTCTGCTTTTACATACAATTTTTTTAAAATACCTCTTAGGTGTGAACATACCACAAAAAATGTATTCATATCCAAATAGGAATGACTGATTTAAAAGCTATAAAATTTCAGCTTTTATCATGGCTAATATATCACCAACAGTGTTCATCCATAGGAATGGCAACAAAATATGTCAAACATATACAACTTGTAGAATATCCTATTTTCTGGTATGCAAATTCTTCCATTTTTACACGCTTTATTGAGCTTCTATCATAAACATTGAATTACCTTATTTTCAGTATATCAAAATTGAAATCTTTTATTTGTTAAAAAATTTCTTATTTTAAAAAATAAAAAAAAATGAAATTAAACTCAAGTTTATTGTAATTATTGTTGTGATTTTTTTTTTTTTAATTAGAGAGCACTCATACCCCCATTGTAATTGCCAAATCTGGATAAATAAAGTTGTTTGAATTGAATTGAATTGAATTGAATTATTTTAAAATAATTATTTTTAAATATTTTAGTTTGTTTATTTTATTTAATGTTCTTTTTTTGAGGGTGAGGGAGAGATTTTATAATTGATCATGTCCCAAAAACATAAAAATTAGGCCAAAACGTGCAGGATTGGCAAAAATAGTTTACAATGTGCTGCTTCTCTACAACTAAACATATGAGCCATATATATTGAAAACAACAATACACATTTTCATGTGCTTTTGTCTAATACAAATATATATTTGTTGCTTTTATATAAAATACATTTGACACATTTACATAAGGTATATAGTTATTGCATTAATAGTAAATTATAATATATTTTATACACTTACAAGAACTAACAGACAATATACTGACAACTTTAATAGCCACAGATATATCAAGATTACAAATTTGTACTCAATATTAATTCTGTGCTGTTATTTGACTATAAGAAGCAGCGTGTATGTATTTTTATTAGGTGCTATAGGACCTCTTCTAGGGAAAAAAGAAACAGTAGCTTTCTAGTAATAAAAACAAGAAATTAACAGTGCAATAAAATGTGTAGAGCCCAATGCACCTCTAAAATGGTAAAATGGATTGTTAAAAATATTATAAAATAGAAAAACAAGAATTACAAAAAGAAATAAGAACAAACCCTCAGTTCAGAATTTAGAATGTGCACAATGGAAACAAAAAACTTGTTTAAAAAAGACATTCTAAAGAAAAAGAACGCAGATCTCCTCAATAAAGATTTCAGAATGTCCACATGCATGAATTACTCTTTGGTAAGATGTATGAGAAACCAGGCAGAAATGCAAACTATTAAAAAAATTAAAACTGTTTTATGATTGCATTGTATAATGATCTTGTATAAAAGGTGGATTATATAAGCTAGACCAACTGGTGTCTACATGTCACCCAATAGACCCCAACTATTAATAAGGTTCAGGACAGAGCAACTGTATGAAGATTTTTTAGTATATAGTGTAATATAATGTGGACATGTGACAGGAATTTAGAGGAAGATTGTCAAATGATTAATTCATTGCCCATTCTCATACAACAATTTTTAATATAACCTTAAAAAATTGCCATAATTTGAAACACGGAATAAAAAAGAGGGTTATAAATTACTTATCAATAAAACAATTTAGCAAGATTTTTTTTAAATCAGATCTTTTGTAGTAAAGATCAAGTTTCAGTACAATTACACACTGAATCAATGCCTGGGTTTTAATACACAGTACCACATTTTTTAACAGCCTTTTCTGCAACAAAAGGGCCCTTTGGAAGTAGAAAGACGTTAGCAACAACTAGATTGGAAAAAAATTGTCAAAGCAAAAAAGAGAAAAGTTTGAAAAAGAGAGAGAGAGAAAGAGAGGGAGGGGAGAGGGAGGGAGGGAGGGAGAGAGAGAGAGAGTGACAGAAAATCAGAAGGGGAGGCTAAAAATACTTTAGGGGATGCTAAGTCAAAAATGTATTTGCCTTATATAGCAAACGCATCTTTCAGTATAATTGCATTCTCTCGCACAAATATGACAAGACCCATCCTTCCCAAGCAATCTACACATTTATCCAAACGCATGTATCTTAAAAAGTTAAATACACAGTCAAAACTCTTGAGATGGGACATGGATATGGAGATAACTGAAGGCTCTTTACACTATAGATAGATAAAAGAAGGGTCTGACACATAACAAAGACATATGTTTTCAAGATATTGTACTTCACAAAACTGTTCACAACCACAACAATCTAAAAAACATCACTTGAGGGTCGATCCACGAATCTCTGGGCATGTAACATACTTCAAGGTCAAATCACATCACATGACAATCACAACATCCACTGTTCAAACACGTTCACATCTCCTAAGGGGGGACATTTGGCTTCGGCTAGGGGAAAACACTGCGTTGCCAAGGAAAGCAAGTTAAGCACGTTAAACCAACTGCTGAAAAAGTCTACCCTTTGCAATGAATTTTCCCAAAGATACAGCTAGAAAGTATCTGGCTATGGGGACAGTTCACTGCACAGACAAAAGCCAGCCAGGGCCACCTCAACAGTAAAAACATAAGGAGACATACTGAATCTGAAAGATATACACCGAGATAACTCATTTTTCTTTAATTTCTTAACACTGCTCTTAGGATGTGATAGGAAAATGTTTTAAATAAGAAGATTGAAAGAAGAATTTAAAAGTATCCCAGAAGAGCAAAATATGACAGTAATTGAACTGTCTAAAATGAGAAAAAAAAAATGGAAACAAAAAAAGAAAAACAGACCAATGTATTAGGGAAGAAAACAAAAACTCCAGATAAAATGTGCAAGAATTAAGAAGTAAAATTATGCAAGTAATAAAGTGGACGCTGAAGGCAAGCACAATGCAAAAGAAATTATCTGATGGATCAACACCATGAGAAAGTTGTGCACACTATGTGAGAAACAGCCACACTACTGGCACTCCACTCTGGTGTAACTTGAACAAGAGTGGATCCAGCAAAATATAAAATGATTGTTTTAACATCAACCGTCACACTGCTGACACCAACCCGCCACTCCTGTCCTCCTACACTGCTGACACCAAACAAGACAATTAAATTTTATATATATTCGTTATACCCTTTATTTTTTTCTTCTGGATTTGCAATTTGTCATTTAGGAGTTGCACACTGTATGCTTGGAAACAGTGATTTTCAAACTAAATATACTTTCTACACAATTTTTATGCCACAATGTCTCCTGGACAAGAAACATTTCGCAATCATTTCAATTAATGGAAAAAAAAATCCTATATTTTAAAAACAAAAATTGTCATTTCTATTATTCTCAATCATTTTCATATTATATTTTACGAAAATCCTATATTGTGAGAAGAAAAAAACTCTGTTGGATTATTTTAAATAATTTTTATTAAAAAAATAAACTAAACTGTAACTAGCACTGTTTTTAAAAAAATTAATATGTATTATTTTAGGGACTTTCACACAAAACTCCATTCCCAAAACGTTTACTAACAAGTTTTCACTTTAGTTCCAAAAATACAAGACCTTGAACAAAAATAAAAAAATGAGATGGCTCCATTGTTCATGTTATAAACTTGGGTATTCACCAGCGTTCACGAGGGTTGATATTAAAAGAAAAATGTCTATAAAAGAATCAACAAGTTTGCTTGACACTTCCATGAGAATGGAAATAAATACAATTTTAAAAAAAAGTGTAATATATTCCAATCTTCACTTGATTACAATGTCTCAAAATTGTAAACTTACATTAAAAGGAACATGGTAAACCAACTGTTTTCACTAATGACCATTACAAGAAATTACACCATTTGTCCATGACAATTTCTTTGAAAAAAATCTCTATGACCATTTCAATAAAATTTTTATTTTCCTAAGAAGTTTAGCGGGTTTTTTCTTTCGCACCATGTTTATGATTTCCCCTGGTTTTTAAAACTTTTTTTATTTTATTTTAACATGTTCCTTTGCCTTTTTAATCTGTAAAAATCTTCTCTTGTTCCAAAATTTCCATTGAAAAAAACATGGGAAAAACACCCCATTGTTGTACCGAGTCAAACAATATAAAAATGAGGAACACCGACAGGGACTTGCCATGCAGACATGACACATGATGAAAAAAAAACACCACAGCCAGTGATAAAATGGAAAAAACAAAAGAAATAGAGCAATGCACAGCAAACTCAAAAATAATAACCAAACTAAAGGAGACAGCGAGCAAGAGAGAGCAAGAAAAAATTCAAACACGACCAAGTGCCAAATTCCCATTAAAAAAAGTAGGAAAAAGTCACACCAGAAGCTGCTGCAACCAAGAAAAAGGGGGGGGGGAGGAGGAGGGGAGAGGGAGGGTGAGAGAGGAGGGCCAAGGAGTGTGGGGTGGAAGAAGGCCATGCAGGCAAAGGGGGTGTAGGGATAGAGGGGGTGGAGGTGGGCCTGGATCAGAAGGACTTGGGGAAACAAGAAACTAAATCCAGATTGAAAGGGAAGAAGGGGATTGAGACTGCAGATTGAGAAGAGAAATAAAGTAATAGAAGCTAGGAAGGAGGGAGGGAGAGAGAAAAAGAGAGAGAGAGAGAGAGAGAGAGAGAGATGCAGAGAGAAAGAGAGGATTGGGTGAGGGAGGAGGGAGAGGAGAGAGTGGGGTAGGAGGAGTGGGGGACTAGATCTTGAATGTTTAAAAAAATGCCAGAATTTTGAGAAGGGACTGGATATTTGGTAAGCAAGACCAGAAGAAATTAAAAGAAGGGATCTAAGAATGAATCTCAAAAGACCCTTCTTTTCTTCTTCTTCCGGTCAGCAACCACGATGTATGGTTAAGATCACTGACGTTGTTTACTGGGATGAACAGCTTATAAAGGCTTAACGAAAATGGAGAGAAGCAGCTGTATTTGTGATAAAAACTGACAAAAACATAAAAGGTGGTTTCCTTGTTTAACGTTTCTTATGTTGCAAGTTGACAGAAAGACTACTTGCAGCTAGGGACGAGGAAAAAAGAAAGGGACTTAGAAAGATGTAAATACTACTCCAGTGATAATTAAGTGTTTGTTGAAGTCAAAAAAAGAAATAAGAAGGTACAAAACCCGAGGAGAGCAAAAACTAATGATTTCATTTCTTTGTTTTGCCTTTGCAGATGAAACAGGCAGAGAAGAAACAAACTGGCACGGGCTACTTTAAAGAAGATCAGACAGCATGGGGAGGATGGGTTGAGAGAAGGAGAAGTGAGGAGGGGAAGGGGGGAAAGGAGGAGGGAAGGGAGGAAGGGGGAAGGCAAGGAGCTGAGGCAGCGTGGAGGTAAGGGCATTTAGCAGACAATAGCAGGATGGGGAAGAGGCAAAGTGGGGGTAAAGGCATTTAGCAGACAATATCAGGAGGGGAATAGGCAGGGTGGGGGGAAGGCTGCTAGCAGTAAAAGGCAGCAAATATGAGGGGAGTGGGGGGTGGGGGAGGGGAAAGAAGGTGGAGGATCAGGCGCCAAGGGCAGGTGGGGGAAAGGGCAGGCAGGCAAGGAAGGGATACCTGATTTTTGTCTAAGTCTTGGTCTATCAGCTCATTGTCCCCTTGCTCTTGGAAAGTAATGATGATCAGAGCGACGAAGATGTTGACGAAGAAAAAACGGAAAGACGATGAAAAATGCGATGTAGAAAAGAGCCATTTCCATGCGGTTGCCTGATTTGGGGCCAATGTCCGTCTCCGTGGCATCCATGGAATGTTTGAGCACACTGAAAAAACAAGACAAGCAGGTAGGCGCCTAGATTATAAGCTACAGGGTGAGCCAGGGTAGGGTAGGACCATTAACTAGCCCACTACGGCCACGCGTTACATGCTTGTACCTGGTTTTTATCTAGGTCCACCTCAATCAACTCTTTCTCGCCTTCCTCCTGGAAAGTGATGATGATCAGGGCCATGAAGATGTTGACAAAGAAAAAAGGAAAGACGACGAAAAAAGGAAACGTAGAACAAAGCCATCTCCATGCGAAATCCAGGCTTGGGGCCCTCATTCTCGTACGTGGAGTCCATCGAGTGCTTCAGTACACTGGAAGGGACAGAGGCAACCAATGCAAACACTTGCCCTCATCTATCTACCTACACTACCTATATCACTCCCCCACTAGCAAACACTCGTTGGAGTATTTCGCACTATGAAAACAAAAAAATAATAAAAACTAGTAAATTGTTAAGTAGTAAAACAAAACAGTATTATTTTTTCACTACGAAAGTAAAAACTACTATTTTCCACTAGGAAAACAAAAAAATATTATTTTGCAATAGGAAAACAAAAATGTTATGCTTCCCACTAGTAAAGGAACAAACTATTGCCTGTAGTAAAATGCATACTATAATATTTTCCACAAAGTAAAACTAACACAAACAATATTTCCATCAAAGAAAACACAAACACACACATACACACACACAAATCCTGTTACACTCGTCTAGTCCAGTGATAATTTTTACCCAGTATGAAAAACATACAAATATTTTCCACTATGACAATAAATTGCAAACCTAAAACACTAGTCACTTTTTGTGTGGAAATATTTATGCTCAATGCATTTTCATTAGTTTATTTCCTTCACTAGTTATCATCATTTTACAAAGAAAACGCCACTTTTAATATATGACCTTATGTAGTATAATATTCAGACAAGACGGCAAACACACACAAACCAATGTCTCTTGTTGAATTGGAACAAAAACTCCTGCTGGATCCTGTAAATGCACATTTCCGCACACTCAAAGAAAATACGAATTTATAAACCTACATTTTACATGTACTGCTTTGTTTCTGCTATGGTTATTACACAACAGGTATATTTTAGAGGTCTGATGCTAGCGGAATCGTACACTTCTGTTTCAAGAAAATTTTCAGCTTATCTTGTATCCCTTAGTCCTTTCTAACCACTGTCTCTTATCGTGTAACCAATGTGGTTAAAATTCAGGCCACTTTCTAAGTGAAAGCAGGACAGCTGCAATGCAGTGCCACCTACAGACAAAGGGAGGCACAGTCCTTCACAGCACTCTGTGAAATTCAGTCCAAACCCACCACCAGAGGAAAGGAAGCAGACTGATGCCTCAGAGCCTATCTTTGCGACAAGCTATATTAATATGTGTGCTATCTATTTTATATAGAGGGCCAAAGGCAGATAGCCAATGATGCCATCACCACTATGCTTCGCCTCGTTTTCTTTTAACTTCTAGTTAAGACTGAGTACATTCGTAAGATGGCCAGTGCCCAACCAGCTTCATTTATATTATAATAAGTCTAATATCGCTTGATTGTGTGAAAACACTTTTAAATTGGTTCATTAAACTGAATTTTTTCATACTATTGCACCTGAAAATTCAATATCTAGGTACTTACCTCTCCACGCTATTGTGCTAAACTTCAATGCATTGTGGTGAGTACAATGAACATGACAGACATTTGGAAATAAAGCAAGACTGCAATAGAATAACCACGCCAATGCAGGCAGACCCAAGAGAAGAGAAAAAAAAAGGCAACGTTTTCAATTTTGACAAGATAGATAGATAGATAGATAGATAGATAGATAGATAGATAGATAGATAGATAGATAGATAGATAGATAGATAGATAGATAGATAGATAGATAGATAGATAGATAGATAGATAGTTAAAATAGATAAATAAATAAACAGCAACAACAATACACCAGTACATGATTTCAATTTCTCAAGACATCAGAAGAGTAGCAATTCACCTCACTAGTTTTGAATGGGAAATAGAATTTCTTGTTTTTAATAAAAGACTATAATAACTTTAAACTTTAAAGTCAAATTCTCCAACAAGATATTTTTTATATTTGGCTATTAAAAAAATATAATTCTGAAGAAAAAAAAAAAGACACCTCATTACAAAAACAATTTAACACAAACAAAAGGATGTACATACCTTGGCCATCCCTCGCCTGTGGTGACAGTGAACAAGGTCAACATGGCGTTGACAAGGTCATCGTAGTGGAAATCCTGTCTCAGCCACATTCGATCTTTGACTGATGGGGTGTCACTGTTGCCTTCATATTCAAAATACTGACCCCTGGAAAAAGAACGCAGTGATTCCATTGTAATATACACTAGCATGAACTTAACTGTACATTTTGTAGAATGGAAACAATGACAAGTAAACATTGCCCTTACATTCAAAAAGGCAGACAACGATCACATGTACAGGTTAGTTGAACAGTAACTGCCTATTGAAAATTGCTTATAACTTTTGGGAATAGTACAGTAGCGCATTTGCACCAATACAAAATGCACTGTAATCCTTCCTTACAGTGATAGAACTCAGTTTAACATTTAACACATTTGCCACGAAGGGAATTGGTAAATATTTATATTTGTGTATACATCATGTATTTATACAGTAAGTACACACTCGACGGCTGTTGACATAGGCTTGTGGCGTATTTATTCGCAATGGGTCAGTACTATGAATTTGTTCTAGTCATATAACATGTAACTTGTTATTTTAATGATCCTAACCATTGTTATGGTACTCTTAGATGTAATCTAGTTATGAGATAGGCAACCTGCTCAGTTATGTCTTTGCTGTGTATTTTATTACTAATGTGTTTTAAGAATGTTGTTACTGCACTGTATTATGTAATTGGTTGTTGACTGTCATCTATGCATAGGTGAATGTAGAATGTTCTAGTCATGCCTCTACCTTTTAAGCACTGCCATTATAATCATGCATAGTCCGCGATATGTATAGTTTAAGACAACAACTTGTGCTTTCATTAGATTATTTTTGTGTGTGTGTGTGTGTGTGTGTGTGCTTTCTCTGCGTGAATGTTAAATTATTAGTTATTAATGATGTCGGGTTTAGATTGTGAATGTATTTGATTTAAGGTTGCTGCTGTGCCATTAGAAATGAATGTGTCTCTGCTATTTGAGTATATAAAATGGATATATTGCATGCTTCTTGCGGACGACAAGCCAAAGACAAATTTCTGTATGTGATGAACATCAGACAATAAAGTTATATTGTATTGTATTGTATTGTATTGTATTGTATTGTATATTTCCTAGTTCAGGGATATCTCAGTAATAAGACAATGCTATATAAAGACTGTTTGGAGAACAGATGGTTTACGTCCCCTATACGCCTAGGTGTCCGGGGACACAAATTTACTTAACAAACAAAACAAACAGATGGTTTGTTCTCGTGTGCATCTGAGAGTGTCTGTGATTGAATGAAATAGGAATATGATAGAGTTTATAAGTGGAATGAAAGATAGACTGTGAAAAACGAAGGGTGACTGCTTAATTTGTGCGACTTGGAAATATTGTGTTACTGTTTAGGCTACTTCTATTTTTCAATGTGGTGATTCTGGATTCTGTTCAAGACAGACAGGGTATTTTGAATATTTATATTTTGTGACTTACTTGTTTGAAATATCATATTGATAACTAATTTCGTAAATGCATAAATAAAATATTTTCATAAATCAATCAATTAATTTTTTGTCAGACCGAAAACAGGATTGCTGCAGAGAAAGATAAAATCAGATTATAATTCAGCTATATATTATTTTATTACTTTAGTTTTTTTTAAATTCCATTTTAATTAATATTCTATTACTTTGAGTGAGAAAGAAGAGACCCATAAAATTAGCAAAACGTATATTGGTATTGTGTTTCAACTGTTATGTATTTTATGTCTTGAGTATTTCAAGTTATTTCTCTGTGTCAACTTGTGCAATTGTATAAGTCATTTTGATGAATGCATGTATACATGAAATTAGAAAGTTAAAAACCGTTTACAAACTAATATTAAGTTTGTAGGAATCTTCCGAAAATAAAGCTAATTATTTCATAATACGCATGGGAAGTTTATGACAATGCTGATTTTCTGCGCATTTCTTTCCCTTGCCACTGAATTTTTTATAATGATGTATATTTTTAATATGACTCACTTCACTATGCCAGCCAAATAAAGTCCTATCTTCATGACATTTTGTGTTTGGGTGGATAAATATTTTGTGTAGCATTTCCTATGACCGCAGTTGTCTAATGTGGAATATATTTGGTGGGAATAAAATGATGAAGAAAAAAATCTTGTAGCCACTCATGGTGGCATGCATCAGGTACCTCCTCTTTCATCATCGGAAGAAACAGAAGGGACATCACTCACTTCAACATCATCTAACTCTACATTAGCTGGTGCATCCCCCCTAGACCCAATTTTGCGTTATCCTCAATGCCTGAAAACTCTTCTTCAGAGTTGAAGCCATAATGATTTCAAGGATAAAATCCTCATCTGCCATTTTGCAAATGCCAATTGCAAACTTCTCAGAATTTGTTAATATTATTTTTCAGCTAAAAGTAAGCCATCCAATACATGCAATGAAAGATTCGGCAGCAATTTGCAACAGGAAGTGTAGTTGTGAGGATGCCCGTATGTACGTAACCATGGTTGTGAAGGGAGAGTTTACAGTAGGTATCTGATGGCGAAATATGCCACCGGCAGTGAATGAGGAGAGAGAGGGCTTGGCAGTACATACCGCCTGTAGCATGCTAAAGGTTAATAGGGAGTTACTCTTCAACTAGTCTGTACATGTTTCTCAATATACTTACCACCAACTAGCACACATCATTCCGTAATAAAATGCATGCAGTCGCAACTCTCAAGGTATTACTAAAATTATGTTGAATTATCTTGAAAATTGGGAAAAAAAAACAACAACACAACAATAAAATCATGTCTGATCATGTACGGGCACTTATCATTTAATGATAAAATGTCAGTTGCTGCATATATTTCATGGGTTTCAAAAAATGGAACCCCCCTCCATCCTTTTAAAAAAATAATTGAGAAAAGAAAAGAAGAAATTGCTCCTAGCCCTTACTGGCATTCATCTCTGGTGGTCTTGGACTCGTCAGTACAGTAGAAAAACCGGCCGCTGAACAGCTGCACAGCGATGACGGCGAAGATGAATTGGAACAGAATGTACACAATCAGAATGTTGGACACGTTCTTCAGCGAGTTCACAACGCAGTCAAACACAGCCTGAAACAATATCAAATAAAATTATTTAAAAATTTAAAAAATAAAAAAAAATACATTTAGCAGGAGCTTTGTGAGGTTTTACTCGGTTGTGAGAACAAGTAGCATGCGAATGAGGTAGGATCAACTCATCATATTGACTTCAAAACATATATACATGTTTATGTCTGTCTGGCAAGTTTCCTGTAAATGTCTGGGCAAACAAGCTAACTTCCGATGCAGATGCTGCCGACTTGTTCGGCCAATATGGTCCAGTTTGACTGAATATATGTCAGAATAGTAGGGTGTCAAGGAGCAACATGACAGAACGTATCATCATCATAGTTTCAGCTGGATTTGGTGTATATGTAAGGTAAAAAGCGTTCCTGTAATGATCAAAGGGGGGAGGGAAGTGTTTTGGACCTCTTTTCTCTAGACCAGCTTAATGAGGGTGAAGCCTATATCTCCTCTCCCTAGCTGCCATACTTTTCCCAGTTCTAAACAGATCCAGGTACCCTTTTCACAGCTGGGTGGACATGTTTCAATCTTTTTGTGTGGTGTGGTAGTTGCCTCCTCCATGCAGTCACCCATTCAAGTACTAATCCTTCCTTAATATGAAACATTGCTTAGACCACTACACTACTGCCGGACGCTCCTTAATATGAAACATTGCTTAGACCACTACACTACTGCCGGACGATCCTTAATATGAAACATTGCTTAGACCACTACACTACTGCCGGACGATCCTTAATATGAAACATTGCTTAGACCACTACACTACTGCCGGACGCTCCTTAATATGAAACATTGCTTAGACCACTACACTACTGCCGGACGATCCTTAATATGAAACATTGCTTAGACCACTACACTACTGCCTGGCGATCCTTAATATGAAACATTGCTTAGACCACTACACTACTGCCGGACGATCCTTAATATGAAACATTGCTTAGACCACTACACTACTGCCGGACGCTCCTTAATATGAAACATTGCTTAGACCACTACACTACTGCCGGACGATCCTTAATATGAAATATTGCTTAGACTACTACACTACTGCCGGACGATCCTTAATATGAAATATTGCTTAGACTACTACACTACTGCCGGATGCTCCTTAATATGAAACATTGCTTAGACCACTACACTACTGCCGGACGCTCCTTAATATGAAACATTGCTTAGACCACTACACTACTGCCGGACGATCCTTAATATGAAATATTGCTTAGACTACTACACTACTGCCGGACGATCCTTAATATGAAACATTGCTTAGACTACTACACTACTGCGTCATCCAGCGTGTCTTATTTTATTTATTAATCAATTGTTCTTATATAGCGCTTTTCCAGCTCAAGAGATGCTCAAGGCCCTGGCCGACACAGGATCCAACACAACCTGCCCAAGGTGCCCACTTGCAGCCTTCGGTCGCATTGTGTGACGCCAAGACAACTGAGCACAATCCTGGGCAACTGGGGATTGGGAGAGGAGGGACCTAGTGCTTAATGGGCTTAGTTATGTTGGCTGCACTCGCCCGGCCGACACTGCACTTCAGGACCTTTCAAGTCGGCTATGCCATGGAATGCCTGCCTGTACAGACTATAATTATATATATCATACCTGTGAATATTTAAAGCATGTCACTTTTATCTGTGGGTTTAATTTAAAGATAAGTCTATTTGCACAATTTTTTTGTACCTTCAATTTGGACCTGCTCCCGATAAAATACAGACCTTGAGTTTGGGTACTCTGTTGATGGTCTTGAGTGGTCGAAGAACTCGAAGCACTCGGAGTGACTTGATGGTGTTGAGGTCCTTGCCAGCACTGTCACTGCAACATCAACCCAAGCAGGTGGAAGGCCAGAACAAACCACATTAACACCTGAGCTAAGGCTGGGCAATCACTGGCAAGTCTCACTTGGGCCAGGTCCAACAACGTTAACTCCTCAGCTAAGATAAACCCCCCCTACAGTCCTTTATAGGCAATAGACCATGTGCTGAAGATCATATCGGAGGCCTGCACTGTGTAATTAGGTTTTAGCATCATCGTCATCATCTACTTATTCACAGCTTTCATCATCTGGGACACTTCACTGCAGCCAAAGAAGGCAAGCAAAACCAAAATATTTATACATGACATACAGCAGTCAGAATGTTATATGCCTATAAATAAAACCATGAGTAATCATTACGTAATAAAGCGGTATTCAATACAAGTGTAAATGCATTCAAGCAAACCTTTCAAAACATAACAGCAAAAATAAACAAACAAACAAACAAATAAAACATGGCAACATACATACAAAGTAAAACAAACCATAACATTACAGCAAACATACTCATCACACACACACACCAAACACAACATTACTGCAAACATACTCATTACACAAACCAAACACAACATTACTGCAAACATACTCATCACACACACCAAACACAACATTGCTGCAAACATACTCATCACAAATACCAAACATAACATTGCTGCAAACATACTCATCACACATACCAAACATAACATTACTGCAATCATACTCAGCACACATACCAAACACAACATTACAGCACACATACCAAACACAACATTACTGCAAACACACTCAGCACACACACCAAACACAACATTACTGCAAACATACTCATCACACACACCAAACACAACATACTCAGCACACATATCAAACACAACATTACTGCAAACATACTCATCACACACACCAAACACAACATTACTGCAAACATACTCATCACACACACCAAACATAACATTACTGCAAACATACTCAGCACACACACACACCAAACACAACATTACTGCAAACATACTCAGCACACACACCAAACACATTTGTTCTCTCTTTGCCAAATACACAGGGCAAAACATCATCTTTTAACAAAAACTCAAGCCCCTTACTTGTTGCTCATACTACCACACAATTTAGGAACCAATGGGTGACTGTACAAAATGCTAAAGAGAGTTTAGTCAATTACATTACTGTCAGTGGCTCGCCCACTACACACACATGCTACACAAAAGCCTTGCTGGTCAATGGCGATTGTCAGCTCCAAAATATACCATCTCTAAAAATATGCATACAAATTAAACAGTTTTGATTTACAGTTTTCACATCAAATTTATATACTATTTTAATAGAATAAATGAATTCACACCATCCCCAATGGTATGAAAACTAACACTGCTGCCATTTTATTTTGGTCTCAATCCCTCATTGCAACTTAAAAATTGCTTGAAAAAGTTCTCACAATTTCCCATATAAATCTCAACAGCTTTCTTTGTAGTATTTATTATACTACCTTCATTCAATTGTTTATTCCTAGACTGCATTACACCTGTATTTTTCTTCTGGCCCTGTGCCAGCCGGATTCCGGCATTGCCACGTGCACCCATGTAATATTCATAATTATTGGACATGAAGAATACAAGCCACATAGGTGTCAGTCACTAATTAATGATCAATGCCCCCTCCTAGAAAAAAAACAACTACTTACTAATAATAGCCATGATGGAAGTATTATATTAGCGCAAAATGAAAGCAGCAGTGCCATCTAAAAATGACACCTCATCGCTGTCAGGATTTGAGCTTCAATCT
>CM072527.1:4956077-4963577 GCA_036898135.1 Oncomelania hupensis
GCACTAATTGACCTCCGATACCCCAACTTTTCTTGTCCGACTATGAAGGGAAATCCCCAATGTGGATTGATATATAACGTCTGGAGAGTGAAAAGTCCCTATTGGTACTACTTTTTGGTACATACAAGTGTGTGGCGTATGAATTTTTCATGAAATTCCTTGTTCCGAAGCTTGCTTGTGACACAAGTTGTGTTCGAATGTGTCTCTAGCCGGGTCGTGAAAAACTGAAGTGTTTCCTATAGATTTTCGACGATTTTTAGTTCAAAGTGAATTTTTTAATGTAGATAAACTCATCATCCATCTATTTCAAGTGTTTTCTTGCAATATTTATGTTGCATTTGTTAGAAACAATTTGTCAAAGTAAGTGACCGATTCTTTTTGGAAACCGGAAGTGATGGCTTCGTCTCCAGCGTCAGTAGATGTGTCGTCTGCTAGAGTAGCTAGGGCCTTGAATCGACCCGGTTTTGCTTCTGAAGAGCTCCAAGACCTGCTTTCAGACTATTTTTATGATGGTGCCAGTGGGAACTGTGATGAGGATTATGATTCTGACGAGCAGAAGCTTGATCCCGATATTAAACGATACTGTTTGTTTTCATTCAATGATTCATGTTTCGTAGGCCTCTTCGCTATTGGCGTGTCTTTAATAATCCGTCATTCTACTTGCATAGATTTAGGTAATGGTTGAAAAGGCGATATCAGTGAAAGAATTACAGTAGGAGTGTGGAAAATATTTCAGTAGTATATTTTGTTGGGTGGAGGTGGGGTGGGGTGGTTGAAAAGGTAAGTAGTCTGGCCTGCATTCAATATTACTAGCATGACAAGTTGACTATGTTCTCAGTATTTATTATTGTTGGTTTGTCTGTTTTAGGAAATGAACATGATGACTATTTACCAAATTACTAGTAATTAGTATTTGCTTTGATATTTGTGTTTATTTAAACTTTATAGAGCAAAATGACATGTTATTTTGATTTACACCTGTGACGCTACAGATTTATTCGACGTGCGGAAGGGAGTGGAGAATCAGGGAATTATTAAAGCTTGATTATTAGGACTGAAAACTACCTAATGAAACTTTTGTTTTAGGTTTGTAATCTTTGTTTGACTATTTGAACTGAGCTGATGTAGCTGCTTGCAATTAAACAAAAGATTACTTGACGGACGAGGGATTTAAGAGGGGGGGGGGAGGGAGGGGGCATTATGATAGGGTTTATTTTAGAAAAATGATTGATTCAGGCCATGTTATTGATATATTATTATGTGTTTGAGTTATTATAGACTTGCTAAACATTTGTTTTATTTGTAATATGTTTAAAAACACTATGCATTATGGATGGGTACAGAATAAAATTGTGCTTACTGTTTTAATTTGTTTATGTTCAGTATTGTGTGGATGGTGTATAATGTGAATTTTCTCATCTTATCTCAACTCACTGCCATATTGCTGCCATCTTCTTGATTGTTTTGATACCAAACACATGCATGGGAAAATTCTGGTTGTGAAGTAATGATCATTTTACAATTCAAAACTTTGAAGGCAATTTCTGGAAATTAGCCCCCGAGAAAATAAAATATTAAAAAAAATCATAAAACATCAACCAATAAAGATAAAACAATTCTGTTTTTTGCATTTTGAAGATTATTTTTAGTACTTTGTTAATAAATAAATAAGTAATTTTTCATATTTTGACACTTTAGCCTGGTTTTCTCATGCTGCAACACATATTACTGAAATGTGAAAAGGAGAAACAGAGGCTGCTAGCAGTGGGAATGGACAAAGAAAATGGAGGAAGAGGCATGTTGTATTTAAATATAAAACCCCCATTTGTATGCAAAGGTTAACAAAACCTTTCAACAGTTAAGGAAAGAGTTTGGAACCTCCTTTTCTCTAGGTCTGCTTGATGAGGACGGTGCCTATCATATCTCCTTCTCCCTCGCTACGTTACCTTCCCCGGTCCTAAACTAAAATTAAAATTTTTTCTCTAAATTTATTATTAATAAGCATACTTACTATGACTCACAAATTCAATGTTATTGGCGTTGCTAGGTAAATGCCCCTCAAAACGGAAGTTTATTCCGAAAAAAACAACCATAGAGTTGCTTCCCCTGCGCCACCAAACCCCCGTGCGCCACAGCTACAGTGAACGCCCACAGCGCTCACGGCCATAGCCACAAACCTCAGGAGTTATTTGGCACTGCGGGGAGGAGGGAGGGAAATTAGAAGTGAGTCATGGTAAGTATGCTTATTAATAATAAATTTAGCGAAAACATTTTAATATTAATTTCACATACTATACCATGACTCACAAATGCAGAGTAGCACGAAAAGTACAGAGGGAAGCAACTTATTTTAATTAAGCAGAAGAAATGGCCAAAGACTGCTGAGCAGCAACCTTTGAACTGCCACCAAAGGAGCCATCTCCTCTGGTACGGCGAGAGACCCTCAGATAGGAGCCTAAGAAAAACATCCAAGGAGCACCAGTAGGCAGCCTCTAACACAGACTCCATTCGGACTGAATGATGAACTGTTAAGAAGCTGCCCATGCCCTAACCTCATGAGCCCTAGCCGAAGAGAGAGAGAGGGGAAGAGCACAACCCAAGGCTCTCTCGTTACTCTAAGATAATTGAACGTATGCCCCACCTATGACTGTTGCTATCCACCTCGCTAGAGTAGGTTTGCTATATCTCTAGAAAACCCTGGGCTGATAGAGAGAGAAACAACTTCCTCTTCCCAGCTGAGCGATACAAACACTCACAAAGAGCCCTGACCGGACAGTGGCTGAAACTGGGACCGATTAAGCAACAGAAGGGAGAGGGGACAAACAAACCCCACTGGGGAATGTTCACCAGGAAAAACGGGAAACGGAAGAAGGTAACGAACGCATCTTACCCTCCCGTACCGGAAACCATAGCCCCCAGCCCCACAACCAGAAGCGGAAGTGGTATACATCAGAGGTTGGAAGGAAGAGGACTGGGATGAACCGGAAACCAAGGTCGCTGGGGACCCCAGACCGGAAATCACATCCCTGTTGCAGCTGGACTTAACACTGCAACCAGTGCTCATAAAGTCTCGAGCTCGACATAAGCCAGAAGTCCCGACCCAGGCTGAATCCTACTCGAGGAAACAGGCTATGGCAGGGAGCTGCCGGAAAAAACTAGTGTGACCATCCGTGTGTTTCTGGTCATAAACCTCGACCAGAAACGGCTCCAAGGACACTTCTGGCAAGCCCAAGGTCTAAAGTCCCGACCCAGGCTGAATCCTCCTTGAGGAAACAGGTGGGAAAGCTATGGCAGGGAGCTGATCCGGCCGAGCAGGGGCGTCCCTGCCGGAAAAAACGGAAGTGGTCGTAAACTAGTGTGACCGTCATAACCTCGACCAGAAACAGCTCCAACAGAAACGGCTCCAAGGACACTTCTGGCAAGACCAAGGAGCCCCTCTCACCTCAATACCGCCACCTCTCATCTCAACACCAAAACCACTTTCACTAACCTTGAAAGATGCAGACGTCGATGACGCCACCGGACGAAAACCGCAAGTAGAAGGCCTAGAAGTGGACAAGTGCGAAGCAAAACGCAGCGCAGCACAACCGTGGTGTAGAGAGAGAGGGGAGGGGGGGGGAGGAGTGTGAAGACAAAGGTGGAAGAGGTCTCGCTTCCACCAAAAAAACGAAAGCGGTAATAACAACTACAAATTAGTGAAGTTAAGCAAACCTGAAAAACCTACAGCTGTAGAGCAGTATAAATGGCGTAAGAAAGTATCAAGTGCAGAGAGCACAGCCACAAGTGGCTGTGAAGCGGCGCTATAAAAATCTACATACTTCCGGTCAAGAACCGAAGCAAAAAGCTCTAGGCAAAGCACAGAGCTTAGCTATACAAGCAAAGAGTAGGCACGACTGTACCTAGCAAGTGCCCAAAAAGATCTGAGGTTTGTGGCTATGGCCGTAAGCGCTGTGGGCGGGCACTGTAGCTGTGGCGCACGTGGGTTTGGTGGCGCAGGGGAAGCAACTCTATGGTTGTTTTTTTCAGAATCAACTTCCGTTTTGAGGGGCATTTACCTAGCAACGCCAATAACATTACATTACATTACATGATTATTGCTTTAGATCCAGCAGACTCTTCCGAGCCAAATCAGGACCGGACAACCCCCGATCCGCAGAAAAGATCTGCTGAATCAACCCTAGTGGTAACACTGAATGCTCTCCACCAGCCAGTCACTTTACAATAAAGACATCCCACGCAGGGGACGCTGAGGCTATACTCTAATTTATCGAACCCCCGTTTACAAAAACAAAATAGAATACAATCATCATAATAAATCATCAACAAAACACATACATATAAAACACATACATATAAAATGCCTACATTGCTAAATAATAACATCATAGGAGCGTCCAATATTCCCAAGCTGATCCAACAGACCTCAAACACAAATAAGGAATCTTGTCCCGGAAGAGTTTTCAAGAAAAAAGGTAGGTGACTGGTCTAGCGAAGAAGATAGTATAGCAGATTGATAGAACAGAACAGGAATGAGAAAGAACAAATGAGAAAGACAGCGACAGTGGGAATTTAAAGCACTAAATTTCCAGAAAGTGGGGATACTATTTATACAGAAACCCCCGGCACCACAACGGGGGTCGCCAATAACATTGCATTTGTGAGTCATAGTATAGTATGTGAAATTAATACAGGTCCAGGTACATCCATTCACAGCTGGGTTGACTGGGGAATGTCGTGCACCTTCTTTTTTTTTTGGGTGGTGGTGTTTGGTCGATGCCTTTCATGTAATGGTCACCCATCCAAATATGAACCCCTCCTGATGTTGCTTGACATGAAACATTGCTAGCATGTGTCCAAAGCACTACACCACTATGCCACCCGTTTGAATCAGACTTGCCTACTTGAAAAGTTGTTGACAGTATTCTGGACAGCTCAAAACCAGATTTTTGAAGCTTTAACTGGACTTCTTGTTTAACGGACTTTTTGTCTTCTTGTAACACATTAATATTGACATTGTGCACAAAATGTACTGAAATACACATAGAAAAGCGTGTTTACTAAGCATTACATTACATGATTATTGCTTTAGGTCCAGCGGACTCTTCCGAGCCAAATCAGGACCAGTATAGCCGAATCGGGACCACAAAATCAAGACCACAACTTCGCTGAAAGAGGACTCTCCCCTGATCCGCATAAAAGATCTGCTGAAACAACCCTAGTGGTAACACTGAAGGCACTCCACCAGCCGGACACTTTATAATAAAGACATCCCACGCAGGGGACACTGAGGCTATACTCTAATTTATCGAACCCACGTTTACAAAAACAAAATAGAATATAAACATCATTATAAAATATCAACAAAACACATACATATAAAATGCCTACATTGCCAAATAATAACATCATAGGAAGCCCCAGTGACCACCTGGCAGAAAGCAAATGATATTACAAAGTATAATAATGAAATGACAATTGAAGAGTTCAAGTCAACGTTTTGCAGAAGAGGGCAAATAAATTTTCTTTTGACATAAGTAACACATCACACATAATTCAGGTTACAATGTATGCATGTATTGGGCACCAGTGGATTATGTCTGCACCTGAAGAAAGGCTTTTGATGGATGTATGGCCTTTTGCACCTTTTTCAAACTTTTCATGTCATTTTGATGATACGATGAAGTCGATTTTGAAAAAAAATGCATCTTGCAAACTCTGGCGCTTTTGAAGATTAGTCAGACAAAGCCGCTTTTCGTTGTAGACTTTCAAAAAAGCTTTCTTTTTGGCCTGCTGTTTAGATTTTGGTTCATCTTTATTCATATCGGGAGAACGGCCTGCATGACCGCTTTGCTTCATTTTCCATGCTATTACACAACACTAAGCAGAACGGAGGAAACCATAATACAAGTGTGGCAAACTTATATGTGGGCATACGCCACCTCTGTAAGGGAAGTAACTACACTGCCCGTATTTTAATGGGAAGAAAAAAAAAGAATTAAAAAAAAAAAAAATGATTGTATTTTTAGCAAGCTGACCAGACGATCATATTCCAAGGTTAAATTGTGTATGAATATGGCAAACAAACATACGGTATGTAAGCCTCGGGGAACCCTGCTACCTCATACCTAGGACACTCCTTGTAGAAGAAGAGTCAACTGTCCCATACATTAACTACCAACACAGAAGGAAACGGGACGTACCTAAAATGTTTCTCTGCTCTCCAGAACGCAGCACACCTGCCTGTTGTCTTCCGATTCCGGAAGTTCTTGCCCAGGGGGCCCACTGAAACAATCGATCATAAATATTACATCCAATCCGGAAGAAGAAACTCCAAAGAATCATAATGCTTTTTTTCTATGATATCACAGACATTTTATTTTTTATGATATTACAGACAACTCTATTATACAATATATATTAAAAAATTAAAAAATAAAAAAATTAATAATAATAATAATAATAATAATAAATATGGATGTTGTATACATGTTTTTCACCAAGTATCAGGTTTAATACAGGAGTGATCTGTATCAACATACTCTCCAATACACAACAAACTCACACAAAACAGGTACATTGCTATTAGAAGACAGAAAAAAAAGTAAAAAAAAAATTAGATTGACTGCATCTAATAACATTATACAGAAACATCTTCTATGATATCACAAATGATATTACAGACATCTATGATACGAGTAAAAGACACCACATTTTTTCCTCCAGTTATTTTAGGCATAAGTAAAGGTAAAGGTAAAGGTAGTCCCATAGCCTTGTGGCCGTAGGGGAGCGTGATGTGGGAGATCACACTTATCTTGGGCCAGCGTAATGAGGGTGATGCCCATCTCTCTCCCTCGCTGCTTTACCTTCCCCCACCCTTAAAAGAGTAGGTACTCAGTCACAGTCGAGTCAACTGGGGGCATTGTTATTTGTCGCTTCACATCGCACTGGACGGTGCTTAACTTGTGACACAGTAGCGAGTGCTCCAACCACTGCGCTATCCGACATAATATGTGTTATTGCCTTATTAATTTACATTTATCTCTATTTTCCTTGTCTCTGCTCTCTTATTTCTCACCCCCACCAACCCCTCACCCCTTTTCTCCTCCCTTCTCTCTTTCTCTCCCCTCTGCCTGCCTTTCTCTCTCTTTCTTCTTCTCTCATTCTTTCTCACCTCCTTGGGAAACCTCGGCTAAGAGATCATCGTCATTTGGATCGTTGTCGTTGTCAAGATTCTCTCCCTTCAGTGCCTTCATCTTTCTTGCTGCAGCCAACCGCCGAGCTTTGTGCACAGACAAAAGTAATGGACAGTTCAAAACACGGTGACGTTTAAAAGACTTGTGTGCGCTTTTCCATGCCACTTTAGCATCTCAGTGTGCTAGCACAGCAAGCAATAAATGTGGGTAAACAAATTAATAAACTGAATTCCCACATCCAAACATGATATTAACAAAAATTAGCATGACTCGACACATTTTGAAGAATTGAATTTTTCCTAGAAGT
>CM072527.1:4968577-5013577 GCA_036898135.1 Oncomelania hupensis
TCCACGCTGCTGACACTTTCATGCAATAGTTGAATTAGCTGCAATTATCCCGTACAGTGGCTCTGGCTACAGTAGTTTAAAACTTTCCCATCCAAGTGTCGACCACTGTAATAATTAACTCTTGATTATTTTGTAGCCAAGCACAAATCGTCAAACCTAGCCAAGCAAAATTGAAAGGTTCAAACAATATATTAGTTGTCTCCCTTGATCTATTGAAATTTCAATTATAATTTTCGAATGTTTCTATGCACGAGTGTGGGTGTATGATTAAACTAAATGTGTGAGTTGCTGAAAGAAGGACTGACAGCACGATTTTTCAAACTAATGCTAAAATCATTTTCTGTTGGTAATACAATATTGAAAATGAATGTGAAATTCAGAATGAAAGGAGCAAGTCATGACAAGGGTAGACAAAGAACCTACATAATACAGGATGGGGGTCCAGCCCTCCATGGTGATACACTGGAACACCGTCAGCATGGCAAAGCCAATGTTGTCAAAGCTGGTGATGCCAAAGTTTGGGCCCTCCCAGCCACGACTGCAGGAAGATATATTAGCCTGGCATCTGTAGGATCCATACATGATGTTGTTATTAGTGGCAGAGCATGGTCGTATAGTGTCCTCATCCCCCATGTCGATGTCATCTGAAACAGACACAGGAAGGACTTCAAAAACAATGATGATTACGATCATGATGACGATGATGATGATATTGATAATAAAGATGACGATAATGAAGACTTGTAAAGATGTTAGGTCAGACTGGTTGGCCCAGCTTTCAATGTGCTAACATTTGTTGACTATTCCTTTATGTCAACTGTCACTGGCACATGGGTTCCTCAACTAGCTGGTTTTGATCATGGGAATATGCATGGTAAACCTAAAGGAAACTCATGGGAGTTCCCATCCCTATCCTATCCTATCCTATCCTATCCTATCCCGTAACTCGGAGGTTGTAGGGGCACCACAGATGATCGTTTAACCAGCGAACTCCATCTTTCCCTGTCCTACGCTACCACGATGGTTTCGCTCAGTGTCAACCAGTCCATTCTCGAATGTTGTCCTCCCACCTCTTTTTCGGTCTCCCTCTTCTTCTACCTCCTTGCACTGTGCCTTGCAAGACCTGATGATCTGGTGACGTGGCCATACCATCGGAGTTTCCGTTTTTTCACCACTGTGAGCAGGTCATCGTGTTGTCCAATGGCTTGTGTGATGGTCTGTTGGACTTCGTCTGCGATGTGCTGGGTATAGGAAATGCCCAGAAGTCTTCTGTAGCACCTATTCTCCATGCTTTGTATTCTTCGTTGGAGATCTGCTGTGAGGGTCCATGTTTCCCAAGCATATAGGAAGATGGAGATGACAAGAGGGCGCAGCAGCCTTACCTTGGAATGTAGACTGCTAGTCCTGTCTTTCCAAATTGGCTCCTCACCAGGGCAGCAGTTGTTTGTGCGATCCTGGAGAGGACTTCCTGTCGGGACCCATTGTCTGATACAATGGCTCCTAAATATTTGAAGCTATGCACTATGTTGAGGGATTGGCCTTGTACTTTGATGTCCGTGTTGATGCCATTGGTGTTGTTGGTCATCATTTTGGTCTTCTCTGCACTTATTTCCATTCCATAGACTCTGGAGGAGGTGTCAAGCCTCTGTACAAGTTCTTGTTCCTCTCCAGCCAATCCATCAATTTCATCCGCAAAACGAAGGTTGGAGATTGCTCTTCCCCCTATGCTGACTGTGCCTCAGTGATCTGCAAGGGCATCTGACATGATGCGCTCTAGGAAGATGTTGAAGAGTGTTGGATAGAGTAGGCATCCATAATGCACACCGATTGTTGTTCTGAACCAGTTTCCGATGGAGCTGTTGTGGAGGACTGCACTGGTAGCCTTGTCATACAGGTTTTTGATGACTCCAATAATTTTAGGGCTGATGTAGTACACTCTCATGGTTGCCCACAGAGCTGCATGCCAGACTCGGTCAAACACCTTTTTGAAGTCTACGAACACATGATATAGATGTTGTTGGTGCTGTAGGTATTTCTCGCAGATTATTCTGAGGTTAAAAATCTGTTCAGTGGTACTTCGCCCTGCCCTGAATCCTGCTTGCTCTTCAGCTATGATTTGTTCAGCTTGGGGTTTCAACCTGTTGAGTATTATTTTCAGGAAGACCTTGCTGGGATGGCTGATGATGCTGATGGTGCGGTAATTTTCACATTCCTGAAGGTTACCTTTTTTGGGAACAGTGATGACAAGCGACTGGGTCCATAGTGTAGGCCACTCCCCACTCCACCAGATCTTATTACAGATAATGGTGAGTGCGTCAATCATCGCTTCTCTTCCTGCTTGAAGCAATTCCACAGGTATGTCGTCCACTCCCGCTGACATCCCCTTTTACAGCAATTGCACTGCTGCCTCAACTTCTTCTCGGAGAATTGGGAGGAGTTCTTCTTCTTCTCTGTTCTCTGGACATGCTACAACTGATGGGTCTCCGTTTGGTGTGTGGTTGTAAAGTTCAGAGCAGTACTCTCTCCATCTGTCCAAGACTTCTTGTTCTTCTGTAAGGCATATGCCAGACTTGCTTTGGATCGTGGAGACCTTGGGCTGTTTAACACTTGTCAGCCGCTTCACAGTCTGGTAGGCCTTCTTGCTGTTGTTCTTGTTCAGACTGTTCTCTATTTCCTGGCATTGATCTTCTATCCAGTTCTCCTTTGCTGTGCCCATGCCTTTTCGGATGTCATTGTTGATTTTTCGGTAGGGAGTTCATGGGAGGTTGAAATACAACACAATTATTGCACAGCGCACTAACAAGCTCAAAGACCTTAAGAGTTTAACTCAAGTCGTCCAAGATGCCAACTACCAGCATATGGCGAACTGTTAACTGCCCCAGGATAACTGAGCCATCCTACAATTACTTAAAAGCAGATCTAACCTATATTTCTGAAGCAAATTTAACCGTAGAACCGTTACTTTGTGGTACCTGTCAATGAAAACATCATTATGGTCATGATGGCCGACAACCATCTCTATAACAACGTTAGCGACACCCGAGTGTCAGTGCCTGTGGTGAAAGGCAAAAAGCTACTTCAAAACAGCAAAACGAGCTTTACCGTTTGTGACACAGAGAAGGATTACATGAGGGGTCAAATGTGTGCTGTCTCGGGATGTAGAATTTCATCCAGTCACAAGATAATTATGATATTTGAATGCACTAACAGCTATTATAAAAGGCAATGGATCTATTTCAATCAAGACCACAATTATTTGTCAGCATTGGTGATGTAGAAATGGAAACTCCTGCTGCGTTTTCTGTTGCGTTTTCAATATCATGAAAAATGAACTTTGCTTGGTGTAAATGGTGGCCTGAGTGCAGTTGTAAAGAAAAGGAGTGCGCGTTTAGACTATAGCCTGGGTATACACTTAAAACCCTCAAAAGGTGGTTCTGGTGGATTAGAAGCCAGCCACTGATAAGAGTCATTACAAAAAGTGGACTTGTGGAGAGTAAAACAAAATCTCCCATCGCCAACAAAGCATGAACCCAGGATCTCCTGCAAAGCAATTGAGAGGTTGACCACTGCATGGAAGACACTGGCAGGAAGAAATACACACCTTCCGTCTTTGGGCCTGTTTTGTTGGCCTTGAAACATGCGGAGTGGAAGCTGCCTACGTAGAATTCCAGGCCGATGATGGCGAAGATGACGATGGCAAACAACACCAACAGCAGCACCTGCAGCAAGGGTGCCATCGCACGCAGGATTGACTTCAGCACCACCTGCAGACCTGAGGAACATGCACATCATAGGCTATTATGACCGTTCTGAGAGGGCTTTATTATATATTATTATTATATATATATTCATGGCCCGAGTGTTTAATTTTGAGAAGAAAAAAAACTTGAGAAAACCAGACTTCTTTACACAGCCCTTGCTCCTTTGGAATAACTATAACTGCTTTTTGTCCCTTTCATAAGGTACATGCCAGCAACATAGGGATTTTTTCTAATAAAGCAAGTTAAATGTAAACAAGGGAAACTTATTTTTTTCTCTCTTCTCAGCTGCATGTCGAACCATCAGATCCACTTACAGTAGACTGAATGTCAAATATTGATTGATTGATTTTTGCTTTAGGTTTAGCGGACTCTTCCGAGCCAAATCAGGACCGAATGTCAAATAAAATTTAGTTCATTTAATCACATGCATATAATCATAGTAGAATTTTTTTTGATCCCTGGCATTAGCATCATCCCCATCCCTCTTTAACCCCTCCACCCACTAGTGTTCATCTATCTTGACCTGTGCTCACCTAATGATAGATCTTGCTGCCTAAAGTGATCTGCACTCACCTAATTATAGATCTTATTGTCTAAGTAACTTGGGCTCACATAATTATTGATCTCCTTCCTAAAATGATCTGTTCTCATCTAATTATAGATCTTGTTGCCTAAAGTGACCTGTGCTCACCTAAGTATAGATCTGGCTGCATCTCACCTTACAAATTAGCGCATTAACTGGACTACACATTATACCCAACCTACACTCAATGTCATTGACAAAACTCAACAACCTGACTTGAACTTGATCTCACTGTTGTATTTCCTGTCAAACACTACTTCACTCAGACACACATTCACACCATAACACACTCACACATCAACCACACAGTCAAATAATCACATGAAATAACAGCTGGTCAGCAGTTCTTCCCCCCAGTTTAAGTAGCTTTGATTCATCTTACAGACATCTTTATTTATACTATAGCCATACATTATATTACAAATCTCACTTATGATGCTATATAAGTTATGTTCACATTCTATTTAACCAGTGACAAGGTCTTGATACAAACCTGATCACCTTCAACACGTGTGTTATACTTCATATTTTCAACAATTCATGTGGTATAAGAAAAGGTTGTTCATTGGGAACACTGGTTTAATGTTCTATTTCTATTCATATAGTATATTTTATACTTCAGAGCCAATTTGTCCAACAAATAACATATGTAATTATTATGTACCTTTTGTACACTTCAGAGTGCATACAACTAGGAGACAAAGAACTTTATTGCCAAAATTCTGACTAGTGATTGAGATGAAGTCTAAAGATAAAGCAAAACAAAATTATGATGATGATGAATGATGAAACCATGTGATATTTCTAGAGAACAACATATATGCAGTGTTTAAAAAAAAACAATAAAATACGGTGTTTAAAAAAAGTACTCAAATAAACTTTAAAGGGCTACTTTGATCTATACAGAAATCAAAAAGTGTAATAATCCAGTTATTAGAAATAAAATAATCCAACCAACTCGAAGCTGTCTATTAATTTTTTGTTAAATGTTGTGCATAAAGTTAACAAATGCATCATGAATGTCAAAGGAGGATCACAGTTAGGGTGCATTTAGCCCTGTCAGGCAATTTATTGACCAGTAATGAAAATAGAAATATTGCACAAATTGAAATTAAACAAATATTAGGCAACAGATTAAAAGATTTAGTGCGTATAATTAAAAGTGTGAACAATATCAAAACTTGCATTTAAAAAAAAAAAAGTAAATGTTTTAGGAAAAAAAAATTATGCATAAAGTAAAAACTGTAAAATATTGTCACAATCAATGAAATTAATAACATTTCAACGAGTTAATGCACAAAGTCAAATACATGTGATATATATTTTTTAAAAATTGAGTGTGATGTAAAGATGAAACAAACAATGAATTCATTAAGGGTGGTGACATCTTCAGTCCTCAAATAGTTCTGTTCCTTTGACTCGGGTCAAATTTGACAAAATGAAAATGTGTATCTGGGTGACTAGACAATTGCTTTAGTCTTGATTAAACTGTCTGTGGAAACGTCAAATAAATATTTTGCAATACTCATGGGTAATTTTCATGTCACAACAAGGTGTGTAATTTGCATATTTTCGCTTGCAATTATTTTTGAAGAGTTTGCTTGTGCTGAATAAAAGGACTACAAAATTTCAAAGTTCCAAAGAAGCTTCCTGACAGTGGCCAACAGGCTGCAGTGATAACATACCCTGATTCAGACTGAGGCCTGGCAAGGGCTGTAGGGATGTTATTTGTGAAAACTAGTATCGGCGACTATTGGCAGTAACACCTTTGTGGGGCCCCAAATGAGGTACATCCCTGTACATAGGCATAACAAGTATAGACTGATTTGAATGTGAATATCAATAGTACAAAAACTTTTTCATCTCACAGATAAATTATAACGCAGCTCTGGTCAAGACATGCCAGACCTCCTTCCTCAGAGAGAAAAGTAGCAACGGCTTCCATTGTCAGCGGCTGTCTCTCATGTTCCCCCAGCCTGATATGGTAAGGAACTGAGTCCTATGAGTGACTGACTAAAACTTGTCTTAGTCAAGATCAAGAATGTGTGTACTATAAATTTTATAAAATATTCCAAATTCTGCAACAACTGGAATAGGCGCCACCCGTAATGACACAAAGATGAAAACAATGGGTCAGAATGGTCTGAAAGCAAAATGAAGTGCTGAGCGATGAAAAACAACTGCACAACTAAGCGGCATGCAGGTGCTATGGTACATGGTACATACTTGGGATCCCTGAGACCAACTTGAGCGGCCGCAACACTCGCACCGCTCGGAGTGTTCTCAAATCGAACTCCCCAGTAGAGTTGGAAGCAAAAAGGGTGATAAACCTGCAGAAACACAAATTCAAAGCCTGCTACTGCACTGACCCACTACACCACGCATACCCATCAGGAATTGGCTCAATGTCAGCCCATCTCCCCTCAATTATATATTTCAAGCAAAGTGACAAAATTGTCACTGTATTGTTGTGAATACAGATTTCTTGACTTGACTAATCGCAGATTGTTTTTAAAATGTATATTATATATAATAGCGTACATACCACTCGAGAGAATGCAGACCGAATGAAATATTTATAAATTCTATCAAAGTTGTCTTTCTTCTCATTTGAAAAAAAAAAAAAAAGAGCATGAAATATTACCCTTTTCTTTCTCAGTTTCTGCTTCAGTCTTTTCCTATATTTATATTTTAATCATCTTGTGGTCATCTTGACTGTCTCTTAGTTAATCATTGAAAATGTATAGGAGGGGGTAGGGTGGAGGTGGAGGAAGACTGATTAATGCTCCCTTCAGTCTAACTCAAGTTAGTACTTCCAATAATCCTCAATACATACAATTATATGTAAGATATGAATGCATGGGTGAGTGTTTTACTCGATGCACAAATATTACAGACTGAACCAATTCCTGCTTCTTCTTAGCATAGCTGCTTCTGCAACAATTGTGAAAATAAAACTTCTGAAAAAGAAAGACTATATAAATCAAATTGCACCAACATAAAGGAGTGTGTGATCAGGACATAATCCACACTAAAGGGGAAGAATTAATTATAATGTACATGTGTGTGGGGGAGGGTGGAATTGGGGTGGTGGTGGTTGGAAGGGAGGATTTACAAGGGTTGAAGACTGTCATTGCCAACTTGTGGGGAAGTGCTGCCATCTCTGGACCTCCACATTTCTGCAAGCTCCACTCTGGTCAACATAGAATGTGCACCAGCATATATGTCCCACAAATTTGCTGTGCCCCGTTTGTGTGTCATAGTGCATTTTTTCCCACCACCATTGCATTGGCACAATGGCAGGGTGAGGGTGAGGGATAGGGTTAAACAACTTACTCTCAATGCCGTTCACCAGCTTCAAAGGTCTCAGCACTCGCAAAGACTCTATGAAATGCTGGTCAGGCAGATTGTTGAAAATAAAATCTAAAAACCTGAGGAAAAAGTTTGCACAGGACGATTACATCATCTGACTACCCTACTGTCGACATATGACTTTGTGGAAAGGGGATGGAGGGAAGTATATTTATAACCAAAGCCCGCTGCCACTCTTACCTACTGTAAAAATAAAACTATATAACATCAATACTATTAAAAGAGAAAAAAAACACCCACCAACAACACAAAAACTACATAACCAAGTATTACTTTTTCGTAGTTGGGAATATGAGACAGTGTGTCCTCCACTTTCTCAACACAAAACATGAGGAGACATAACACCAGTACCCAAAATGTTGAGTCAAAACCCTTTAACCAGTTGTTTTTAAATGTAGAGATCTCTACAAAACTTACTCGCAACACCACTCACGAGCTTCAGTGGTCTCAAAACTCGCAGTGATTTAACGAATGGCTGGTCGAGTGCTTCAAGCATATAGTCTAAAAACCTGAAGAAAACGATGATAAGTGAGGTTTTGAAAATCTAACAACAAACACCCCATCTTTCCAAATGAAATATAACACAGACACACACACTGCAAAACTTCAGAAATGTGTTTATTTAAGAATGTAGGAATTGAAAAGTTAGTTAGCCATCTAAAAATGTAAGAATCTGATGCAAAATTGGCTCATCCCATCTAAAAAGTTGACCTAGTTCGTCTCCTATAAGGGACGAAATAGGTAGACATTTCTTCAAAATTTGCTGTCTCGGTTAGAGCACTCCCTTGTACTTAAAAAAACTCTCATGTACTACAACTGCACTCCCATGCACTAAAATAGAACTCCTGTTCACTTAGAAAAAAGTTGGTTCCAGTAAAAAAGTGGGTTCCTTGCAAATGAACCCATTTGACATGATTTGTAACTAAGAAAGACAAGGTCGTAGTAGGTACCGATTTGTACGTTTATGCAAGTACACACACGCACACACACAACTGAGAGAAAACAAAATATATATAAAACAGAACTTAAACAGATAACATCTTCTGAAATTCCTTTTACCTTCATCTCAACGCATGAAGAGAAACTATTTAATGTCATTAAAAAAAAAGTTAGAACACGCAAGGAACATAACTTTCTAGCATCAAACTCCCCGCCATTTTGCATAAACAAATACAGCACCCTTTGGGACTTCGAGAACCGAAGAGCCGCAAGAACGACAACTGTGCATCAACTAGAGCGAAAGAGAAAGTAGAGGAATAGGTGGAAAGAAAAACAATATTTTCAATAAATGTTCTTCAAAGCGACTTACCCAGTGACTACAACTACAAAATCCATGATGTTCCATATGTTTCTGAGATAGGATCCTTTGTGCAAAACAAATCCTAGAGCTACAATCTTGAGGAAGGCCTCCACACAGAAAATGGCTAAGAAGTACACTTCGGTTTCGTCCTGAAACAAGCATACTGATTCATTTGACATTGCTTTATTTAAAATTATTATTATTATTTAAAACAACAGCAACAACAACAACAAACAACCACTGACTCACTTAATATAGGATATAAATAAGTTTAAAATGGCCTTATGAAGTGCGCACCACATTCACTAAAGGACCTAAAACTGAGGCAGTGATCGCACTGCGTGGCTGATTCTGGCCAAGGCTTACGTTCGACTCTCCCCTCTCAGCTAAGCAGTGTGTAGCAGCAGCAGTTCAGCAGCAGTAGCACTGTAGGCTGGGAGTCGCCACATTGCGTAGCAGAGACGACCGAGGCTTATGTCGCCTCTCCACCACTATGGTGTATACACGACGTAGGCCTCGGTCTTCTCTGCTACGCAATGTGGGTCATCCGATATCTCCTTAACTCATTCTTACCAGCTGTAAATATTTTGAGTTTCTCATTCGCCAAAAAAATTATAATATGAACAGACTTGATCTCATTCGCAAAAAAATAATATGAACAGACTTGATTTGTTCTGGACTGGGCATACTTACCAGCTGTAGTGCTAGGGGCGTCTTGTCGCCCTTGGGCAGATGTTCTTCCAGCCCCAGCACTATACAGTTGGCGATGATGGTCAGCAGCACCATGTACTCGAACGGCGTGACATGGGTTAAGGATTGTTTATACAAAGAGGTTTTCAACAAAACAGGATTTAAAAAAATAATAATAATCGTCAGGGTTAGTTCAAGATGGATTCATAGTTCATATTAAACAAACAATAATTATACTCATAAAACAAAGCTCCTTACTCATTCTTCCCTAACCCCAACACCCACATCCTCCCCTGTGGTCCCTTAGACACACACACACACACACACACCCACACACCCAACACTACACTATGCACACACATACACACACACTACACTAAACTACACACACACACACATACACACACACTACACTACACCTTCAATAATGGTACTGGACGCAGTCAATAAAAACATTTAAAAAAAATAAAATTCGATTTTGTTTGCGTCTTCCAATATAGCGATCTCCCTGCCTTTATACCACCTGTTTGAGCGAGGTATGTGTATTTGTTGTGTGTGTGTGTGAGGGTGGATGAGACAAGTGAGCGTATATGTTGGTACAGATCGCCGCGCTTTGAGCATGCTTGATTTGGGGAAATGCACGCCTATAGCATTCATCATCATTATTATTATTATTATTATTATTATTATTATTATTATTATTATTATTATTATTATTACACTGCACTACACTACACTACACTACATACGCACACTACACTGCACTGCACTACACACACTACACTACACACGCAAGTACACTACACATACATAAACTACATTACACTACACTACACAGACACAAACACTACTGTATACTATAATACATGTATACTACACACACACACACCCACACGCACACACACACACACACAGAACATTCAAAACTCTCGGTCAACACACAACCCAGTTGCCGGAAACAGACAACAAATGTGAAAATATTATTTTACAATCAACACCATAATCCGCCAAACATCAATTCAGAGTCACAATCTTATAATGTCCGCACCAGCAAGCATGGGGGAAGGAGGAGGGGTAAACTGCAATTCCAGTATCTTAGAGCTAAAATATAATATTCTGACTTGGTTCATCATCATCATCATCATCATCATCATCATCATCATCATCATCATCATCATCATCATCATCATCATCATCATTATTTTCATCATCATCATCATCATCATCATCATTGTAACAGCAGAAATAGTGTCGACAAAATGTAGTAAATTAGCTTAGCGCAAAATAGATATCATCGAATAAAATTTGACGTTAATTCACGAGTTATCTAAAAAGAAGCACACACATGTTAAATTAACTTTCTTCAGACAGTCACGCCGCCAGCCTCTCCAGATAAAATTGAACGGACTTAGCGATCCATGACTGTAACTAGCTTACTTGCCGAACTGACCAGAACGTTGTCCCCGGTAACTAGCCAGGCACCGCTTATCGCTAGTGAATCTATCCTACACCCAGTCACTGATGGTCCAAGGAAGACATAATCGCACGTGTCCCATTATTAGGACAGGTGAAAGAATATTCAAATAAAAACGAATAATCCCGTATCTGCGAGATTAACTAAAACGAGAGTTAAACGATTGGTCAGAACCCCTGCATGTCCTTGGTGGCCCAACCTTAGCTAGTCAGTCGAATACGAACTACGAAGCCGCAAGAGTCAAACCAAGGAACAAACTGCAGTGTCCGCCTATCTCCATCTCATCGAGAGAGTGCTAGAGACTAAAAGACGGTTTCACCAATCCCAGAGTCTAGAAGTAAGAACACCAGTAGTTTTGATATGTTTATATTATATTGATTGCCATGTATTAATAATATGTTCATATATATATATATATATATATATATATATATATATATATATATATATATATATATATATATATATATATATATATATATATATATATATATATATAGTTACAGAAACCAATTATTGTTTCTGAGACATTATGCATGTCGATTGATGTATCTTAGCCTTAAGATTCGGATCGAAGTGTGCATATGGGAACCTTGCAGGTGTCTGATGCTATAGACACTTTGCAGAGGAGACCGCACACTTATATCTAACGAGAATATTGTAGCCAGAGCTCCGACTTTTACAGGTCAGCTCTGGGACGGTTTGTGGGGACAAACGCATGACGCTTGCTCCCGTGGTACAGAAGGAGAACAACCAAGATTCTACCTCTCCACGTCCGAACCTCGCAGCTACACGACTCACCCGCTCAACCTGAGAGGCAAGACTTCTCAGAAGGACTCCATCACGCACCGAAGAGCCGGAGCTAAGTCACCCACAAATGCAAACTGAGTTCTACCCTCGAGAAAACCTAGACGACCACTAGATCATTTATTAAACTACGAACATTCAAATCCCAGACTTGCGTAGCATAGGATGAAGAAGACCTGCTGACAAACTTTCCCAGCACATCGAACTCTTAGAATTATTAATTTACCTGTTTAATGAAGTACATGTAAAAGTTGTGTTGAATATATAAAACAAGAAATTACCTACATACGACTGGTGTCATTCTATTTGTATTGTTGTGTAGCTATTAGTTTTCTTCTCTTGAGACATAATAATCTAGTCTTTTGATTAGTAATCAGCGTTTCTCAAATTGAGCCAAATGATACTAAAAAGCCCGAGAACAAAATATAAATTTTATGTGACCAAGCACCGTGATCTGTCTCTCACACCGCTCTGGAATTCTGGTAAAAGAACGATCGATAGTGGTAGCCGAACGCCCCTCTATCAATAAGTCTTACCCCCTAATAAGATAAACGTATCTTCCCCAGAATATCATCACAATCATCATCATCATCATCGTCATCATCATCAACAACATCTGTGTCATTCGCACCACACAAAAGGACGGTAGTAACAAACGCCTACAGCCCTATGATGGCTAGAAGCAGCTAGACAGTTCAGTTCAGTGAATGCATTTATAGTCCCCGACACAATATACATATAGGAGACTGTCAGCTAGACAGTTGAAATCTCAACTTATATATAGTCTGCTGTATTGACAAACTTGGGTCAGCAATGCGGCTACCTTCCCACTATGGGGCGCCATGTGTCCATTTATTCTATGTGACTATTCTATACATAGAATAAATTCTATGCACATAGAAAGCATTCATTAGTTGAAATTCCATTTATAAAAAAGAAACCAATATTGTAAGTCATAGAATAAAATTCTTTGTATAGAATAACATTCTATAATATAGTGTAAAATTCAGTGATGTGATGTGATGATGTGATCGATGTGTGCATTCTATGTCATAGAATGTTCATTACCACACCGCCACACAATACTGCCGTTCATAGTAAAACAAAGTAGGCTTACCCAATCCATTACGGGTTGAAAATACGACATTTTTTTTTTTAAATTTTAAATTCTCGTACAGAACACGGTTAGAACACACTAATTATCTCTCATCTTAAATGTGAAGCTGGAATGTTAGTTGTCCTAAGATTGAGAAATCAACGCACGAGCGCACACACACACATACACACACACACACAATCGGCGCACGCCGTTTTTCAAACTGTAAGTTGCAAAGATTTTTTTTTTTAAATGTTATGTTCACAGTTTTAATGTGTTAACCCTACTCGAGTGTTCCTGTGTCCTGTCCTGTTGTTGGTTTTGTTTTTTGTTGTGTGTTGATATGATCGTTCAGATTTGTGTGACACGGCATTCTCTGATTCTTCGTAACTGATACCACATCCATACAAACCAGTATAGCCAACGTTAGAATTTGGCATGCGCCCGAGCGCCCGGGGAGCCTTAATTCTTGTTAGGGCACCCAGATCTTAGTTGACAGTGCGCCCAACAGACGCGTGTAAAACCATTAAAAAAAAATAAATAAATAAATTAAAAATTACAAAATGATCTCATTGAAGCTTTTTTCGAATAGTCAACATCGTAATTAAAGATCGGAGGGAAACTTCAGAGTGACAGCATCAAAAATATTCCGTTGTACATCGCATTCTTATTTTCTCCATTCGCTTTTGGTTGTGATGGGTAAAAGTAAAATTTACGTCCCCGGACACATTAGGCGTATAGGGGTTTTGCGATCGGGAATAGTCTCCATTTAAACATGAAAAGACGAGCTTTCTGATTGGTCAGTAATTTATTCAATGACCAATCAGGGAATCAGTTGCTATCTCGCGCGAGCAAAACTAAACAGTTATTCTGAAAGAAGCATGTCGAGTACAGTGCTTGATATCCTCAAAAAAAGTTCTTTCAAATAAAAATGTGATTTCTTCTCAGATGTCCAGCATTGAGCCTTTGCTATTGTTTGTATTGTTACTCTGATAGTTTGTACACACTTTTTTTTTAAGTGTCAAATATAATAAACAAAGTTTTTTTGGAGTACAACCAAACACACGTTATTATTTTATATATTTTTTGGTCAATCTGAACTGTTTGGTTAGCTTTAATTGGAAGGAACCTCTTAGAATGTCACTCGTGTATTTGAAGTTATTTGTCTTTGGGACACCCAAATGTTTCAAGTAAGGCACCCAAAGGGCACCCTTGTAAAAAAGTTAATTTCTTACTCCGATAGTGGTTCACTCTCTTCTCAATGTCTGTCTGTATGCCTGTCTTTCTTTCTCTCTCTGTCTCTCAACACCCCCCCTTCTCTCTCTCTTTCTCTCTCTCTCTCTCTCTCTCTCTCTCTCTCTCTCAACAATGATTAACTAACTTGTATTAGGCACAATAATTAACAACAAACGAGTTTTATTCTCAATGGCAATTGATATTGTTATTGTGATGTGCTGCCTCAACTTCTTCTCGGAGAAATGGGAGGATTTATTCTCCTTCTCTGTTTTTAGAACATGCTTGAACTCATGGGTTTCCGTGTGGTGTGTGGTTGTAAAGGTCAGAGCAGTGCTGCGTCCATCTATTCAAGACTTCTTGTCTCAGACCTCTGTATTTTGTCTCGTTGTTGCAGTGGGGGCAAATATTTCTACCCAGTTGTGGTACGCATGTTGGCCAACCTTGGCATTCCAGTCGCCTTGCACTGTGACTATGTTCTTCCTCGGCATTTGGTCAAAGACAACCTGCAGATATTCATAGAAATCATCGACTTCGCTGTCGTCATAGTCTGATGTTGGGACATAGGCCTGGATGATGGTGATGTTGAAAGGGGCTGCTCTGAGACCGATGGTAATGAGTCTACTGGAGTCTGGGTGCAACCCATGACAGTGGCCAGAATGTCTTTGTGGACCAAGAATCCAACGCCGTGTTCGTGCCTGTCATCTCTCCCGTTGAAATAAAGCCTGTGTCGGTCGTTGTTTCACCTATAGGCCTTTCCAGCGCAGTTCGCTGATACCTAAAATGTTCCATCGATAGTTGACCAGCTCGTGGGCCAGTTCTAATTTTCCCTCCGCAGTTAGGGTCCTGACATTCCAGATTCCTATGACGATGTTGTCTCTCGTGCGGATCTCGCTAAGTTGTCCATCAATAACCCACTTATTTCCTCCCTCCTGGTGGTGGCCAACGGAAGGCGCGGTCCTTGGTGACCCGGACGACGACTGATAGATAAGATAAGGATAGGTATTTGTGTTGACTGTATGTACACCACAATGCAATTTCTTCAAACAGATAATAAAGTTGCCTTATCTTCTCTCTCTCTCTCTCTCTCTCTCTCTCTCTCTCTCTCTCTCTCTCTCTCTCTCTCTCTCTCTCTCTCTCTCTCTTATTGTCGTTCGAGATCTATGAGGCTCAGTTAGGTTCATATGTCTCCCAGATTAGCGCTCACAACCACCGCCACCACAACCTACAGCCGTGTGTGGCAGTACCTCAGAGCGAGACAGACAGACAGATACAGACAGACAGAATGACAGAGATATCTATCTATCTATCTATCTATCTATCTATCTATCTATCTATAATAATAATACAGTTGATTTATATAGCGTGGTACCCCAACAGACATGGGCTCGCCACGCTTTACAATGCACTAAAAAGCAATAATATTAAAACAAAATAAAATATGTAAAACAAAAACATGCCTAGTAAAAACTGCTAAACCAGGAGTATGTACATTAATTAACAGTAGACACACACACACACACACACACACACACACACACACACACACACACACACACACAGACGCATGAGCGCCTGGCCAAAGTACATGTCCACAATAAAAACATTCATTATCACATCATTTAACAAAGCAAAACAACTAAAAACGTTACACACCTTAAAAAACAAAACATAAGATTGTAAACATTTCTTAAGACAGTAAAATACAATGAAAGGACATGAATCACAACATTAAAAAGGACTGGACTCAACTACAACAGATACATTTCACTAAACTAGTGTTATAAAAGAACTTGGACGACATTGGTAAATAAAATATCTATCTATCTATCTAGCTAAAGGCTTACCGTGAAGTAACTTTTGAAAACTTGTGTGATAAACTGATGCGCTATTTATCTCATGATGAAACTATGTGATGACAGTGATATTTGAAAAACTGATTAACCTGATGTGTAGATTACATTCTTCTATTGTAAAGTATATGCAGAAACTGAATATTGCAAGAAAGACATTGATGCGTGAAGCATGAAGAAAATATAGATCAATATGTTATTATTGCATTATGTTAATCTTATTCCAAACAAATTCTAAATTATGGGATTTGAGTGGAACTTATAATATGCGTTGCTGAATAGATTACAGATCTGAAAAAAAAGTGATTCGTAACAAGTTCAAACAGATCGATAATAATTAGATTTGCATGTTGTTCATTGAAGTTATCTAGTTCATTTCTTTAACTAGTTCACTTGTCTGTTAGTATACAAAAGAATTACCTTGAAATATAATTGATTGTAACCAGCCAACAACAGAAAATCGACGGAAATAAGCCTAGTATTCGTTGTAGAATGTGCATGCAACCGAGACAGAGTTTCTACTATGACGTTGCATAAAGCTACAATGACGTAAACATGGAAAATGACGTCATGTGATTCTTTTTAGAGCTGTGCGTTCTTCAACATGAAGACGGGATCTGAATTCCTGTAAACTATTTTATTTTATTGCAATTTTGGAAGTAGGACAAGTTATTAAAAGTGTTCTAAATCCGCGATGGTGAAATAATAATTTAGGAAATATTATTTCTGTGCATTGACGTCATCGCGAGAAGTCTTTTTGTCTGTGTTGTCACGGCATTGTTTACGTTGCCACGGCACTGCGAATGTTGTCATTGCGGAGCCAGGTAACTGAATCTTGTTGGCAACTTTTTGTCCCGTTTCTCAGCGAATCATAGTTGTTTTGCTCAGTTCCCCTGGCGATGATAGATTTTGCAATGGTTGCCAGTCGCGGTTGTCACTGTTTTTGGCTGTAAGAAAACTTATAAAAGTAGAGAAAGGATTTAGGAGAGATTCTTATGATGATTCTTATGATTCTTCTTCTAACCTCTGAAATATACAATCATTTCTACATAACATTCCACATAGCCGTTTTAGCAAACACAACCTCTAAAACATACAATCATTACTACATAACATTCCACATAGCCGTTTTATCAATCACAACCTCTTAAACATACAATCATTACTACATAACATTCCACATAGCCGTTTTATCAATCACAACCTCTAAAACATACAATCATTACTACATAACATTCCACATAGCCGTTTTATCAATCACAACCTCTTAAAGTTACCATTCTTTCTAAACATATTCATTCTACCGGAATACAGAATCCTTACTAGTCCTCATACACATTCACAACGAGAATCCTACATAGTACTTCCAAAGAGCTTAATGATAGAAAGAGGGGGAACTTGGTACAGAACCGCGAGACGAAAGATACGAGTTATGCGCCCTTGTCAGCGTGCTGAAAATGGCTCGTGGCAGAAAGTCAAAAGGCGACCGAGTGAAACAGGGCGGTGACTTTTGCACAGTCATCAATTGCCGTAATGCCAGATACAAGAAAAGTTGTGATGGCAAGTTCTTTTTCAAGTTTCCAAGAGACAAAGAAAGGTAAATTGCAATCGAAAAACTTATTTTTTGTGTGTTTATATAGGCCTAAACCAAGACCGCTGCAGTGTTGTTAAAACAATCAATGATTCATGTTATATCTATTCTATGCTACTACCAAAACTGTTTGCTTGCTGACAGTTTACGTTCAACAGGTCGCTCACTGTTTTCGTTGTTTCTAGGTTGTTTGACTATTATATTTGTGCTTACATTTCAAAAGTAGATGTTGTCAGATTGGCAGTTTGGCTTCGTCAAGTTAAATTACACTATGTCTGTTTTCTCCTGACTTCTCGTAATCAAATACTACGCACAAAAATGATCCTTGATCTGTTGTAATCCCTTTTTGTTTGAGTGTAAACGGAAAAAAATGTAATGTAGATGCTCAGTCCTTGTTCTGATCTCTGAATATTTGCGCATTAGATCTATATTGCGCGGAATGTTGTAGTCTAGGTTCTTATTGTTCTGTTTGATTAATTAATTATTTTCCATCAACAGATGCAAAAAGTGGATCCAGCTTTGCAGGCGAAAATTCTGGAAAGGCCTTGAACTTGAGGATTTCAACAAAAAAGGCTGCAAGTTCTGTAGTGTTCATTTCGATGCTTGTCAGTTCAATTGCCCTCAAGAAAGGAAGAGGCTGTTGCGGAATGCTGTATTTCAAATCCCCAATCCTCCACCACTGGTTTGTAAGCCAGTGATCTAGACATTAAAAAGCAAGATGTAGCCTACATGCTACCCCAAATGCTTTGACTGTCCAGTTAAGTTGTCTTGTTTGACAGCTGGAAAAAAAGTTTGTCTTTGTCTTATTTTGTGTTCTATATTCAAAATAATAATAATAATAATAATAATAATAATAATAATAATAATAATAATAATAATAATAATAATAATAATAATAATAATACATGTCAAGCGTAACGGCATGAATGCAGTATTATGACCGATATATGTCACTTCGTCAGAGAGATTTCACTTCTTCTGGAGAATCTGTAACTAAGACGTGAGAGAAAAAAACCCGTTGATCATGAAATGACTGATGTTATCAAGCCAGTGATGTGGGAGGTGAGAGGGTTGGGTGGGAGTGGGCACCTGATATAAATTCACACTGTTAGTGAAACATTTTGTTATTGTGCTTTATTGTGATTAATTGAATGACAGAGCTCTCTCTTCCCCCCTTCTCTGTGTCTGTCTCTCTCTGTCTCTCTCTGTCTCTGTCTCTCTCTGTCTCTCTCTGTCTCTGTCTCTCTCTGTCTGTCTGTCTGTCTGTCTCTCTCTCTCTCTCTCTCTCTCTCTCTCTCTCTCTCTCTCTCTCTCTCTCTCTCTCTCTCTCTCTCTCTCTCTCTCTCTCTCTCTCTTACGATTACGTATTTACACAGTTTCGGATAAATGAAGCAGTCTGTCATGCATATTTTAATTGTAAAATATCTTTCGTTGATTAAAAAATAATAAATTCAAGGGCAGAATGACATACACACATAAGCAGCATAAAAGCACCAAATAAATGTCAACAAGTAAACATAAACAAAAAAAAAAAAAGACAGCAGTAGTGGAATGTTAATAATAATGATTGTTAAAAGTTTGGTTTATGCAAACGTTGCCATAGAAATGTTCTTTTGCAATGGCACAGGCTCAATAAGTGACCACGCATAGGTAATTGATACAGCAGATGATGAATGGTAGCTATTTCGAGCAAAGGGAAATAATCCGTGAGAGCGTCTCGCATTTTTGTATATGACGCAATGGAAGTTCCCCCTCTTTCCGTAATAAGCTCTTTGGTACAACTTACACTCACTTGGTCTAATTGAGATTTACTTTCGAAACGTGGACCACATACAAACGACTTCCATCAATACTTGACTAGTAGAGGTATGACTTCAAAGCAGACTTCAAGCCAGTGTATGCGTGTCGGAGGAAGTTGACGCGACGCTACCTCATGAACGTTTAATGAACCCTTTAAACTGGTTCCTGATACTCAGTGTGACGTTACAGCAGTTAACGACAGAAGTCCGTTCAGGAAGTTCTTTGATAGATTTTCCATGCGAAACCCTCCAGTTATTATTCCCGCGGGAATTTTCAGAATTTGCTGGCTTCGCACATGAAAAGGGGCCAGTATTTGGTGCCAAATTGGTAAGAAAGGGAATATGTGTACAGAGAGAGGGAAGAGGGGATAAGAGAGAGAAAAATGGGGGGGGGGGGGCGGTAGAGAAAGAAAGAGAGAGAAAGAGAGGGTGGGAATGATGGAGAGAGAGAACGGGCAGAACAAGAGTGGGGTTGTGATGGAGTCTCTGAAGGAAGAAAACGATCAAATTGAATAGCTAAAAAAATTAATAAATAAAAAATAAATAAATACCCACGGAATACGTCGTCGATAGAAAGTGTAAATGTAAAGTAATGGCTCTTGTTGCAAGCGTTTTGGCCGCGTGGTCTATGGCGTGACTAACTTGCCTGGTCCACGGACTTGAAACCAATGGGCCCTGACAGGCTCGATCCGGCCATCTGGGCGTTATGTTTCTCCGAATATTATTTACTTTCGACTCGGGAAACGCCTCTGGGGTTTTCTCCGGGTAAGATTACTCCGGATTCTCCCTCAGCAAAATTTCAAAAAAAAAGAGCAAGTAATGTTAGGTAGGTTGGGTTTGGGCGATCCACAGACTGCGACTGCTCCTTCCCCAGGATAGGCGGCCCAACATTTTCCAATAACAAGGGACAATAAAGTGTCCAAATATTATTTTTAGAAATTTATTCTTCTCCTACTTTGTCCCACCACCGTAGGTCAAGGGTTAGAGCGTTCGTCTGGCACACCGATGACCCAGGTTCGAATCCCGTGGTGGGCGAAATAAAAGTGGCCAGTGATTGCTCTGGTGGTTCAGAGTTGATTTAGGTTCCTATCCTTGTACGTTGGGGTGGTTATCCCCGTCTGCTATATCGCCAATGGAGGGCGTGGACGTTCATTCTTTCATTACTTCATTCATTCATTCTTCGTCCTGTAATGTCATTTGTAATACTCGACACGTACTGACATGTAAGGGGGTATTTTAAAGCACTGCGCTGTGGGTTTCTTCACTGGAGGAATAAGGGGAACGAAAATGAAAGTAGACAAAACACCTAACTGAAATAAAATAGGCAAAATCTAAATGTAGAGCTGCATAATTATTGTTTCCACGTGTCTATTACCTTTTTCTTAAATATAATCGATTTGTTTATTTAAATATTCTTTTCTCCATCTGGTGCTCGTATATTACCAATCTAATGTTAGTACCATGTTTTGGTGTGTGCAATATTCCTGTACACGGTTATGCCGTTCTTGTTGACTTCTGCATGTTTGTTGTATTCTCCCATCACCCCCACCCTACCCCACCCCTTTTTTGGGTTCACGCCCCCCTCCTCTCTCCCCCTCTCTGGGCTTGGAGCCTTATTTAATATTGTTTGATGATGATGCATGAAATTAAAGGACAAAGTTACAAAGTTCCAAAGTTTTAAAGATGTGTGACAGATGAAATTGGTGTCGAGTTTCATTATTTATTTACATGTAACAATTCCTTGCTGATAGAAAACATTTTTGGAAAATACTTTTTTTTTTAAATACTGTTGGATTCATTCAAATGTTTTTAAATTGAACCAGCTGATTAATACTGAATCATAGAGCAGATTGCTAAATTTAAGCCGCTTTGTTGGAATTATTTCACTATTTATATATTGTTAATTCCCTTTTGTCTTCTTTTGTAAACCATGCGATGTTGTACACGTTTATTTCCATATTGAACCAATGTAAACCTTAAAACGGGTGTTTGACATTTCAGAGTTTTGTCTTGTGATGCCTATGGAGCAGTCCTTTTTGTGCCGATCATTGTTTTTTAATGTCTGTAATTCCTCCTCTCCCCCCCCCCTCCTCTTTTTTCCCCTACTTTTGGCTACAATGCCCCCTGTGCTATGAGCCTTCTTTCATGCTTGGAATTATATGTAGTTTTGCTAATAAAAGAACAAAGTTCCCCACCTCTACACACACCCCCCCCCCTCCTGAAAAAAAAAAAGAAAAAAGGAAAAAGAAAAAAAAGAAGGCATTGTTCGTCCTAAAACCCCACAGCGCTCTAACGATGCATCAGGCCCACAAGTCGCTGCTGCACATTTTGACACACACACCCCACCACACCCTCCTCTCCCTCTCCTCGACAGATCCTTTTAAAATTCACCGGGAGTGTTGCCCCACTGAAAACACAATCTTACAACAAAAAATAACTCTTTTAAAAGTATAGTCATTTTAAAAATGAATACATTCTGTAGCTTTGCACCTTTTAATAGCAACGAATAGCCAACATTCTGGAGCTAAAAGTAGCATCTACCCAAACCGGTGAAACACAGAACCCGTACACAAAACATTGCTCGAAAGGTATTTGGTTTTAGGTTGATAAAATAGACCACACCATCCCCCCAAAACGCACTCTTCATGCTGCGTGGTTTACTCAGAAACAGGGTCAAAGGTCACACGGCTATGGTATTGATGTACAGTGAAAACAGGGGAAATCACTCCCTTTGAGAACCGACATGGAAAATTCAATAAAAACGTTAGCGGTTGGTTTTGTGACGTTTTTTTTTTTTTATTGTTGCTGGGCTCTGCACAATGGAATGCTGTAACCCTCACGTCTATTCTATGGGGACCGCTAGTGAGTCACCCGGTGAATTACTTTAATACATTTATTTGTTTAGCTCGGTCTGTGTTAAGGCTGGGGTACAGAGATAGATAGAAAAATGGTAAAAGATCACTGTCACACAAGCTTTCACACGGCTATGATTCATATGTAGTCCAGCCACTTGATAACAGTCAAAATCACACATTTATTTCTTATACTCTATATACGATCTTCGAAGTACGAATCTAACTTAAAAGTTCAATTGTCAAGGCGAATGATTCGCTCGCTGATAATCTAGGCAGCTACTTTTTCTTCATCGGGCACTGGCTACTAGAGTTCATGAAAAGTGCACTACTGTGGTCCTTTTGATACAGTTTTAGTGCACTGATTCCTGGGCACTTAACTGATTGGTTTTGTGGGTGAAGCGCTGCGTTGAGTTAGCTTCTACGACACTCTGTGTTGTCGTTGCTTGTGTTCGATGGGTGGGCTATCTGCGCTCGATGCTGTAGATGCCTCGGCAGCCAACTCGAATCGTAGATTAGGTTCTATTCTTTGCAGAGTTGGGCTCACGTTATCCCGCCTGCTAGTCTCTAACATATGAGACGAAATTCTGCACAACCCTGAATAATAGGTCTGTGCAGAGCGTCTCACTGAAAGCCAAAGTAGCCCTCAGTGATAGCTCCACATCTCTATACATAAGAGACGAACATTCTGCTAAGTCGGTGGTCCACTGGAATCTCCACTCTAATTTCCTATACATACATAAATATAAATCGTGGCTAACTATACACATAAAGAATTAATACTATTATAAACATTCACTGGTATAGCCACTGGTCTGCAAGCATACATATAGGTTAAACAACAGTGGTTCCGTCAGGTATACAACATGGCGTCAAAACCGGTCGTGCTTGACACTTGTTCGGCTTCTCCACGTGGTAAGGCAAAGTCGGACTAACAATTCAAATCTATGCATAGCAAATTCCACAAACATAATTTCAACAATAATATAAATACATCACGATGAAACAGAAGTATGTTCATTTACCTGTTCGACAATGTCAGGCCCGTGGCTACTTGACTGAATTCATATATTCAACAAGCACTGCTTCCCTGTTCTATCAGTGGAGATATTTCTCTGCTCGAGTGTAGCTGTGTACTGCTCAGAGCTTTCCACACAACTGACCCTATACTTGGCTTTGACTGAATCAGCCAGAACTGGTTCTAACCACTCTACCTGTGTCCCGATTGGAAGAAATAATCTAAGTGACTATAAAGTTCGAAACACCATCGTAGGCCGCGATGATGTTACTAAACGGCTCGCGTCAGCTCGCAGTGTGTGTGTACACATCAGTAATACCTTAATCGTCTGCTATAGACTACAGTAACCTAAGTTTTACTACTGCTAAACAAGCAAAAGCTCAAATAGCGCGGGGTAAACTGGTCTGCTTGTTACAGGTTTGAGCAACGAAAGCACACTTTATTATTGGTTAAAGTAATAACAATGCGAATTTTAGGGTAAACCTGTTTTCGCAAAAAGTAAACAAAGCTTCGAATTAGGGCCTTTCACGAAATACAAATAAAAAAGGGAGGGAAAAGATGAGAAGGGTTGGGGGAGTTAGGGTTTAGGCCCTAAATAGGGAGCAAAGGAAAGCTCTATCCCTAACTCTAAACGCTAACGAACTACTTTCTTCCACATCAATCCACAGTAGACTTTCTACGCGCACGAATATTAATATGGTCCTAAGAGGCGCTATAATTATAGCCTACTGTAGCATTACAAGCGACAGATCTTCCGGTTCAAAGACTCCAATTTTCTATGGAGCGTAGCACATAGACTCTGGTGTAGTAACTTTCATTTTCGACAACGAGGACGTTTATTCCAGCTTACACTAACAGGGATGGATAATTAAAGGGACTGATCCTTTGGGTGCACACTACTTGACTGAGACTCACCTCTTCAGCACTGGCAAATCTCAGCTTAGCAGTGTGCCAATGGGTGCTCTCTCCCCATGCTCCACTCACCTCCCCGTGGGGGTGCCAGGGGTCTCTGTATAAAATAGTATCCCCACTTTCTGCAAATGTAGTTCTTTAAATTCCCACTGTCGCCGTCTTTCTCTTTTGTTCTTTCTCGTTTCTATTCTGTTCTATTAATCAACTATACTAGACCAGTCACCTACCTTTTCTCTAGAAAACCCTTCCAAAATCCCTCATGTGTGTACGAGGGTGTTAATGCATGTTGGGTCAGCTTGGGAATATTGGACGCCTTCTGCCCAATTGTCACTGGGGCTTCCTATGAGAACGGTTCCGGGGACTGCGGTACTAGGGGCTCATACCCCGCGCACCTTGTCGCGATACCGAAATATGTGCTCGTCGCTGGCCTGGGATTATAAAAAACGCTACCAATAGTCGGATGGCGTTCATTCCTGACGCCTATAAAGTCAACCGAGCTGTGCCGCCTACTGGATGCGGGGTATAAGCGTGCGACTTGGAAGTCGCTCAACCTGTTCCATTTTTAGCACTATTTGTGCTATCAATCCCATCGCCCCGTGGCTTCCGCCTACTTTCCATTTTGCTGCATAACATGTGTATGTGTGTGAATGTTTTTTTTTTGTTGTTTTTTTGGTTAGGTTGATTGCTAAATAATTGTAATAATGTTTTTACTTTCTTTCTTTACATTAAAGTACTAATGTTGTTTTTAATTCTTTACTCGTGTATTACAGGGTTTTAAAATTCCATTCATTTGGCTGTGCCCAAAAAAGGGTCAGTCTTTTGGGTCCTAGTTTTTGGAAACAAAACATAAAAATTACAGGTGCAAACGCTTAATTTATAGCATACAACTAAACAGAATTATTTAGTACAGAGAGAGAGAGAGAGAGAGAGAGAGAGAGAGAGGTAGAGAGAGAGAGAGGTTTTTTTAAGTACAGTTTTATGGCGACAACAGATTGGTTGTTTTTTTTAATTGAAAATTTATTCAAATATATTTAATATTAGACTTGGAAAAATAAATGGACATAAGACATGAAACTTTTATTCGCATGATATATTACAAGAATTTGCCTTGCGCAACGATAAAAACATTAAACACAAATGAGATCTATTCACTCACATTCCTCAAAACATACTACACGGCACGGGTGTGTGCCGTCAGCAAACAAAGGCACACAAACACACACTCGCACACAGAGTTCCAACAAAAGATATGCCGAAAGCAAAGTTTGTGTGCCTTGACGCCCGCTAGTGTTTGAGCGACTATCGGTTCCGGCGACCGCAGTAATCGGGGCTCATGACCCGCGCAACTTGTCGCGAAACTAAAAATCGTTCGTCGCTGGCCCGAAGGTCGCGCTCATAACCCCGGCCCCAGAAGTAACGTAACGTAGATTAGAGTCCCCAGATACTGAGAAGGTACAGGGGATGTGAAGGTGCAGTCAGAATGTAGAGAGGAAGTCAATGTGCGTTGTCACAGAGCTGTCCAAGACCTTTCGTTCATTACAGTGTAGCAAGGGTGTTCGAAAATGGCGGGAGCAAAGTTGGTAATGCAGACGCGCAAGGAAGAAGAGGTGCGTCGGATCACTCGACGAAGGCATGAGAAGGTATGGCCGTGGATCTTACACAGAGTGAAGGCAAAACGCTGAGAGATACCGGCGTTGCAGGCAACTGCTGTCAGGAGGACGCCACCCTCCACAGAAGTCCCAAAGTCGTCCAATAGTAGTGAAAAAAGTCATGGCTACCAAGGAAAGAACGACGGCCGCAGAGCGTCGAGACGCCTTTTGTCGATAGGCGGCCTCCGGCCAATCAATGGAGCCCTTAGCTACCAGTCAGAAAATGAAGGTTGAGGGTTGAGGTGGTGTATCGGTTCGGCATCTCCCACAAGGTGCAGAGCTGCTCCGACTTTGGATCTAGGCATCTCAACCTCAGGAATGTCAAGAACAAGCTGAAGTCCTCCATCGCAGCAGATAGTGCACCTGTGGGTCTGACCGCCTCCTAGAGAAAGACTGCCACCCTGCTCGTAACGCCGCTACCGAACGCTGAGTCCCTTGGATTGACACAGCACTCAGTCTCGACGACCACTGACTGACTGACAACTGACGACATCTCCCAGTAGTCTCGTTGACGCGTCTATATATATAGCCTCAGGTACGCTGCATGTCAAAGGCGTTGTATGTGATTAGCGCACAAGCAAGGAAGCGTAGCCGAGACTCGCCCAGTACCTTTCACAAGTACTAACGGACATGCAGGCCACAATGTGTGGAGCACAGGACGGAATTGTTAGGCAGAATAGGAACGGTCAGTAAGCTTACTTGGGTGTGTAACCACTGAACCGCACATAGAACGAAACAGCGCACAACACACACCCCAGTATACAGCCAGCTGTGAACGGATAATTTATATGACACCTTTTACCGTCGTCGTCGTCCTTGTCCCCGTCTCCCACTCCCCAGCCACACACTTCTCCTTCTCTTCATCATCATAGGCCTCAGCAAGTTACATAGCAGCTGAATATTTTAAGCGTTTCATCAAACGAGCACGCCATGCTCTCGCTCGTTAGCTAGTTCACCAACGTTTAGCTTGACTAGTTATCTGACTGGCTTACTAAATAGCCACTAACAGCCAATAGCAAATAACCACTTATCTAAATACTTGTTTAAAGAATAATTAACTAGATGGCTAACTAAATAGCTTATCACCTACATAGCAGCGGGGGGGGGGGGGGCAAGGGGGCACTGCCCCCCCCAGAAATATATTGGGGGGGGGGCAAACCTATACATTTGCCCCCCACCCCAATATTCAGCCCCTCAAAAAACATTATTTGGAGGTTCAAACCAATATTTTCCCCCTTTCTGTGGACTAATGCAAGTTAACAATACTTGTGCTGAGACCATTTTCAAAGCACTGAAGGACTGCTTGATCAGACTTGACTTGCCAGTGCAAAACTGCAGGGGCCAGACCTACGACGGGGCGAGTAATTTTCAGGGTCATGTGTCAGGAGTTGCAAAAAGATTCAGAGATGAGATCCTTGCTGTGACTGAAGAGCTGGCGACAGTTCTTCAAAGAAAACAAACGACTTGTGATGACGCAGTAAACGCTGCTGACATTTGTCTGAGAACACTGGAAAGCATGCGGCATGAAGATTGTTATGAGACATTTTTTTGCTGACATCACAACAAAAGCTGCAAATTTGTGTGATGAGCCCTGCGTTCCTAGACAGAAGCAACCTCCACGAAGACTGGACGATGGCTCACAGGGTCACAGCTACTCTTGTCCATCTGCTTACTACAGACAGCAATACTGTGAGGCCATTGACAACATCAAAGAACATTTAAAGAGCCGGTTTGATCAAATAGCTCTCGACTTACCAAGGAAAATTGAAGTTCTTCCAAGTGATGGAGCAGCATGGAAGAGACAAGAAATTCCTCAAGAAATCAAAGATACGTATTCCGCTGACATCGACTTGGACAGACTCAAAACTCAGCTAGAACTCCTCCCACATGCACTGGGTGACATCAGGAAGGCGGCTAACTCTAGGATCACCATCTTCCAAGCACTGCCGGATGAACTGAAAGCTTCTGACACTGTGCGACGGATGCTGAGTGAAGTGGATAAACTTCTCAGACTGTACTTCACCATCCCAACCACAACTGCAACGGCTGAACGCAGTTTTTCAGCCCTAAAGCGGGTAAAAACATACCTTCGGGCAACGATGACGCAGGAGCGTCTAAATAATTGTCTTATAATGCATGTGTTCAAAGACAAAGTAGATCAACTAGACCTAGCGCAAACTGCTTTACGAATTTATCAATAGAAATGAAGGCATACTTTGGAAAATTAACGGTGTAATTTCCCATGCCAAATGACATGCATGACTTTTGTTACTGTGATGGATCAACATTGTCAGGTCAGTTTCTCTCCCTTTCTCTCTACCCTCCCCCCCTCTCTCTCTTTCTCTCTCTCTCTCTCTCTCTCTCTCTCTCTCTCTCTCTCTCTCTCTCTCTCTCTCTCTCTCTCTCTCTCTCTCTCTTTTACTTATATGCACAGTTGTAGAAATATATGATATATTTTTTTCTCTCTCTCACATAGTGTCTATGGAAATAGTTCAAATTATTTGGAGTAAATGTCCAGGGCCGGACCCAGTGGGTGGGTGGTGGGGAGAGGGGAGGCGGTTACCTGGGTTCCGTACCCCCCTCACTCCTATCCTATCCTATCCTGTCCCATAACCCGAAGGTCGTAGGGGCACCACAGATGATCGCTTAACCAGCATACTCCATCTTTCTCTGTCCTCAGCAGCCCTCATGGCTTCGCTCAGTGTCAAACCAGTCCATTCTCGAATGTTGTCCTCCCACCTCTTTTTCGGTCTCCCCCTTCTTCTACCTCCTTGCACTGTGCCTTGCAGAATGGTCTTTGCAAGGCCTGATGATCTGGTGACGTGGCCATACCATCGGAGTTTCCGTTTCTTCACCACTGTGAGCAGGTCATCGTGTTGTCCAATGGCTTGTGTGATGGTCTGTCGGACTTCAACGTTGGTGATGTGTTGGGTATAGGAAATGCACAGAAGTCTTCTGTAGCACCTCATCTCCATGCTTTGTATTCTTCGTTGGAGATCTGCTGTGAGGGTCCATGCTTCGCAAGCATATAGGAAGATGGAGATGACCAGAGAGCGCAGCAGTCTTACTTTGGAATGTAGACTGATGGTTCTGTCTTTCCAAATGGGCTTCAACCTTGTCAGGGCAGCAGTTGTTTGTGCGATCCTGGAGAGGACTTCCTGTCGAGACCCATTGTCTGACACAATGGCTCCTAAATATTTGAAGCTGTGCACTGTGTTGAGGGATTGGCCTTGTACTTTGATGTCCGTGTTGATGCCATTGGTGTTGTTGGTCACCATTTTGGTCTTCTCTGCACTTATTTCCATTCCATAAGCTCTGGAGGTGGTGTCAAGCCTCTGTACAAGCTGTTCAAGTTCTTGTTCCTCTCCAGCCAATCCATCAATATCATCCGCAAAACGAAGATTGGAGATTGCTCTGCCCCCTATGCTGACTGTGCCATCGTGATCTGCAAGAGCATCTGACATGATGCGCTCTAGGAAGATGTTGAAGAGTGTTGGGGAGAGTAGGCATCCTTGACGCACACCGATTGTTGTTCTGAACCAGTTCCCGATGACGCTGTTATGGAGGACTGCACTGGTAGCCTTGTCATACAGGCTTTTGATGACTTCTATAATTTTAGGGCTGATGTTGTACACTTTCATGGTTGCCCATAGAGCTGCATGCCAGACTCGGTCAAATGCCTTCTTGAAGTCTATGAACACATGATATAGATGTTGTTGGTGCTGTAGGTATTTCTCACAGATTATTCTGAGGTTGAAAATCTGTTCAGTGGTACTTCGCCCTGCCATGAATCCTGCTTGTTCTTCAGCTATGATTTGTTCAGCTTGTGGTTTCAACCTGTTGAGTATTATTTTCAGGAGGACCTTGCTGGGATGGCTGATGAGGCTGATGGTGCGGTAATTTTCACACTCCTGAAGGTTACCTTTTTTGGGAAGAGTGATGACAAGCGACTGGGTCCATGGTGTAGGCCATTCCCCACTCTGCCAGATCTTGTTACAGATAATGGTGAGAGCATCAGTCATCGCTTCTCCTCCTGCTTGTAGCAGTTCCGCTGGTATGTTGTCCACTCCCGCTGACTTCCCTTTCTTCAGCGATTGCACTGCTGCCTCAACTTCTTCCCGGAGAATTGGGAGGATTTCTTCTTCTTCTCTGCTCTCGGGACATGCTAGAACTGATGGGTCTCCATTTGGTGTATGGTTGTAAAGGTCAGAGCAGTACTCTGTCCATCTGTCCAAGACTTCTTGTTCTTCTGTAAGGCAAATGCCAGACTTGCTTTGGATAGTGGAGACTTTGGGCTGTTTAACACTTGTCAGCCGCTTCACAGTCTGGTAGGCCTTCTTGCTGTTGTTCTTGTTCAGATTGTTCTCTATTTCCTGGCATTGATCTTCTATCCAGTTCTCCTTTGCTGTGCGCATGCCTTTTCGGATGTCATTGTTGATTTTTCGGTAGACATCAGCTCCCTGTGAGGTGTTCTTTTTCTTTTTTAACTCTCTTCGTTTATCACACAGATCCAAAAGTTCAGGTGTGATCCACGGCTTCTTCTTTGGTCGGTGCTTGCCAAGGATCTCAGTGGCGGCATCTGTTACAGCTGAGTTGAAGGTATTGGTCATGGTGTTGACATCTACTTCGCCTGCCCCAAAAATAAGCAGTGGTGCAAATTTCCCTCCAATTGTGGCCTGAAATATTTTTGCCACCTCCGGGTCTTGCTGTTTGTCCAGGTCGAACTTCAGCCTAGTGCACTTTGCTGTATTTACTCTCTTCAAATGGAGCCGGAAAGACATCATCACGAGATCGTGGTCACTTCCAATGTCTGCTCCTGGAAAAGTGCGTGTCCTGCCAATGTTGATGCTTGATCTGAAGCGTTTCTTGACCATGATGTAGTCGATCTGGTTGTGATGTTCCCCGCCGGGACTGTGCCATGACCATCGTCTGGATTTTTTGTGGAGACCAAGCGTGTTTGCCAGTACCAGATTGTTGTATCTGGCAAACTCCAATAGCCTCAGACCCCTGTCATTTGTCTCGTTCCAAATTTAAAAAAAAATATAATTTTTTTTATGCAAAGAGTTTCAATTTTTTTAAAATTGTTTTTAAAACATTGCAGTTTTTAGTCACCTTTGGTCCAAAGTACAAAGAGGTATTTATAGTCAATTCAACGGAAATCCATTTCAAGGGATCCGTTGAAACGTCCAAAGCATTTTCCCGTTGAAACGACCAAGTAACCCAACCCCTAAACCTAAATTAGTAAATGCAGCCATATTTTCTTGTTCTGGCCGCATGCCTCTTCCAGCACCTTCACCTTGATACTGCCCTAATCCACCAAAAACGTAGAGGGGCCGGGTAGCTCAGTTGGTAAGAGCGTCTTGCTAGTAACCGAAAGGTCGCTGGTTCGAATCCCGGATTGTGATCATATTATTTTCCCCTTTACCAACAACTGGCCCGCTGGTGTCAGTATAAATCGGTCCAGTAGTCACCTATATGCGAAAGTGTCGTGTGACTATAATCTACAAACAACAACAAACACCAAAAACGACTTTTTAGAAATATTAATTAAGATGCTAAGTTGATAATTATGACAATTCGTTGTAACGAACATCCATTGAAACGACCATCGCTGAATCGTCCAAAAACATCGTTGAAATGGAAACCCTTGACAGTGAAGCTGCAGAAAAGGACAAAAGATGTTGTCGATGCCTACAGGGAAATCAAAGAGGTCAGTAACTGCGTGTGTTCTATTAGAAGAGATGTCGACACAGCGTTTGTTGCTGTAGATAACGGGATTTTTCCGGGTTTTTAAAATTTGATTATTGTACAGTATTTTTGATTGGCTAAAATTCTTGAGCCAATGAGAGAAGGAATGGTTCGAAATAGGGGCAAAGTTACTCAGTCGAATTGTGTATGTCAGGCGACGTGGTCGTATGTGGTTGTGTCAGTGTGTAGGCCAGGAAAAGGATAAAAGATTATAAAAGAAAAGATAAAAGATTATAAAAGAAAAGAGAAAAGATTATAACAGAAAAAAGACAAGAACTCTTGTATAAAAAGTAAAGAGGTAGAAGGCACCGAGAGTCTATTTGGAAGTGTGGATTCAGTGGGACCTTCTCTCTGGAAGTTGATAATTTTGTGCTGTAAAGATTACAGCGGCTACTGGGAGCGGGAATGACGCTATCCTCGCAGACCCGGGGTTGTCTTGGACAACGAAAGACAAGGCGTCCCGAGAGACATCGGAGAGGGTCAGCCTTACCCCTTTGCTGACCAAAGACTACGGTATCGACTTCGGGTGGACTGGAGGTTAGCGAGCGCTCCTCCGCCCGTCGACGCTCATCTCTAGTTGCAACGGTACTGGCATCCAGTGCCAGCTTGTGCATAGACCCACCTCCCACATCTAACGAGGTAGTGTGATTTTTTATGATTATTTTTGGGCCCGGTCAAGCGTTTACCGGCCGCGAGTGCTCTGACTTGGCGTAGTCAAACTGGTGTGAGTCCAGTGTAGAGACTAAGAGAGAGAGACAATCGGACATGATTATCAGTGTTAGAATATCCGTATGAAAGAATTAGAGTGAAAGTTTGATATAAATATTGTTATTTCTTTATATAAAGTTGAGAACGTGGAACGTATATTTTGTGTTGGTGTTTGCCTGTGTTGAGAAGAGTCCGTACGTTTGTGGTAGTTAACAGAGAGTCTTGCACGCACGCTTATTTCGTTCTAGGAGTCAAATATATTTTGCATGCACTCAAATATTGTAAAGAGGTACACCCATTCAAAATATCCATCCGTTACAGTTGCCTGGTTTGGTGAAGTCAGCAAAATGGCAAATGCTTTGACAACTGGTGTTATTGTTCCTCGTCAAGCATCCCGACAGACATTCCGTGACAACCAACCTGCGGCCACTCCAGAAGAATATTTCAAGATTAGCATTGCCATTCCTTTCTTGGAACACTTGTCAACCGAATTGGACTCGAGGTTCAAAAATGCTGGCCTAGCAGTTGATGGTCTCTGTCTGGTGCCAAGCACTTTAATAGACAACCAGGATGGTACATGGCTTCATGCACGTTCCAGAAGGGGTGAAGACACTGGCAATATTGTGGAAGTCTGACCTACCAGACAACGCTACCCTTGATGCAGAATACCAACGGTGGGTTTGCAAATGGCGAAGTGCTGCTGAGAATGCGACAGCTATCATCCCACCCACGGCATCAGAAGCACTGAAACATTGTGACAGGGATTTTTATCATAACCTGTTCATCATGCTAAAGAACCTTTGCACCCTGCCAGTCACTACTGCCGAGTGTGAGCGTTCAAGCAGTCAGTTGCGCAACCTGAAAAACTACCTGCGCTCTACAATGGGGCAACAGAGACTCAATGGACTTGCTTTACTGAAAGTGCACAGGGATGTTGATATTGACTTCAAAGAGGCAGTGAACTGTTTTGCCAGAAGATACAATTCACAAATGGTACTAATGCCGAGGAACCTAGTGCAGCAAGACTGAATTAAGTGAAAGCAGGGCGGTGATGTTCATAAACTTCAAGGTAAAGCTTTATACCGTTAACGATCAACAAAAAGTAGTGAATAATAATAGTATATAAAACATCTCTGCTGATAAATAAATGTTTGTGTGTGAGTGTTTTTTTTTTGTTGTTGTTGTTTTTTAAGGTAGGTGCAGAGGATAATTTTTGTACCCAAGAGTTTGTCAGTTCAATTGTTCAAAAAGCTCAAAGTCCCAGACCATCACAGATGGCTTTTTCAAGGTTCAGATTGCACCATTTTGCATCCTTGAAAAAAAAAAACAATTTCCGGGGGAGCATGCCCCCGGACCCCCCTAAAAGGCTCGGCGCTTCGCGCCTTCGCTGAATCTGTAACCCCCGTCCCTCCTTCCCTCCCACCCCCTCGACTTTTCCCAGGTCCGGCCCTGATGTCAGTGAATAAAATGTGTGCGTGCCCCCCCCCCCCCAATCCTGAGCAGCTTAATGTTGCTCATCACCTGTCTGCGTGCCCCCCCCCAATCCTGAGCAGCTTAATGTTGCTCATCACCTGTCTACCTAAATGCTATTTCTGCTTTAATGAAATCACTGGCAAGCTTTATATATATATCTTTAGGGGGTGGGTGGGCATAAAAAATCACTTATTTTGTGAACAGACGGTAAATAAATTGTTTGAATTGAATTGAGTTGAATTCCCTTATCAGATCATACATATATCAAGGGCGGATCAGCAGGTTCACGCGGGAGGGTGCACTTTTTTTTTTTTTTTTTTGGGGGGGGGGGGGGGGGGTGATAGAGAGAGAAGTTTTTGTATCTTACCTCAGATTCATAGCAAAGAACAGTTATTCTTTCAAAACAACAGTTTATGGGCAAAACGCCCTGACATACATGTGTTACACTTTCTTTTGTTGTTGAGTTGCTACCTAATTGTACTTAGATCAAGCTGTTGCTATAACTGCTGTAAATATACATTTTAAGAATAAACAGGATTAGAATAATATTAACAAGAATAAACGACAAATAAAATAAATTATAAATATCTTTATCTCTATCCCCATCATCATCATCAAACAAAATATGTACATACCACTTCAGTGGGAGGTAGGTCACAAAATGGTTCAGCACAATATAAAATGTCTTTTCACAAAATAGAAATACTCCTAAAAACTGGTAACTAACACTAATGCTGTGCAACAACTCTAGGCTGTTGCTTCTTTGACGTCTAAATAAAGAGTGACACAATATAAAATAAACTCTTCTACATAGAGCGGGAAGGAGAGGAGTGAGAGGAGGAATTAAGGGGAGAGGTGCACTAACGAAATAAGCAGAGGTATTCTCGCCCAATTTCCGGTCTTGTCATCATGCGCTAATCATTGACACTGTGCTTGTTTAGTCTACGGGCTGGACAGTCCCCGCTTCTATCAACAATGAGCCCAGCGCACAAGGAAATAAATGTTTTACATTGAAAATAAACCTCTTACATAAACGCACGTGAAAATGCAAGCGACATATGACGTTTTAGCGGATGTTACACCTCATAATTGGCCAGCGTTCTTTGAAGTTGAGCTGTTACATGTCTAACATGTGTAGGCCGATTGGTGAGTGTGAGTAAACGAAAGAAGAAAGGAGGGAGGGGGTGGGGGTAACAGGAGATTGAGGCGTGAAGAGGGCAGGGATTGATATGAGAAAGAAAATAGGAGAGAATGCATCTTTATTATTATTATTATTTATCATTCTTATATAGCGCTTTTTCAGCATCTTTGGGGTAAATGACGATTATTATTATTATTATTATTATTATTATTATTATTATTATTATTATTATTATTATTATTATTGTATCACTTTGGTGGAAAGACTTTAAATAAATTATTATTGTATCACTTTGGTGGAAAGACTTTAAATACATTAAACAACTTCTTCTTCTTCTTCTTCTTCTTCTTCTTCTTCTTCTTCTTCTTCTTATTATTATTATTATTATTATTATTATTATTATTATTATTATTATTATTATTATTGTCCTTTATTATTATTATTATTATTATTATTATTATTATTATTATTATTATTTTTATTATTATTATTATTATTATTATTATTATTATTATTATTATTATCATTATGCTGCTGCTGCTGCTGCTGATGATGATGATGATGATTAGCATGATTATTAGCATGATGATTATTATGAATATTATGGATATTCTGAATATTCTTCTTCCTCTTCTTTTTCTCCTTCCTCTTCTTTCTTCTTCTTCTTTTCCTTCTTCTTCTTTTTTTTTTTTTTTGGGTCGTCCGTGGGGGGGTGCACGTGCACCCGTGGCACCCCCCCCAGATCCGCCCCTGTATATAGAAATTTCCTTTCTGTTATAGTCGGGTGAAATAGAGACTGGCAAAGAAGCCAAATGGATTAAAAACATAAATCCAACATCTGTGACTGTGTGTTCAGTCACATTATTTGTCCTCACAACGTATGCGCCTGCCTCGAGTTGCCTTAAAAAAAAGCACCACAAAACGTTTGCGATTGCTCCGCCCGACCTATTTTTGCTTTTGGGCAACCTTTTGCCATAAGTGAATACTTTTAAAATGGCGCAGCACATGTTGACAGCACAACAACCAATCAAAATGAAGTCGGCTGAAAGTGAAAATTACTGACAATCACACTGACGACACAACAATACCACAATAAATACTAATTCATACCAAAATGTAAACTTCTAGTGTAGATGCTGATCTCAATTTGCGAAATCAAGGCCAGTTTTGTCAAAAAATAAGATGCTGACATCGATCCTATAAAAGGTAAAGGTAAAGGTAGTCCCATAGCCTGTGGACGTAGGGGAGCGTGATGTTGGAGATCACACTTATCTTGGACCAGCGTAATGAGTGTGATGCCCATCTCTCTCCCTCGCTGCTTTACCTTCCCCACCCTTAAGAGAGTAGGTACTCAGTCACAGTTGAGTCAACTGGGGGCGTTGTTATTTGTCGCTTCACGTTTTGCGGTCACCCATGCAAGTGCTATCCGCGCTGGACGATGCTTAACTTGCGACACAGTAGCGAGTGCTCCAACCACTGCGCTATCCGACACCCCTCGATCCTATACACAATACGAACTGGCGCATCTTCAATGTGAAGTTTACAATCATGTCGGGTTGTTGTTGTTGTTTTTTTTAAAGACTGCCAGTAAGCATCCAAAACAAATTAGCCATCAAAACATTGAGTACATTATCGAGACACAAAATGCATTTATTTATTGATGTACTTATTTAATCGTTCTTAGAAAAGGCGCTTTTCCAGCTCAAGAGCTGCTCAAGGCGCTGGCCCATGCAGGACTAACACCAGCCTGCCTTTATTTAGCTCAAACTTAGTGTCGCGCTAGACATTCTCCGTCTTCTCATCGCACCATAGCATATTTATATGTTGGGTATTACTCAGGCGGCATCGAACTATCGAACTAAATTCTCTAGACACCACGTGCTATGCTGTCCACATTGGTGAATACGGTGGCAGTTTAAATGTATGAACGGGCAGCCTGCAAGGAATGAATAGGAGAGGAGCAAGTCTCTCATTGCTCATAGAACTGTCCCATAGTCTGCTACATCGGTGCCATCGTGACAGTGAAGCAAAGGCTCAGTTCTTTAGGCATGCAGGCTGCAAGCACAGTAATGCAGGAACTAGGACAGGTCGATGTGATGAATCATTATATTGCGTCAGTGTTGACAGAAATAGCGTACACCGGTGCGCACTGGGAGCGTCGGGAGGCCAATAAACAAGATCATTGAATTAGGCATAACTACAACAGATCACAAAGAAAGAAGGCAGGTTGGAGCATGAGAGAGAGAGAGAGAGAGAGAGAGAGAGAGAGAGAGAGAGAGAGAGAGAGAGAGAGACAGACAGAGAAAGAGACAGAGACAGACAGAGACAGAGACAGAAGCAAAATTAAGAGTACAACAACATCAGCAATAGACAGAGTCAGAGAGAGACAGAAACAGAGGCAAAATTAAGATTACAACAACATCAGCAATAGACAGATTGGAGAAAAGTTAAGTACGCTGCTAGCATGGCCGATGTTGCGCTTTATTCATCATCATCATCATCATCATCATCATCATCATCATCATCATCATCATCATCATCATCATCATCATCATCATTTTTATTTGTTAAACCAAAGGCAGACTGGAGCGAGAAGGCACTCAGAAAAAAGACATTATTTTAAGCACGAAAGGAAGGTATCGCAGAGAAAGAAAGAAAACAGTTCACATTAGGACAAAAAAGTACAACATGGAAACTAAGAAAAATTTCAGAAAAGAAGGGTGTCTATAAGGGGAAAAAAACAACAGAAGGCAGACTTGAACATGAAGATATTCTACAGACAGATGGCAGCCTGCAGTACGACAGAAAGGATCAGCCTAGAGTTGACATCGGGCACGGAATTTCATACCTTGGACTGACAGAGGAATGGAAAGAGGGAAAGAGAGAGATATGCCTACAGAGACAGAGAGATGGCAGTCTAGAGCGATATAGAGGCAGCCTACAAGGAAGAGGCAGAATAGACACAACGGCAGATTAGCGCAAGAACACGAAGGCAAACTACAGCACGAGAAAGGCAGATTCGAGTAAGGCGATAAAGAAGGCAGCCTGCACCGCGAATGAAGGCAGCCTCCATAACTGAAGAAGGTCAGGAAGAAAGCAGGTCAGTCACAAACAAAACACGCTACAGAAAAAGGAGCTGGCGCTAATGGTTGATGTGTTCCACTTTCCTTCAAGACGACGTGCCTGAGGTGGGCTTCCATGTGTTAAAGAGCTCTCACCACTAAATCGTCCATATACAAGTATTTCTTCAGTGATCACTCCCCCCCCCCCCACACACACACACACTCTCTACACTTCACGAAGCAGCAACAGCAGCTGCAGCCTCTCTCTTTCTCTATCTCCCTCTCTCTCTCTCTCTCTCTCTCTCTCTCTCTCTCTCTCTCACTCTCTCTCTCTCTCTCTCTCTCTCTCTCTCTCTCTCTCTCTCTCTCTCTCTCTCTCTCTCTCTCTCTCTCTCTCTTATACACTCACATCATGGACTCTCCAACATTTTCTCTCGCAGCTTCTTGAAGCAACACACACACACACACACACACACACACACACACACGAACACACGAACACACACACACACACAACCAGCATCAACTGACAGCCTTTGACGCAACAAAGCTAGTCCATTGTGTAAGAGTTAATAACACTGATGTCATCTTTGATATGACGTCGATCTCGTCACCAAATTTCTTCTGGCAAAGTTGCACGCACCGGATCCATAGACAGACTGAGTCTCTATAGGATCGGCCTAGGGAGGGTCAAATGCTGGGACAAAAACGATAAACAGCGCAATAGCTGGACACACGTGTCCTTCTAGATTTAATCATGGCCCCCGCCCATCCCACAGGCCAATCACTCCCCATCTTCGTTTCGTGTCCGTTCATTCTTCCTTTATTTTTTGCTCATCCCTTCCTACGCCTTAAAGATCCAACCTACACGGACATCCATGTCTCCTCTCCCCTCCAACCCCAGCATTTCCTTCAATGCTAGTGCATCCCCATTCCATCCAAGGAAAAGGGGATGTGGAGAGGCCGACAGGCGCTTTATTTGTCTTGCTTCCACCCTCCCTCCCCCTTCACCACACATCCTCTATATCTACTTCTCTCTCCCTCTCTCCTCTTTCAACTCTTCAATCTACTTTCTGTACAACATCCCATTTGTAAAACGATGGTGCTAAACATGTATGCGCCATGCTAAGATTCCAACAACAAACGAGTAGTGTTTGTTACACATGGAAAGTGGACAAGAAGTTCTTGTGAGATTTGCGCTGTCTAAATGAAATTCATTAGTAGTAGTAGTAGTAGTAGTAGTAGTAGTAGTAGTAGTAGTAGTAGTAGTAGTAGTAGTTCATTCTTCTTATTATTATTATTATTATTATTATTATTATTATTATTATTATTATTATTATTATTATTATTATTTATTATTATTATTATTATTATTATTATTATTATTATTATTATTATTATTATTATTATTATTATTATTATTATTATTATTATTATTCAGTCGAAAGCCTCTGCAAAGCTGTGTGACCTGAGCACTGCAACTAAAAGCATTCAAAAGTGTACTGCAGGTGTTCGTGACTGGATGATGGTCAACAAACTTCAACTTAATGAAGACAAAACAGATATTCTTCTTGCATCAAAATATAATGCCAAAAAGGAACTCCCTAGCGAAATGCAGATTGGGGAGAATACGATAGCATTTTCAGAGTGTGTCAGGAATTTGGGGGTGTTGTTCGATTCTTCCTTGTCAATAAAAGAACAAGTTTCTAAAGTAGGTCAACTAGCTAACTATGAGCTACGTAAAATTTTAGGCATCCGCAGGTACCTCATCACTGATTCAACTAAGACTCTTGTAGTCTCTTTCGTGCTCTCGCGGCTGGACTATGGAAATAGTCTACTTGCGGGAGCCCCAAATTTCCTTACAAAGAAACTTCAAAAAGTTCAAAATTCAGCAGCACGCTTGAATTTAAGATCACAAAGACGCCAACATATTACCCCTCTTCACAAAGAACTCCATTGGCTCAAAGTGTCTGCAAGGATACAATATAAGATAGCATGAATGTATTACAATGCACGAAGTTCGCAGGTAAGAATACAGGAGCCCGGAGGGGCGCCATAGGAGGACTCCCCCACTTCCTCGATAAGCCAACGGCTCCTCTAAGGCTAAACCCATCTTGGTGTCTGGTATGTTCAATTCGGTTGTCTCTCTGTTCCGCAGGAACATTACTGTGTCTATGGCCTGGATCCCCTCTCATGTGGGGATTCGGGGCAATGAGGAGGCGGACCGTGCGGTCGGGCTTGGGTCCGGGGGTGGGGCCGATCTGTCTATCCCGCTCCCTGCTTCCTACAGGGAGCTCCGAGGCAGGATTTCAGCGACGATTTGTTCGGAGTGGAACGACAGATAGGCATATGCTTTATGGTGCGGTGGGGCGTTTGAGCGGCTACTTGTAGACGGACAGAGACCCCTCCCTTTGATTCGTGCGGATCCAGGCCATCTTCGGACCTTGGCCATTCGCATCTGCTCTGGGCACCATCGCACTATGTTCACTGACACCAGGTGCTTCCGTGGCCTTGTCCCCGGATTTGAACATTGTCTTTTTGCTTGCTACTGTCTGGCGGCCGATTTTGCTGATTTAAGAGCGGCCTGCTTGGTCCGGGGTTTGGGTTCTCGTTTGTGCGACCGGGTCGTCTATTCCTTGTCTTCTGACTTGAATCTACTGGTTGGCGCCGCGGCCGCCATTTACCATTCCGCTGTCGCAGGAATCCTTTGACACGACTTCGCTGTCTACCTCTCCTTTTGCGCTACACCTGGCAGCATGTGTTTGACAGTCCTAGTAACGCTCTTATTCAGCTTTTAAATTAACAAGCTAGCCGGATGGCTAGATGTCCTACCATTTTTATCCTTGGGTTTTATTTTTGTGGGTTTTTTAGTTGTTGGTTAATTTCTGTATATTTTAAATTATAAGTTTGCTATTTTGACAAACTTTCTTAACTTAGTATCGGCCCATATCCCTTATTTATTTTATTTGGTTCAACCCACGGATGGTGGCGCGCACATAGCCACCGGGCGGGGTTCTGACCTCATATGGCCTTGGTTGCCGGGAGGCGTCCCCCGCCCGCGGTTGCGTTGCCCCGTCCACTCCGTGGGAATATCCCGGTGTTAACATTATGCTTGGGCGCACATAACCACGGGTGGAGCTCTGACCTCAGATGGCCTTGGTTGCCGAGAGGCGTCCCTCACCCGTAGAAGCCCCGTTAAGCCGATGGTAAAATCCCTATATTTATATATATTTTTTATTTATATATATAGATATATATTTCATGTAAAAATCTTTCTTTTTCTTTTTTTTTCCATGGCTAGTCGTATCGATAATCCATTTTTACTTGCCATGCGCTTTTATACTCTTACTCACGATTAGTCTTTTATTTAATTGTACCGTGGGGTGTACATAGCCACTGAGGGCTTGGGGGGAAGGAGGGGGGAACGGGGGTTCTGACCTCAGATGGCCTGGGATGCCGGGAGGCGTTCCCCTCCGCGCGTGCTTGCCCTTTTTAACCAATTTAATATGCTATATGTTCTCAGTTTATACTTGTTTGGTTTTCAAGGTTGCTTTTTTTCCTTTCTTTTTTTTTCTTTATAACCTTATGGTTAGCCGTAGCGGCAATTCATTTTTACCTGCCATGCGCTTTTATACTCGTATTTGTGATTAGTCGTTTACTTAACTTGTACCTGGGGTGTACATAACCACTTGGGAGGGGGTAGCGGAGGGGGGGAGGCGGGGGGCGTCTGACTTCAGATGGCCTGGGTTGCCGGGAGGCGCTCCCCTTCTCGCGTGCTTGCCGTTTTTAACTTATGTTATATGTTACATGTTCTTAGTTCACACTTGCCCTTTTTAACTTATGTTATATGTTACGTGTTCTTAGTTCACACTTGCCCTTTTTAACTTATGTTATATGTTACATGTTCTTAGTTCACACTTGCCCTTTTTAACTTATGTTATATGTTACATGTTCTTAGTTCACACTTGCCGTTTTTAACTTATGTTATATGTTACATGTTCTTAGTTTACACTTGCCGTTTTTAACTTATGTTATATGTTACATGCTCTTAGTTCACACTTGCCCTTTTTAACTTATGTTATATGTTACATGTTCTTAGTTCACACTTGCCCTTTTTATCGGGTTTATGCTGCGAGTGTCTGTGAGTGAAAGCTCCCATGTAGATTTTATCCCTGCTCTTAACTTGTATTCATTTAGTAGTCCTTGGTTTTCACCTTTTACTTCTTATGCTTTTTTTTTTACCTCATAACCACGTGTTTTATTGTGAGGTTATAGTTTTATAGCTTCCGTTTTAAGCTCTTTTTTATTTTTTTTCCTACGCTGATTTTAACCTTTTACATTTTTATGGTCCTATACCTTTAGTCCTCTTAGTGGTGTTGTAGGCTTTTATCCCCAGAATTATTTTACCCAGCCCAGATGGGCAGACTCATGTAACCAGCCTTAATTTACAGTCCTCCATAAGCTCTGTGTCAGGGGGCGTTAATTTAATATCAGTCAGTCAGTTACAATGCACTATCAAACAACACCCCTCGGTACCTGTCTGACCTCCTCCAGATCTACCTATCTTCAAGATCTCTCCGTTCTGGTAACGACACCATGAAACTAAAACCTCAAGCATCAAGCATTTAAAAACAAATCATGTGGTGAGGGATCATTTTCTTTTCAAGGGCCATTGATATGGAACAGCCTCCCAGCCGATGTACGCCATGCGACATCCTATATTTTTTAAAGAAAAAGTTGAAGACATACCATTTTACTGCCACATACAGCTTAAACGCTTAAAAAATAAATTGCTGCTATTTGTGTGTGTGTGTGTGTGTGTGTGTGTGTGTGTGCGCGCGCGTTACACATGGTGTGTATGGGTGTGTTTGTGTCCGCTTTGATCTCAGCGAGAGAAAGCGCCTTATAAATAAAATAATAATAATAATAATAATAATAATAATAATAATAATAATAATAATTATTATTATTATTATTATTATTATTATTATTATTATTATTATTATTATTATTATTATTATTATTATTTTTGTTATTATCAGTATTAGTATTAATTCATTCATCATTATTCTTTTCTTCTTCTTCTTCTTCTTCTTCTTCTTCTTCTTTTTGACCGACTAAAATCAGAGATTTTGTAACGGGAGTCGAGTCGGTCTTTTATAAAATCTCTGCGGATACATGTATCAACACACAGACATCCAAGATGTGAATCTGAATGGATAAACCAGGCCACGGACTATGTGGATAAACATACCCCAGTGAAGTAGTGGCCAAATTCGGCTTACACTTTACGGTTTATGCATTGGGTTATGAGATTTTTCACGGACCTAAATTTTGACGGGTGACCACACCTTATGAGGTTAGTGGCCAAATTTGTCTTACGTTTTACGGCTTATGCATTGGGTCGGAGTTAATGGTGCCATATTTATCACGGCCCGTTCGAATTTAAAAACGTGTGGAGCTGTGTAACTCCACTACAACAAAGCACTTTTTCATGATGATGTAATGTACGGGTTTCTCACTCACTTCAATAATGGTATAGGAGGCAATTAATCTAAATTCTCGAGATATAAATTGATTTCTATTCCGACTTCTGTAATAGCGATCTCTTCAGATCGCCGCGCTTTGAGTTCCACTGAAGAAAAAGCGCGTATAATAGTAGTATTGACATAGGTTTACAATGCACAAGGAATACATTTCGCCGTGACGTACATACACAACATGTCATACGTCACAGCTAAACAGTATTTTTAGCATTGTATCATCATATTCTTCACTCCTTTTCTCTCTTCTCCCCTCCCCATCTCTCTCTCTCTCTCTCTCTCTCTCTCTCTCTCTCTCTCTCTGTATGCGTGTGTGTGTGTGTGTGTGTGTGTGTGTGTGTGTATTTGATTATTTATTGTTACATTATGATGTTATTGTTATAAAGTTAGTTAGTTATACTGTTATTGTTACAAGGGACAGATGTTTATATAATAAATAAATAAAAAGCACACTCCCTTCTTCTTTCGTTTGGGGCTGCCAACCTCATCTTATTGAGGACGCTGCAGCCAAACTGCTCGGTGTGTTCTTGTTACCGGCACTCACCCGTCTAGGATATGAGCGTCAGGATCTTTAGAGTCCGTTATGATGGAATACATGCGACACAGACTAGACCTCGGTTTATACTCTCATCCGAAGGAGTAGAAAACGGGAGTAAAGTGTCTTTCCCAGGGACACAACACAATGGCCCGGACAGGGCTCGAACCCCGGACCTTCAGATCCGCAAGCCAAAGCACTACCATTAGACCACCGTGCCTCACTTTGTGCTACCCTTGTTAAATAAACTTGCTATCCTAGCCTCTCTCTCCCACGCTCTCTCTCTCTCTCCCACCCTCTCTCTCTCTCCCACCCTCTCTCTCTCTCTCATCCTTGTCCTCCCTCCGCCCAATTTTTGGCGACTGGCTCTACCCATCGGCATCGCCCCATTCATTTTATCGGGCAAACTTCCAAAAGCAGGGGCACGTTACAGAGATGAGCGGCCCACAAGTTATCGATCTTGAACGCCTGCTTACCTCCCCTCCCCTCCCGTCTCTTCTTGGCTAGAGAATGATCGGGGTGGGTGTGAGGTGGAAAGAGAGAATAGAAACAGAAAAGAAAGGGAGGGAGTGGAGATTGGGAATGAAGGGCGTGAGAATGGCAAATTAATAGACTTAGCTGCGGCTATCCCACACCATGACGCTGGTGACATTAGTGTCACACTTTTGCAGGATTAACTCTCGTCCAAATGATGCTCAATGTCGATCGGCTTAGCTAGCTGCCGGTTGGGAGCATTCGCTCTCTCACGTCTGTTTATTTGTTTTAATGTTGTTGTTTTTTTTTGTTTTATATCGAAACGA
>CM072527.1:5018577-5076077 GCA_036898135.1 Oncomelania hupensis
TGAGCAAAAAGAACTGATTATTTAATTAGATTTTGTCACTATAAACCCTTACAGAACCTCAGCACATTGTAATGAAAAAGTTAGCACGCAGGGGCGGAGGAGGGGGGAAGGGGAGGGTGTGACGTCAATTATTTTTATTGCTACGCGATCTACTCACTACTTCGAAGTCGTCTACATCAAGAAACCTAAAGGCTCCGCCACACATGCCGATTGTGCAACGATTTTGTTTGCGATCCGATCCCGAATGCTACGTGATGACGCCAGAACTACTGCTTGCCTGCAGTCCGATTTGCAATCGACTCGGTATCTTGCGATTTGAGCCTGTTCTATTGTCTGATAAAGCCCGCAGAATGCTTGGCACGTCAGCCATTTCTTCAGTTCTCGCGTGCGTGCACATGTCCCTTTATTCCTCAAAGCCTCGTTTTACAAAGAATGACCTAGTTGCGCATAGAATGAACATTCTATATTATAGAATGCATTCTATGTTAAAGAATGCACATTCTATGTTATAGAATGGATTCTATGTTATAGAATGAACATTCTATATTATAGAATGCATTCTATGTTAAAGAATGCACATTCTATGTTATAGAATGGATTCTATGTTATAGAATGAACATTCTATATTATAGAATGCATTCTATGTTAAAGAATGCACATTCTATGTTATAGAATGGATTCTATGTTATAGAATGAACATTCTAAGTTATAGAATGGATTCTATGTTATAGAATGAACATTCTATGTTATAGAATGAATTCTACGTTATAGAATGACCATTCTATGTTATAGAATGAACATTCTATGTTATAGAATGGATCCTATGTTATAGAATGAACATTCTATAACATAGAATGAACATTCTATAACATAGAATGAACATTCTATAACATAGAATGCATTCTATGTGCACTAAATGTTAAAAAATAATTCTATGAAAATAGAATGTATTCAGTGTTGCGAATAAAATCCATTTTATGTTAAAAAAAAGGTATTTTATGTCATACAATTCTTGCTGTGTTATACAATTAATTCTATATACATATAATTCATTTCACTCACATAAAATTAAAAAACACAAATAATAAATTGTAACGAAATTTAGAATTTAAAAAAAGATATTGTATGACACATCATCACCACATCGCATCATCACCACATCGATCACATCATCACCACATCGATCACATCATCACATCACATCACTGCATCACATTGCTTCATCACCATCATCATGAAAACGCACCACCACATAAAATCACATCACATCAACAAATCATCACATCACATCAGCCGACATCACAGCAGCAGCACATCTTCACATTGCAGCAGACAGCACATATCATGGCATCAGTGAATCACATTACATAACCTAATCACCCCACCCCTCCCACCCATCACATTTGTGGTGCAGTGTGGTGTGATTTAGAGTGATGTAGTGTGGTGATGTGATGTGGTAATGTGTATGTATGTATCTGCAATACAGTTCTAGTATGCCTTAAAAGTGAGTGAATCAGACCACATCATCACATAAACTAATCACTCCACCACACCTACCCATCACATTTGTGGTGCAGTGTGATGTAGAGTGATGTAGAGTGATGTGGTGTGGTGTGGTGATGGGATGTGGCAATGTGTATATCTCTCTTCCATACAGTCCCATGCCATAAAAAATGTTCTCTATACCTCGACAGTGCCCCAGTTTTTACTATTTTTAAAAAAAGTGTATGCATTGATTTCATTCTATAACATAGAATGAAGTCTATGACATAGAATGAATTCTATAGCATAGAATAAATAGTATAACATAGAATGAATAAGATGACATAGAATGAATTCTATGACATAGAATGAATTCTATAACATAGAATGAATTCTATAGCATAGAATGAATTCTATGACATAGAATTTATTCTATAGCATAGAATGAATTCTATAGCATAGAATGAATTCAACGACATAGAATTCATTCTGTAACATAGAATTCATTCTATGCTATAGAATTCATTCTATGTTATAGAATTCATTCTATGTCATAGAATTCATTCTATGTCATCTTATTCATTCTATGTTATACTATTCATTCTATGCCTATAGAATTCATTCTATGTCATAGAATGAATTCTATGTCATAGAATTCATTCTATGCTATAAAATTCATTCTATGCATATAGAATTCATTCTTTATTATAGAATTCATTCTATGTTATACAATTTATTCTATGCACATAGAATTCATTTTATGTCATATAATTTATTTTATGTTAAAGAATTCATTCTATGTTATAGAATGAATTGTATGCACATAGAATAAATTCTATGTTATAGAATTCATTCTTTGTAATAGAATTCATTCTATGTTATAGAATATAATTCTATGCATACAAGTGCATTCTATAATATAGAATTGTATTACATACATAGAATCATATTCTCTATTATAAAATGTTATTCTATACCTATCCTATCCTATCCTGTCCCATAACCCGAAGGTCGTAGGGGCACCACAGATGATCGCTTAACCAGCATACTCCATCTTTCTCTGTCCTCAGCAGCCCTCATGGCTTCGCTCAGTGTCAAACCAGTCCATTCTCGAATGTTGTCCTCCCACCTCTTTTTCGGTCTCCCCCTTCTTCTACCTCCTTGCACTGTGCCTTGCAGAATGGTCTTTGCAAGGCCTGATGATCTGGTGACGTGGCCATACCATCGGAGTTTCCGTTTCTTCACCACTGTGAGCAGGTCATCGTGTTGTCCAATGGCTTGTGTGATGGTCTGTCGGACTTCAACGTTGGTGATGTGTTGGGTATAGGAAATGCACAGAAGTCTTCTGTAGCACCTCATCTCCATGCTTTGTATTCTTCGTTGGAGATCTGCTGTGAGGGTCCATGCTTCGCAAGCATATAGGAAGATGGAGATGACCAGAGATCGCAGCAGTCTTACTTTGGAATGTAGACTGATGGTTCTGTCTTTCCAAATGGGCTTCAACCTTGTCAGGGCAGCAGTTGTTTGTGCGATCCTGGAGAGGACTTCCTGTCGGGACCCATTGTCTGACACAATGGCTCCTAAATATTTGAAGCTGTGCACTGTGTTGAGGGATTGGCCTTGTACTTTGATGTCCGTGTTGATGCCATTGGTGTTGTTGGTCATCATTTTGGTCTTCTCTGCACTTATTTCCATTCCATAAGCTCTGGAGGTGGTGTCAAGCCTCTGTACAAGCTGTTCAAGTTCTTGTTCCTCTCCAGCCAATCCATCAATATCATCCGCAAAACGAAGATTGGAGATTGCTCTGCCCCCTATGCTGACTGTGCCTTCGTGATCTGCAAGAGCATCTGACATGATGCGCTCTAGGAAGATGTTGAAGAGTGTTGGAGAGAGTAGGCATCCTTGACGCACACCGATTGTTGTTCTGAACCAGTTCCCGATGACGCTGTTATGGAGGACTGCACTGGTAGCCTTGTCATACAGGCTTTTGATGACTTCTATGATTTTAGGGCTGATGTTGTACACTTTCATGGTTGCCCATAGAGCTGCATGCCAGACTCGGTCAAATGCCTTCTTGAAGTCTATGAACACATGATATAGATGTTGTTGGTGCTGTAGGTATTTCTCACAGATTATTCTGAGGTTGAAAATCTGTTCAGTGGTACTTCGCCCTGCCATGAATCCTGCTTGTTCTTCAGCTATGATTTGTTCAGCTTGTGGTTTCAACCTGTTGAGTATTATTTTCAGGAGGACCTTGCTGGGATGGCTGATGAGGCTGATGGTGCGGTAATTTTCACACTCCTGAAGGTTACCTTTTTTAGGAAGAGTGATGACAAGCGACTGGGTCCATGGTGTAGGCCATTCCCCACTCTGCCAGATCTTGTTACAGATAGTGGTGAGAGCATCAGTCATCGCTTCTCCTCCTGCTTGTAGCAGTTCCGCTGGTATGTTGTCCACTCCCGCTGACTTCCCTTTCTTCAGCGATTGCACTGCTGCCTCAACTTCTTCCCGGAGAATTGGGAGGATTTCTTCTTCTTCTCTGCTCTCGGGACATGCTAGAACTGATGGGTCTCCATTTGGTGTATGGTTGTAAAGGTCAGAGCAGTACTCTGTCCATCTGTTCAAGACTTCTTGTTCTTCTGTAAGGCAAATGCCAGACTTGCTTTGGATAGTGGAGACTTTGGGCTGTTTAACACTTGTCAGCCGCTTCACAGTCTGGTAGGCCTTCTTGCTGTTGTTCTTGTTCAGATTGTTCTCTATTTCCTGGCATTGATCTCCTATCCAGTTCTCCTTTGCTGTGCGCATGCCTTTTCGGATGTCATTGTTGATTTTTCGGTAGACATCAGCTCCCTGTGAGGTGTTCTTTTTCTTTTTTAACTCTCTTCGTTTATCACACAGATCCAAAAGTTCAGGTGTGATCCACGGCTTCTTCTTTGGTCGGTGCTTGCCAAGGATCTCAGTGGCGGCATCTGTTACAGCTGAGTTGAAGGTATTGGTCATGGTGTTGACATCTACTTCGCCTGCCCCCAAAATAAGCAGTGGTGCAAATTTCCCTCCAATTGTGGCCTGAAATATTTTTGCCACCTCCGGGTCTTGCAGTTTGTCCAGGTCGAACTTCAGCCTAGTGCACTTTGCTGTATTTACTCTCTTCAAATGGAGCCGGAAAGACATCATCACGAGATCGTGGTCACTTCCAATGTCTGCTCCTGGAAAAGTGCGTGTCCTGCCAATGTTGATGCTTGATCTGAAGCGTTTCTTGACCATGATGTAGTCGATCTGGTTGTGATGTTCCCCGCCGGGACTGTGCCATGTCCATCGTCTGGATTTTTTGTGGAGACCAAGCGTGTTTGCCAGTACCAGATTGTTGTATCTGGCAAACTCCAATAGCCTCAGACCCCTGTCATTTGTCTCATTGTTGCAGTGGGGTCCGCATGTGTCTCCCCAGTTGCGGTGCGCATCTTGGCCAACCTTGGCATTCCAGTCGCCTTGCACTATGACTATGTCCTTCTTCGGCACTTGGTCAAGGACCGCCTGTATATTTTCATAAAAATCCTCCACTTCGCTGTCTTCATAGTCTGATGTTGGGGCATAGGCCTGGATGATGGTAATGTTGAAAGGGGTTGCTCTCAGACGGATGGTAATGAGTCTACTGGAGACTGGGCGGCAACCCATGACAGTGGCTAGAATGTTCTTGTGGACCAAGAATCCAACGCCGTGTTCGTGCCTGTCATCTCTACCGCTGAAATAGAGCTTGTGGCCTTTGTCAGTCGTTGTTTCACCTAGGCCTTTCCAGCGCAGTTCGCTGATACCTAGAACGTTCCATCGATAGTGGTCCAGCTCGTGGGCCAGTTCTTCTAATTTTCCTTCCGCAGTTAGGGTCCTGACGTTCCAGGTTCCTATGACGATGTTGTTTCTCGTGCGGATCTTGCTATATTGTCCATCAGTAGCATACTTAACACCTCCGTCCTGGTGGCCAACGGAAGGCGCGGTCCTTGTGCCGGGTGACGGCCCGGGCGACGACCGATCCGGTATGGAATTAGTGGATTGTGTCATCATGTAGTGTGTCTTGGGCAAAAAAAAGACCTGGCAGGGCCCAATCCTCTCCAGGCTGTTGGCCACAGCCGAAATCCACGAATACAGTGTGGCTCGCCTTGGCCCTGAGCACGTGGTCGTTGAACCTGTAGTAACGTGAGGTTCCTCCGCCCTGGCCGGTGACTTCTGTGTAGAAGACTTTCGCCCAGTGATGCCGTGCTAACATCACCCCTGTTAGTCGCCTCTTACGACACGCCGGGAAACGTTGGGTCTATTCTATTTGCCCGAACCCACAGGGTTCTATACATAGAATTTTATTATGGACATAGAATTTTACACTATATTATAGAATGTTATTCTATACAAAGAATTTTATTCTATGACTTACAATATTGGTTTCTTTTTTATAAATGGAATTTCAACTAATGAATGCTTTTTGTGTGCATAGAATGCTTTCTATGTGCATAGAATTTATTCTATGTATAGAATAGTCACATAGAATAAATGGACACATGGCGCCCCATACAGCAAAGCATGTCTTAATCTCTCTGTCTGCGATACAAAAGTATTCTTGAATCTTGAATCTTAAATACAAGAGGATTAGGAGGAGGGAGAAAAAAAAAACCTCCCTCCCTCTTCCAGCGGAAACAAAAACAACGATGTGGATATCAACGATCAGCTAACCCAACCAGCAATGTTAACAACTTGATGCAAACACTGCATGTTGCAGACCCTTCTATAGCTCAAAAGAAAAACCATGGAACACGAAATCGTGAGATTGAAATGAAATATTGAAGAATTTTCCAAACACTACATTCTGGTAATACATTCTTCCGTCGTACGTAAGAACCTCTAACAAAAACTCTCATTACCAACTGTATTTATCGAAACAATGTAATAAAGGGACGAAAAGTATGCACACAAGAACTTCAACGCTAATGTGTAAGGAGTTGCTGACTGTGGTTCAAGTATGGCCGTAACACATCAGCATCGACATGAGCGGTCAATACTCTGCACCCCTACTCCTTCGGATGAAAGCAAGAACCGAGAGCCAGTCCGTGCACGCAGGCATTCCATCGTTTGGCCTTTAGAGATCCTGACGGGTGAGTTCCGGCTACACAAAGTAGACTCACAAAGCACTAAGTCCATTATCTCCTATTTACCGGTCGCGCAGGGTTGTGCTCATGCAGCTGTCTGAGTGTCGGACAAAGCGCCCAAAGGCTGCAAGTGGGCGCCTCGGGTGCCTTGAGTTTATTACCCCTATCGTCCAGCGCCTTGAGCAGCGTTTGAGCTGGAAAAGCGCTATATAAAAATGACTAAATAAAAAAAAATAAATAACTACCACAGTTAATAAGTATTTGGATATTTATCCGTCCATAGACATATATCTCCGGCACTTATCTTTTGGGCTCAAATCTTTTATAGTATTCATGTACTACAACAACTACTACTACTACTACTACTACTACTACTACTACTACATAACAACAACAACAACAACAACAACAATGGATGCTATACGCGCCTAATTCCTAAATCAGACTCATAACGTGGCGATCTGTAACAGCATACACGCTCACATGTTACAGATACTCCTACATACACGGCATTAATCACCCAAACAGGTGGTGTAAAAGGCAAGTCGCTATTAAAGGACGGTGTAACATCCTTTAAGTTCCTGGGTTGGCGTGCATGAACGAACTTAAAAGCCGACGCTTCACTGAAACATGCTACTTAAGTCTAAGTCGGCTTTTAAGTTCGTTCATGCACGCCAGCCCTGGTCTCTTACTTTAGCCGGGCGCCTTTGCGCATGCGCCAGGTCAAGTCGGGCCGGCTTTTTCACGATGTTCTTAGGCGTCGTAACCCTAAACCTAACCCTAACTCAACTCTAACCCTAACCCTAACTCTAACCCTAACCCTTACTAAGACTACGATATCACTGTGCGCATGCGTTGAATTCTGTAATGCGTCGACCAATCAGAATGCTTCCAGTCGCTCCCAGCCCAAATAAGATACTATGAACTTTGACGATGTCACAGCGGAAGAGAAAGGGAATTTTTATTTTGACAATTTAGACAGACTGCATCCGACCCCATTATTGAAGTGAGGGAGAAAAACTGAGTACCCGGAGTAACCTCTCGGTGGGCTGAAAGGCTCGTACCTAAGTGACGTAAGTCCGTCCCCTGAGGAATAATTGTGCGCAGCCCCTGTGGTATGACCACATGATGACAGACACCACCACACCAGAACCCAGTACCGAGGTCAACCAACAATGACTACTGGTTGAAGCATGCATGGCCATTGAAGTTTAACGTCCACATGCACCGTTGGCGATGTGGCTGACAGCGACTACCAGTGCAGCCACGACAGGTTTATAATACAATTACCAACACTGATTAATTTTACAGGCCAGGATTGAAATGATGGAACAGAAGTACGGACAAAACGTGAAGAGAAGAAAAAGAAGAAGAAAGAAGAAGTAGCAGAAGAAGAAGAAGAAGAAGAAGAAGAAGAAGAAGAAGAAGAAGAGGAAGAGGAAGAAGAAGAAGAAGAAGAAGAAGAAGAAGAAGAAGAAGAAGAAGAAGAAGAAGAAGAAGAAGAAGAAGAAAATCAGACAGACAGACCTATAGAACAATGAGACATACTGAGACAGTCATTCAATAAGACAGACGGACAGATTTAACTTATATTTTCCATGTATAGGATACAGTGGCCAACTTTGGCGAAAGCAAAGGAAATCATCAGCCCATTGCTTTGACCTTTTCACTGTCACCTTTGACCTTTCCTTAACGACGATGATAATTATAAAAGCTATATCCTCCTGCTTGCGGGCCACATGCACATTAACGCAAATTGATTTGGTGATTGTTACCAGCACCTATGCCAAGGAAGTTGCTCATAAAACCACAGTTATGAACGTTGTCAAATGGCCAACAACTGGTGAGCTTGTCTAATACATTCCAACCCTGTAATAGCACTGAGTCTGTTCGATCGAACGAAAAACACATCTCATGCATTCAGCTATTCAATTGGTAGGCTTCTACTACAGATTTTGTATCGTTACTGATACATGTCACATTGTAAGTGAAACCTTCCGAAATGCGTTGACAAAGAAACGCAAATAATTATGTATAAAATAATTAATGAGGTACACATTTTTCTAGAGCTGTACACACACATTTAAAACCTCAACTTTTGGAGTGTCGCTCTCCAACTAAGGTATACATTGCATTTGGAGTTATAGCAATATATTTTTTAAGTCAACTGAAAAGTAACATTCATGATTTCGAAACTATTTCTGTGACATAAAAAAAACAACAACAACGCAAATACACACACATTGTCCACACAGGCGCACGCACACACACACACCCACACTCACACACTACAAAGGTGCAATTCCGCCTCGGGATAAGGAAGGTGGAAACAGGGCACTGAAAAATGTTTAAACCACATTCACAATCGGTGAGGGTAGGAGATGGCGTGGGGAGAGAGGGGAGGCAGAGGCAAGAAAGTGTTAAGGAGTGCGACAGTGTGTGTGGGTGAGTGGGGGTGGAATTGAGAAGTGATCTGGGGGTTAATTTACAACTTTATGTCATGCCTCTGCGAGTCTGTGATACTCCGCGTATCCCGCATATACTCGAAATGAGAGGAACGGCAATCACCTAGTTATCGATTTTCTCTATAGTCCCTGCCTACATCACACCACGGACCTATAGCGATGTACAGCCAGCTCACTGTCGATGGGTTCAAGCTTTTCCTCCCTTTCAGATGACTGCTGGCCTGCATAACTTGGTCATACTTCAAACGGAAATGCACAGGGCAACATTAGCTGAAGACGAAACAACACTTGCGCAGAAAACCAGTTTGTTTATGGGATCATGGTCTAGGTACGGTGTGACATCGTCAAAGTTCCTAGTATCTTATCTGGGCTGGGAGCATTCTGATTGGTGGACGCATTACAAAATTCGACGCATGCGCACAGTGCTATCGTAGTCTTAGTAAGGATTACGGTTAGAGTTAGGGGTTAGGGTAAGGGTTATGGTTCCGACGCCTAAGAACATCGTAAAAAAGCCGGCCCGACATGACCTGGCGCATGCGCAAAGGCGCCCGGATATAGTAAAACACCCGGAACTCTGCCGACGAGACAACGAGCTCACAGTTAGCGTAGGCCTAATACTGCAGATTGCTGGCATATACCTAGGTAAGTTTGTCATATGAAGTCTTTATATCATTATGAAACACTAGCCGAAGATGAACTTCGTGGAAAACTCCTTGGCGCAGAAAGGTAGTTTGGGAGCGTAGTGCATGTAGGTCTATGACTCACGTCAATCCAGCCACGAATAGATTCCGTTGATCAAACAGCGCGCCACTGAATTATACATGTACTGAATTGGTATACTACCTCACTGCTCAGACAGTGTTAATGATTTAGAGAGATCTATGATAATATCATCATCATCAGCAGCAGCAGCATGATGATGATGATGATGATGATGATCATCATCATCATCATCATCATCAACGTCGTCGTCGTCGTCGTAATCAACATCATCAACCCATGTTTTGGAACAGCAGAGAGAGAGAGAGAGAGAGAGAGAGAGAGAGAGAGAGAGAGGGAGGGAGAGGGAGAGAGAGAGAGAGAGAGAGAGAGAGAGAGAGAGAGAGAGAGAAGGCTTATGTATGTATGTGTGTATGTATGTCAGTGTGTGCGCTTCAATGCGTCTGTTATTTGTCCGTCCGCTTGTGTGTCTGCGTGCATTTCTCTGTATGCTTGTGTTAGTCCCTGTTCACGCGGTAGATTGAGATCATACGCGCTCCTACGGTAGTGTGAGAAAGAGATTACATTAATGTTAAAGCCGCATGAACAGGTTTTCCTGCCACAATGGCATGATTATGTCAGCAATATTTTTCATAATATCAGTCATGTCACGATAGCGCGCAACTATTAACAATCCACGCGCTTCCTATTTCTGCCTACAGCGTAGCGAAGACACCATGAAGATTGACAAAGGAGAGAGTGAGCGGGAGCAGATCTTAGACTACCTGTGTCTCAGCTACGGTTTACGCTCAAACTCTCTCTGATCTCTCTCTCTCTCTCTCTCTCTCTCTCTCTCTCTCTCTCTCTCTCTCTCTCTCTCTCTCTCTCTCTCTCTCTCTCTCTCTCATATTGGTTTTTTCTTCTTGTTTTGATCGTCATGTTCCTTTTGCTCCCCTTTGTCATCCTCACCATCATCGTTACCATGGTACACCCCTCCCCCCTCTTCCTCATCATTATAAAAAAAAGGCGAGTGAACCACCACCTACACATGCTTCAACATCATCGTCATCATCGTCCCCGTCGTCATTATCATCCGCCACCACCATCACATACGTAGATCTAGGTGAACACGTAGTATAGCTACGTCATTGGGGATAGAGAATGAAAGCAGCAGGGCTGGAGGAGAGGGGTTAGGGCCAACCGATCGATGATGTAAGATGACGGACGAGTTGCTGGGGGGAAATGGGGACGTGGTTTGCGTTGGCGGTGGTACACGTAGATGGTCAATCGGTCGGTGAGAAGGGAAAAGATGGAGTAGGGAGAATGGGGGACTGGGAGAGGGAGGGGGGAGAGAGGGAAAGGAGGAGCGTAATCGATCGGTTCCGCTGGTGCAAGATAGTACTGAATAGAACTTGATTGCCATACATGTATCACTCGCTTTGGTGCTGCACCCACCTATACTCCCCCCCCCTCTCTCTCTCTCTCTCTCACACACACACACACATACACACACAAGTATGTAGAACACCAAGACTGGGATTTACTAAGAATGTAAGAATCGGAAAGTGATTTTTTGACGGAAAGAACGCAAACTTCTTCTAGAAATGTAAGAATCTAATGCAAAATTGGCTTTTTCCGTCTCAAAAGTTGACCTAGTTCGTCTCCTATAGGCGACCAAATAGGTCGAACTTTCTTGCAAAATTTCCCGAAAATTGACTGGATTTTCTCCGTCAATCCCTTGTACCTAAAACACTCTCATGCACTACAACTGCACTCCCATGCACTAAAAGAGTACTCCTGTGCACTTAGAAAAAAGAGTGGGTGGCTGGAAAACACTGGGTGGCTAATACACACACCCATTTCCTGCATAAAAAGCAAGGTTAGTCACCCATTTCCAGACTTATGTCTCTGCACAAAATACACACTCTCTCACATACGCGCGCGCCTCCCTCACACAGTCATACACACCCCCCCTTACCACTAGCTCTTTTTAATTCCTATGATAAATTTGTCTTTCTCCCTCCCACCCTCTGTCTCTCCCAATCTCTTAATGAGCCTTTCTCGCCTCCGTTTTTTCGTGACTTCTATTGCCATCTTGCCACCGCCACTCCAAAGAAAAATAAAATAAAATAAATTCTCTCTCTCTCTCTCTCTCTCTCTCTCTCTCTCTCTCTCTCTCTCTCTCTCTCTCTCTCTCTCTCTCTCTCTCTCTCTCTCTCTTCTTTAGTGCATGTATTTCATCATCCCTCAACAAGTAGATCACAAACCTGGGGTGTTATTTATGAGTGACGACTAAACGTATAGGCGGCGTGCAAACAGAGGTCGCCGACTACCGCGAGGTACACGGTATGCACGAGTGACGACTACACGCTTGTGCCGCGTAAACTGGCGACTAAATGTAGACGTCCTCCGGAGGTCGTCTAAACGAGTCAGTCGCCGACTACAGGAAATCAAAATGGCCGTTTTCATTGCTTTTCGACATCATAATCGACAAGTTTTTCGTCGCCATCGAGTATTTCGAGACAGAACGCACTCTGGGAAAAATACTAATACTTCTAACATTGCAAGTTTGTGAAAGTGACTGTCATTGAGGTGCGCTGTGTTGCTTATTTGTGATGTGACGCGGCTAAATAATGATATCAACAAAATTTAAGGGATTAATTTGAAACCCTATTTTTAATCAGCAAGAGCTGTTGCTGTTTGTAGATTATAGTCACACGACACTTTCGCATATAGGTGACTACTGGACCGACACCAGCGGGCCAGTTGTTGGTAAAGGGGAAAATAATATGATCACACGTTGACCAATCCGGGATTCGAACCAGCGACCTTTCGGTTACTAGCAAGACGCTCTTACCAACTGAGCTACCCGGCCCCTCCATCAGCAAGACATAACATACACTCAGTTGAAATAAAGTGGTGGGTGGGGGGTAATGGCGTAAACAGTTGTAACGCTTCAGCCCCTTTTCCCATGCAATTAATGCAGACAATGTAATCAAACAACAAGCAACTTACAGCTACAAGTTACACAAAACATACATTTGTCTTGTAGAGTTCTTCGAATTTATAATCATCATGAAAAGGTTTTATGACAGCCTGTTAAATTTTCGTAAAAAAGGAAACAGATCGTAAAACCCACATTGACACTGATCAAAACCTACAGCAGACGACACAGGCACCTACTGACCTAGGCTCTATTATTACTCGCGATCGCTTCCGACACTGCCCGTTTTTTCTTCTAACACCGCTTTTGTGCTTGCTTTGGATTTAGTCCTTGTGCAGTGTTACCTCCCCCAGCAACACTGAACTCTCTCTCGTCGTAACATTTAGTTTTTTTCGAACTTTTAATCTCCATCACCATAAACCAAAAGACAAAGCATGCAATAGAGGAAAGAAGGTCACGGCCTTCGCGCATGCGTATTTGAAGCTATTCATCGGGAATTCCCCGTGATCTTGCTTTGCACGGCAACTTAAAAGTCGGCGGTCATGTCGTCACCCGTGCATAACGACTGAGCTCCTTTGGTTGTCGGCAACTTTCAAGTCATGACTTCGCTGTACACGGCGTGTACTTTACACGGTACTCATGAATAAGACCCCAGGGTTCAATAACGGAGGCGGGAGTGGGGGGGGGGAAGGGGTTCTCTTTAATGACATACATAACACACAGCACTGGATGTCAAAACAGCAGATACAGGCTTTTAATAATTATATTAGTTCAAATTCAATGTACACACGGAATAATGGAGTAACGCTTTTACTAAATAAATATGAAATCGCACCCGACTTGAAAATAGCAACATCAACACCTTTATTAGTTGTTTGCTATCTGGAAATACTTTGAAACATTCAGCAATCAAAACAAAACAAACGTCGGTCGGTCATGACAGTATGCCTGTCCGGCGGCCCGTTGCTCGCCATATCTCAAGAACTACTGAACGGATTTTAACCAAACTTCATTCAAAAATTGCTTAGGTCAGCCTCCCGTGCCATGTTACTTGCTCTGCCATCAAAGTCAAGGTCGTAGGTGCGGAGGCAATTTGTTGGTAAACACGTTTCGCTCTTTAATCATCTCCAAAAACGGTTTAGCCGATTTAACTTTAAAACAGTGTACATCTTCGTCATCATCAACAACCATCATCATCATCATAGTCATCGTAGTCGTCATCATCATCATCATCATCATCATCATCATCATCATCATCATCATCATCATCATCATCAAGGCAGTGGAGCAGTAACTACACTTGTCATCTTCACGCTACGGCGCGCATTCCAGAGAGCGATTTAATTTGTTTTTAACAATTTTGAGCAGAAGAACTCTCCGGCTCAGTGAATACAGGAAAGGTCTATAGAGAACTCTTCTGCTCACTGAGCGCAGGAAAGGTCTATCGATTTGGCGGGTAAAAATGGAGGCGAGCAGACGGCAGTCAAACGAATCAATGACGGTCCTCTACCAGGCAACGAACTCAGCGATTCAGGAAAGCACCCATACTCCATCCACGCCATTTTCATCCTTGGCGGCTTTACTGGTAGAGTAGATCTAACAGAGGTCCAAATCATGATACAACATGTGTGCCAGAGTATGGGTAGGTTATGAGTGTTGAGTGCTTCAACAGGCCTTGTAGGCATACTGGTGTTAACTCTTGCTGTGGGGTTAATTTCCTTTTGAAAAAAAAAAATTTAATCGTTCCTATATAGCGCTTTTCCAGCTCAAGAGCTGCTCAAGGCGCTGGTCGATAAGATTCTAATAGTAATACCAGACATATCAATGCAAATAGTGAAGAACACACCTAGTACCTGCATCGTCACAGCAGTATTCATCGTCGTCACCATCATAATCAGCGTCCGATCTCAGTGCATAGCATCTCTCTCTCTCTCTCTCTCTCTCTCTCTCTCTCTCTCTCTCTCTCGCTCTCTCTTCCCCCTTCCCCCGTTCAGACTCCCTCACATACACTCCACCCTCACTTTTAATCAGTTCGCTTCATTTGCTTTTAGTTCAGTATTACACTGCAAACTATTGTGTTCCAAAGTAATGATAAACAAATATGGTGGACTGGAAGCACAGTTGAACTGATAGAGCGCTGATTTCTTATGCCGGTGTCACGTCGTCAAAGTTCCGAGTGTCTTACTTTATCCGGGCGCCTTTGCGCATGCGCCAGGTATAGTCGGGCCGGCTTTTTCACGATGTTCTTTAGGCGTCGTAACCCTAACCCTTACTAAGACTACGATAGCACTGTGCGCATGCGTCGAATTTTCTAATGCACCGACCAATCAGAATGCTTCCAGCCCAAATAAGATACTAGGAACTTTGACGATGTCACACCGGATTCGAACCCCACAGGGGACAAACTTACGTCATTTAGGACACCGAGGGTTTTCTCCCTGTACTTCCGTTTCCTTCCTCCCTTCAATAACGGTATTGGATGCAATCAATCTAAATTTTTTATTTAACCTGATTTCTCCTCCGCCTTCGGTAATAGCGATATTGTCAGATCGCCGCGCTTTCAGTTCGATTGAAGAAAATTGAAGAAAAAGTGCGTGATAGCATCCTGTATCATTATTATTATTATTATTATTATTATTATTATTATTATTATTATTATTATTAATTATTATTATTATTATTATTATTATTATTATTATTATTATTATTATTATTATTATTATTATTATTATTATTGTTGTTGTTGTTGTTGTTTAAAATAATGGTGGCCCTCAACAACCTAAAGGCGCCAGGAGGATGAAAGCATTGATTGGGGGGCCTCAACGCCTAGAAGTGAAGAGCCGATAGAAGCCCATACATTGTAGACATAAGTAAGAAGAGTGAGGGGAGGGGAGGGGAAGGGTGGAGGAGGCGCTGTTGTGAGCTAGGAAGATGGGCTAATGGCGTCGCTTCACAAAACTGACAACCACAGACAGAATCCCAAAGAACACGTCTGTTTCTTTTCTGAGACAAGGTTATTACCAAATGTCATGATTCAAAATTTAAGATTCGATATTTAATTCCAATGCTTACCCCTTTTTGAGGCGTGGAGACTGTTTCTTTGCACAGCGCATGACTTCACGTCAAAAAAGACAGACTTGGGGCGCGCCTTGGTTAATTAATATAGCGCTATTTGGCCTCGTGCAAACTAGACGTCTTCATTATGCTGTCACCAGTGTGTACAAATTGTCCACTCCAGAGAGATCATAATGATACTTATTATACGAGCGTAGCTACTGCTTGTTGGTAGTTTAAGCTGTCATCAGTCTAGGCTGTCAATCACACACTCACTCACACACACACACAGACACACAAACTCATTTGTGCGCGCACACACACATCAAAAAGCACAAACACACGCCTGTACGCATACATAGTAATACACAAGCTCCATCTCCTCATTCTTTTCCTCTTCATCATAACGTAGTGATAATGACCAGGATATCAAGCAAAATGATAAACAAAGAGTTATCTTCAAAAGCACTTATGAGCGTTAAAGCAAAAATGGTCTTAATAAGCCAAGAGACTTTACCTTGAACAAAATCAAAAATATCCACTTACGCTCTTAAAATCGTTATATTTTACGACTTTACTTTCAAATTCTATTAAAGAGTGCACCCATTTACTCCTTTAAATCATAATAGTTAAGAGGCTTTGCTTTTAAATTCTTCACGCACGAGTCGACTCTCACTGCGCAGTTCATCGTTACAGCTTTATCTAATCAATGGCTGCGGGTCTGGGTTTCCCCACGACAGGAGTGTGTTTTCGTGTGTGTGCATGATCAATAATTTGTTTGACTGATTGGCTGTGTGTGTGTGTGTGTGTGTGTGTGTGTGTGTGTAGTTGTGTGCGCGCTTCTGTGTGTGTTATGTATGTACGTGTGGTCTCGAACGTCTGTGTGCGTGATCAATAATGTGTGTGACCGAATGATTGTGTGGGTAATCCATTATTTACGTGACCGATCGAGCTGTGTCTAAAATATTGGATCCGTTGTCACAGTGCCTCATCCACGTCTAGTGCTTATTTGCTTTACTCTGCTTCTGGAACGAATCCTCAGGCACGTACTGAAATAACAGTATAGCTCTATGGGACTGTCTATTGTTTGCAAATGGCGGACTATGTATACGGTTCCACAACATTAATAATAATAATAATAATAATAATAATAATAATAATAATAATAATAATAATAATAATATTATTATTATTATTATTATTATTATTATTATTAGGCCTATTATTATTATTATTATTATTATTATTATTATTATTATTATTATTATTATTATTATTGCTACTGCTACTACTACTACTACTACTACTACTATTACTACTACTACTACTACTACACTGCTACTACTACTACTACCATCATCATCATCAGTAGTAGTAGTAGCAGTAGTAGTAGTAGTAGTAGTAGTAGTAGTAGTAGTAGTAGTAGTAGTAGTAGTAGTAGTAGTAGTAGTAGTTCCCGAGCGATAGTTCGAAAACTATTGTTTTTGGTTCTGTTTATCATCATCATCATCATCATCATCATCATCATCATCATCATCATCATCATCATCATCATCATCATATTAATAAATTATTTATTTATGAAGTAGTAGTAGTAGTAGTAGTAGTAGTAGTAGTAGTAGTAGTAGTAGTAGTTTTATCTTAATTATTTTTTCATGTCGTTGGATGGATCTTATGTATATTTTGTGTCTAACCCGCATGGATGACCAATGTTGTCCAAACTCTAAAATCTCAAATGTGTTTATTTCATCTTATATAGCACTTCTCCAGCTCAAGAGCTTCTCAAGGCGCTGGCAGGTTTTAGCATCTAACTCAAGCCGCCCGAGGCGCCCACTGGCAGCCTTTGGTCTGACGCCCAGGTGACTGGTCACAAGTGTGGGCGAGCGGGGATGGGGGAGAGGGGACCTAGTGCTTGCTGGGTATTTGTGTAGCCGGCACTGACGTCACCTGCGCCGATCACTGACAATGTAAAGATACTGAAGGTTTGTGCTACTAGATCTATCATTGTGCTACTAGATCTATCATTGTGCTACTAGATCTATCATTGTGCTACTAGATCTATCATTGTACTACTAGATCTATCATTGTGCTACTAGATCTATCATTGTACTACTAGATCTATCATTGTGCTATTAGATCTATAATTGTGCTACTAGATCTATCATTGTACTACTAGATCTATCATAGATCTATCATTGTGCTACTAGATCTATCATTGTACTACTAGATCTATCATTGTGCTACTAGATCTATCATTGTGCTACTAGATCTATCATTGTGCTACTAGATCTATCATTGTACTACTAGATCTATCATTGTGCTACTAGATCTATCATTGTGCTACTAGATCTATCATTGTGCTACTAGATCTATCATTGTGCTACTAGATCTATCATTGTGCTACTAGATCTATCATTGTACATTAACACAATGGCTGAAATTTTTTTTATTTTGCCATACTTATTGTACTTCTTCTTGCACCTGTTCTTGTTCTCGTACTTCTTCTTTATATTAACTTTTCCTTTTCTTCTTTATAGCAAATCTTCTTCTCTTTCTTTTTTATTTTTTAATAGCAAACATTCTTCTTCTTCTTCTTCTTCTTCTTCTTCTTCTTCTTCTTCTTCTTTTTCTTCTTCTTCATTTTCTTCTTCTTCTTTATAGCAAATCTTCTTGTTAGCAAATCTTTTCCTTCCTCTTTATACAAAATCAGACTAGACAGCAGTTTTTAATAGGAGAGCGTCTTCAAAGATGGCAGGATTGCCTAGACACTGAAGAGAACGTAGAAATGGAACTCACCAAGCAATTAGCCTACCTAGGGTTCCCAAGTCCCAAGCTTTGTTTAGTTTTGGCCAACATGGGATAGCCCTAAAATTGTCCTTGGTCTTTACATTAAACAATGATAAAGTGGACTTTGGTTGCTCAAAGCAACCGTTAAAGTTTGAATTTGCCCCATTTGTGGTCCGACAAGAAGTGATTTCCCCTATTTAACGGTACATCAATACGCTGTACTGGACTATTATGTATTTTTAGCGCTATAGCGGTACTAGAGGTTGCTACTAAGAAATACACCAACTACCCAATATATTGATTACATAAAATAACTATACATTCCAAAGAGTTTTATTCCAAGAAAATATTTCAGCGGGGCAACATTCACTGTGAAAGTTAAACGTATCTGTCGAGGCGGCGTGGTCGCTATGGGAGCTCGGCCGGTGTCTCTTCTACTGTGTGCTTGCCACATGAATAATTGATACCGGGAGCTAAAACAGAGGACAAAACCGATAATGCAGGCCAACGGGAGGGACCGAGATTGTTGTCATCGTTCAGTTCCGGCAAATGAAGCGCGCCTCTCTCTAAGCGCATATATGTTCTGCGCTTTTTTGGAATTAGTAGTATTATAGAAGGGGCTGCCCATTTTTTCAATTTCAACATTGGCCCGCTAGGGTTAGGGTTAGGGTTAGGACCTACCCCTAAACCTTTCCGTAACCCTAACCCTAACCCGAACCCTAACCAATGTTGGAATTCCAAAAATGGGCAGGCCAATTCTAGAATTGCGCAGGCCAATTCTAGAATTGTTCAGATTCCAAAAAAAGCGCAGAACATATAATATACCCACACGCACACTGCCGTCCTCATTATGTCAGCAGTATGCAATATTACGCTACAACTGTAGCTGATCAATTGAGGTAAATGCCAAAAGCAGCACACGACATGTTCTCTACTTATCCACTATACAGTTAGACTGGCACTGAAGCCTAGGTCTTAGTTACGGGAAATAGTAAGTAGTTTTAATGCGCATACTATACCACTCTTTTATGGTTTCTCTACATACGTAGATCGTTTGGCTGTCACAGGACGCAAGAGCGCCGATACTTGTCTACAATTGAACCTCTAAGACTAAAGTGGTGCTGACAAAAAAACAAACACAAGTACACAAATCAAACAATTAACAAAAGAAATAACCACCACCACCACCACCACCACCACCAATAACAACAACAACAACAACAACAACAACAACAACAACAAAGAACAACAACAGCGAAAAACGAAACGATGCAAGGACTAATCCTCACTTACCGTTCTGTTTCGTCACACGTTACACGCACTCCCGGAGAGTCACCTTATTTCCGGTGTACCTGCTCTCGCTGAATTCTACAGTCTTTCACACAATGAAAGCTGTGGCGAATATAATTGAGATGTCCCCAAGACTTCCCCTGGATCCACGCAGCAGTTGTCCGAAGCTTCTATCCAAGATGGCGAATATGTTTCATCCAATTATGAAATCCGGAACCAAAGAAATCACAAACGAAAATAATCCAGAAGTGAAAAGGAAAGAGACAATCCGCAGTGTTTGCACAGGTTGCGTTGTCCAAGGTATCAGTATCCAGCGAAAACCAAAATGCAGAGCGGTGTAACGTTTAATCCAAGCTTTTCAAGGAGTTGACTATACTTAGTTGTCGACTTTAAATTCAAAAACACACCCACACACACACACACACACACACACACACACACACACACACACACAACTAAAACATCGTGCGCGCGCGCTCACATGACGTCATACACGGAAACAAGAATAATTCACCCATGCAGGAAGACCTTTTCAAACCAATCAAACCCTTCCATTCATCCATCAAATCCACACGTATCTGGATCAAGAAAAATTCAGCCAGAATATGAAATGATTCACTTACTACCCACCCATCAGTTTAAAATAACTATATCAATAAAATAAAATAAAATAAAATAAAGTTAAATTACCTTAAATGGAACTTTAAACAAATAACCACCCGATCCTATGGTAATATTATTATCACTGTCAATCTAACTTTGCACAAAAAACGAGACAACTAATACGTTTTTGTCTCTCTCGGTGCAAAAAGGATATCCCCATTCTATGATGATCTTGGCGTACTTGCGGATGAAGTTCTCCTCGCTGAAGATGAAGAGGGAACGCGTGTTGTGGGAGGCCATTCCGGGCAAGCTCATCAGCGCCGCCTTGCGGCTGGCCGCGCCGAATCCACTCTCCGACCCGTACCCTCCGTCACCGTCGTCAGCGCCCAGAGAGTCTGCCTGGAATGTGGCCATCCTGCGGACACGCGGAGACAAAAAATTATTTATTATTATTATTATTTAGTAGTAGTAGTAGTAGTAGTAGTAGTAGTAGTAGTAGTAGTAGTAGTAGTAGTAGTAGTAGTAGTAGTAGTACATACAGAAAATAACTCAATATTAACATATGATATTAGGTTGTATGCAATGTCTCTTTAGCTTCACGTACATGTCAATAATAGTGGTATTGGATGCAGTAAATCTAAATGTTAAAAAACTGACATTTTTAAACTCGCACCAAATCAAATAATGCTCTTGTTGGCTCTCCTCCCCCTTCACCATCACCCCTTACACACCCACACACACCTCCCATCCATTGATCTCCTTCCCCCTGAAGGAATAAGAATGACGGAGTGTGCGTGAAGAGTGAGCAGTTGTTTTCATTTCTTGTACTTAAAATTATATTGGCCATTGTAAATCAAATAAATAATTAAAGGAATAAGAATGTTATTGTCTTATCATCTTTGGTGAACAAGACATTAATAAACCAATTAACCAACCAACCAAAAATGTTATAAGAGAGAATGAGACAGAGAGAGACATAGACAAACAGATAGACACAGATGAACTACATTACAATACATGATTAATGCTTTAGGTCCAACGAACTCTTACGAGCCAAATCAAGAATGTTATTGTCTTATCATCTTTGGTGAACAAGACATTAATAAACCAACCAACCAACCAACCAAAAATGTTATAAGAGAGAATGAGACAGAGAGAGAGACAGAGGCAGAGACAGATAGAGAGAAAGAGACAGAGAACGAGAGAAAGACAGAGGCAGAGATAGAAAGACATATAGACAAACAGATAGACACAGATGAACTACATTACATGATTAATGCTTTAGGTCCAGCGAACTCTTACGAGCCAAATCAGGACCAGTATAACCGAATCAGGACCACAAAATCAAGACCACAACTTTGCTAAAAGAGGACTCGCCCCTGATCCGCATAAAAGATCTGCCGAAACAACGGTAGTGTTAACACTGAAGGCAATCCACCAGCCAGTCACTTTACAATAAAGACATCCCACGCAGGGGACGCTGAGGTTATATTCTAATTTATCGAACCCCCGTTAACAAAAACAAAATATAATATAAACATCATTATAAAATACCAACAAAACACATACATATAAAATGCCTACATTGCCAAATAATAACATCATGGGAAGCCCCAGTGACCACCTGGCAGAAAGCGTCCAATATTTCCAAGCTGATCCAACAGACCTCACACACAAATGAGGAGTTTTGTCCCGGAAGATTTTGCCAGGAAAAAAGGTAGGTGACTGGTCTAGCTAAGAAGAAGATAGTATAGTAGATTGACAGAACAGAGTAGGAATGAGAAAGAACAAAGGAGACAGACAGCGACAGTGGGAATTTAAAGCACTAAATTTCCAAAAAGTGGGAATACTATTTATACTGAAACCCCCGGCACCCCTACGGGGGTCACAGATGGACTGAGAGAGAATCAAAAACAAAATAACTATTAGTGAGTGTGTCCATTCTGTCCTTCCTTTATTTGTATTAAAATGTACAGCTTACGGAAAACACAACCGTAAATGACAAATTATTGTGAACAAACAATGTCTACTTAACAATAGGCCGCACTTATTGTATTTTTTTAACATTTTTAAATAAAAATTAATGTTATTTTGTTAGTTAAAGAGCTAGCAATAATAACAGGCATTACAAAAGATCCTGACGTTTTCTCCATCAAAACAAAACAAACAAACAAAAAAGGACTATCATTAAGGCAGATATGTAATTACAGGATTATTTCTCAAAGCACATGAATTCGCATACAATTGTGCTTATTTAAATTGTATTTATTTACTTATTCATTTGTTTTTATAATACAAATTATATAGAACGAAGATTTATTCTGTATTTCCGCACAGAAAGAAAGTATATTGACAGTTCTCTCTCTCTCTCTCTCTCTCTCTCTCTCTCTCTCTCTCTCTCTCTCTCTCTCTCTCTCTCTCTCTCTCTCTCCAAGAAGAAGGTCAAGAAAAGTAAATCATTACCATCTTTTAAAACAAGGCTCCATAAATATTTAAGCTCCCTTTGCTCTTAATATTTAAAATGATTGTACACCTCTTTGCTCTTCCCTAGCCTGCCACAATTTAAGAATGTATGAATTTACATGTGTGTGTGTGCGTTTGCGTGTGCTTGTGTGCGGAGGGAGGAGGAGATGGATGGGGAGGGGAAGAAGGGTAAGAGTATGTGTATTAAAATGCATTGATTTGCTTAGTGATTTGTTACCGTAGTTAAGAAATATGTTTGTTTCAAATTATTTTATGTTAATTATTTTGTCTTATTTTCATTGTTTCTTAAGGACTAGCTGTAAGACAGGTCCAAAGGACCTAATGCAATTATCCTATTAAGGGTTTCGACTTCCTCATAATTAAAACAAACAAATAAATAAATAAATAAATAAATAAATTTTAGTGTGAGTTAATAGACCATGCAGGTATTACAGCAAGATTAAGAAACACCGTCAAAAAAAGACTTTTTATAAATGGTATAAATGATTTGTAAACAAATTGTACGCAAAAAGCATGAAGTTTTCATAGCAAACAACAAGAAATATGATTATATAGAAAGAAAATGGAAATCAGGATAAGGGCTATGCTAATAATCATTATGGATACATGTTTACAGACAATATCTGTTGTCTCTATTATACATAATACTATTATCAGACACTGTCAAGAAAAATACGACATCAGCATCATAGTTAACGTGACATTATAAGATTCTAACACATTGTTTATACAGCCTTCAATTAATATAACCATTTGCAGCGAGCTCAATTCTTTATTGACAAATCATTACAATAATAACTAAGTAAGCATTAAGAATGTATGACATTTTGTACGAATTAGGACTCTCTCTCTCTCTCTCTCTCTCTCTCTCTCTCTCTCTCCCCCCCCCCTCTCTTCCCATTCAGTCCGTCAAGCCTCTCTCTCTCTTTATTAAATTAAATGGTTCCAGTTAAATGTGTTATATTTAGTATTGTTAGTTTCCTTGTTACGAAGTTAGCTTGTTTATTCCTTTAATTTAAAACCAATGTTTGTCTTTGCATGAATGCGCATAAATGATTAAAGTAAATGTGTGAGTGATTGAAAGAAGGACTGATCGTAAGATTAGCAAATTAATGCTAAAATCATTTTCTTCTTGTAATAAACTATTGAATCTGAATCTGAATCTCTCTCTCTCTCTCTCTCTCTCTCTCTCTCTCTCTCTCTCTCTCTCTCTCTCTCTCTCTGAATTTATATGATTCAATTACATTACATGGTTATTGCTTTAGGTCCAGCCATTCAATAGAAATTAATAATCTCTCTCTCTCTCTCTCTCTCTCTCTCTCTCTCTCATCTTCCACACCAGCCTGACATATTCATGCATTCACAAAGTTCAGGCGTTAGTAGGACTGGTTCATGATTAACAAGCCAATAACACTGCTAACAATATGTTGGAATAATTATTGCTAAACTGCCGCGTGCAAGCACCCAGCCCTCCATGCAAATTACGCATTAAAACAATAACAATACCAACCCTAATTAGCGAATCATATCTATTAATACTAACTACAATAAATTGGATTAATTGTTTCATACAACACACGAATACCTCGAGAGCTATTCATTCTATAGTACCACTTAAATTTAGAAACGCCCTTCCTACTTCATAATTGTCTTCAATATTCCATGTGGCGCCACTATACTGTGCTCACAAACTCACACATACGCAGACACACACCCACAGACACACCCACAGACACACACACACCGGTAGTCTCTAACTGCCTGTTCTGCATTCATATTGCTTTCTCAGCTCCCTCAAGTCGGGTGGCTCATTCTGGTACAGCCAGTCCAAATTCCCACTCCCATCCTCCTCCCGTTTCATTTTGAAAAAAAAAAACAAGGCAGCGAAGATAAAAACATATGAAGTGCCAATTTGAGGTTATATCACAGACTTCATCGGTCCATTTTATAAACATCAACCAACGAGGCAGAGAAAGTGACTGCTAATCACGGTTTTGTAACCACTAAATGTACATAGGAGGAAAGGAAAGAGGGAGAGTAAAGAAGAAGAAGAAGAAGAAGAAGAAGAAGAGAAAGAAGAAGAAGAAGAAGAAGAAGAAGAAGAAGAAGAAGAAGAAGAAGAAGGAAAAGAAGAAGAAGAAGAAGAAGAAGAAGAAGAAGAAGAAGAAGAAGAAGAAGAAGAAGAAGAAGAAGAAGAAGAAGAAGAAGGAAAAGAAGAAGAAGAAGAAGAAGAAGAAGAAGAAGATCACATGAACAACAAGAATAAACAAACAAAAAGCAAGGGGATGAATAATTCGACGAATAGGAATACATACTCGGTACAAATGGACATCATCATCATCATCATCATCATCATCATCATCATCATCATCATCATCATCATCATCATCTTCTTCTTCTTCTTCTTCTTCTTCTTCTTCTTCTTCTTCTTCTTTTTTTTTCTTCTTCTTCATCGTTATCATCACCATCATCAAGAAGGCACCCTATAAGAACCGAGTATCTATCTATCTATGAAGAAAATAGAGACAGGAAGATCACCACCAGCACCATCAACAACATCAGCAACAAAAACAACGGGTCTACATCAGTGGATGCAGAATACGGGGATTCTGTCGCCAACCTCTTGCTGGGCAGATAGCGACATTCTATGAATAAACATTGAGCTTCAAGTTAACACAATACGACATTTGGCCGTGAGGACCCTCTATTCCCTCAGGTCCAGCTTTCCGAGCGAGGTTCGGATCTTCCCTTTTTTGACAACAGCCACAATCTTCAATAGCCTTCAGCCCAAGGACATGCGCCGCTGCTATGCCTCACTGGTCGATTATAATTCAAGGTAAAAACGAATGAAGGCAATACCACAAAGGCATTAAAGCCGTACTGAGCTTGCTAAAGTAGCGGTTTCAAACTGTTATCATTTATGCATTGCCAAGTATCAGTCAACAACTTTCTTCTGCGCAGGAAACGGTGGTCATGGATTCAACTATAGAACAGACTCGTCGTTGCATAATTTCCCCAAATAAAAAAAATAAAACAAAGGATCATCCGCAACTCTAACGACCACCCTTCTGCGCCACTCCAGGACATGAGAGCGAATCGCTCGCACGAGACATCATGGGCTGTAACTCTAGCCGCCACCCTGCCGCGCCACCCCAGGACACGAGGGCGATTCATGAATAAACATTTGCTTCGAAGCAGCAGGCCTGCCCGCTCACGGACAGCGGAGCTAATGACCATTTTGTTTTCCCATCACTGTCTCCTCTTTGTTTTTTTAGTGTCCTTTGTTTATCTGAATTTCCTCACTGCCTATGGAGCAACGTTATTTACATTGTTTGTTGTTGCTGTTGTCGTTGCTGTTGGTGTTGTTGGTGATTTAGTTGTTTTTTTTTTCTTGAATTTTCTCACTGCTTGTGAAGCAATGCTATTTAGATTTGTTGTTGGTTGTGGTGTTGTTGTTGGTGATGATATTGTTGGTGTTGTTGATGATGTTGTTATTGTTGTTGTTATGAAGTTTCTCACTGCCTGTGGTGCAGTGCTATTTTAGATTTTGTTGATGGTGATGGTGGCGTTGGTGTTGGTGTAATTGTGCAGCAAGGGTGGGGATGTTGATGGTAGTGGTGGTGGTGATTCTTCTTTTTCTTACCCCCAGTTACAATTCCGGGAATGATGATATTGGTGAGGTTAGCGCATTATGGTACCCGTTTTGTATTCCACCGGAAAATCAACCACAAGACAGTGGTGCTGACAATGACAGTGGTGATGGTGTGGTAATGACGGATATACTGTTGCTGGATAATGATGATGATGATGATGGTGCCGATGATGATGATGATGATGATGAAAATGACGACGACGATGATGATGATGAAAATGGTGGCGATGGCGCTTGCTGCTGGGTGTGGCGGGGGTTGATGTTGTTGTTGCTGATGGTAGTCACTGTGTTTATGACTGCTACCGTTGCTGATAATGGAGGTTTGCCGTTCTTTAATGAAATAACGAATGACTCCTTGCAGGAATACGTAAAAACGCGCCAAATGGCGTGATCGCAGTGCTCTCTGGGGGAAAACCCTAAACATAAGCAGGCGAGATAACCCATCGAGGAGGATTTAACTAAAGACTTTATCACACCGTAAAATTCTATCCCTCCCCCCTTCTCCCCCCTATCTCTCTCTCTCTCTCTCTCTCTCTCTCTCTCTCTCTCTCTCTCTCTCTCTCTCTCTCTCTCTCTCTCTCTCTGTTCGTGTGCCTGTCTGCCAACGCATCTCCAGTATAATCTCTGTGTTACATGGCCTTGAGAAGACATTCACCCACCAATCCATCAATAGCTTATCCAGCCAGGGTATCCCCGCACAGAACGAAGAGGAAGATGCCATTCCTCGGCTCCAGACATCTACTAATAATAGCAAAAAGGGTGATTATATAACGCCTTTTCCTAATGACATCAGTTCAAAGCGCAGTTCTCACGCAATTATGCTTAACGTTAACATCGAAATACATACGAAAAGACGTGAAACAAAATAATAACTAAAAATAAGGCAAAGACATAATACAAACATGAAAAAGAGCATTTACAAGTAATATCAAGACGAGGAAGGGAGGAGGAGGAGGAGGAGGATGAGGAGAGCAGCTAAGGAGTGAGGGGGCAAGGGCTGTGCTGTGTGACGGCGGTGGTCTGAAACAGAAAAGAAGGAATGATGATGGTGATGGAGGACGCGATCAGACATTTTTAAGGAAGAGATTAGCCACAAGTGGTTATGTTCGGAGAGCTGTGACGAGAGACAGAAGAAGAGAGTTCTATTGTGTTTTGTCTTGAACAACAACGCGAAACGTTTGGCGAATGTTTCTTAGTTTATTAGGCTAGCAATATCAGCATGGCTTCTGTGGGTCAGCTCTCTGCGTGTGTCTGTTGATCCTCTGTCCAAATGTCATTGTATTACGTCGCTTTACCAATATGTTTCATCGTTATTAGTCTATCAGTTTCGGTCAGCAGGTCTTGTCTGTAGTCTCGCATGAGCACAACATTCCTCCTCCACTTTCAAATGAAACAATACACCTCCAAACGTCAAACGTGTTAAATGATAACATTAAATATGGCAAAAGGTGACTGTAGTGGAAAACAGAACTGACAACAACAGAGGCGGTGAGCGCGCAGTGTTCACTGGTTCAACAATTAGGGGCGTTACTGGGCAAAGGTTGATGGCACAATGTTTGGGCGTCGGCGAAGGACGTTCGAAACATAACCATCCTCGTCCTCTTCCTCGGATTGTTGTGGCAACATACCTCGAATAGGTTTAAAATGAGACGAGTTGCGAACAACGATCGTGTTCTTGCCGAGTTGTGCTTTGACCATGCTTCTTTTCGATTCTGGGTCCCTACATACGGACGGGATGAATAGGGAGTGGACAGGGCGTTCTTGCGGGGTTGCTTCACGAGCACACAGTCGCCAGGTTTTAGGGTTGACGGTTTTGTCTTTCGCTTGGCATCAACGTATGCCGTCATCTTCCGCTTGGACACGGGGTCATTGTAAATGATATGCGTGAAGGCAGGGATGGGCCTATCTTGGACAGAGGGATCGGTAATTCAATGTTCATTTTTCGACCTGTCAGCGCCTCAAAAGGGAATACATTAGTAGCGCTGTGTGGGATTGCGCGGTAGTGGCGTAGAAAGGTGGAATTCTTTCTTCCAGCTCTATCACAACTTTCCGGCACCTCTCATAAAAACTCGTGGGTATCGCCATTATAAATTAAAACGAGGTTAGAATGAAACCAAGTTCCGGTCTGGCTTGTTTTGCTTTTATCAAAGCTTGATGCGTGACTTTTAAATATGGCAAATTGCCGAAAACGACGATTGTTAGAGCCAGAAAACGAGTGGGATAAGTATAAAAACGGTGGAGGAAGTACATTCTCAGTGAAAGAATGCAACAAACAATCGTAGAGGCCTGTATTTGTGGCGACTTCGGAGGTTCGTCGATCATCGACAGAAAGTGAAACAGGACCTGAAGACTCTTGTAGTTTTCCATAGCTTCGCCGTCGCAACCTTCACAAAACACGAAGTAGTTGACTATGTTAGGCGAGCGTTGTGGCCAAGTGGGCTAAGGCGGGGACTAACTTGCTTTGTCCACAAGCCAGAAACCAATGGCGCCTGACAGGTGTGGGTTCGAGCCAGCATCTGGGCGTTATGTTTTTCCGAATATTTTTCAAAAATTCACAAATACCGTTTGGTAGGTAGTGTTTAGGCGCGCCACTGGCGATAGAAAGCTATAATAAACTGCAGCAAAAAAAAAAAAAGTGACGGTACGATACTGGTGGCCAGTGACACATGTTATTATTCTTGAAAATTTAGAAATAACTCACTAAAACACGCGGAGAAAGAAACCGGAAGTATGTTTCATTGAGGGGATTCCCGTTGGTGCATAGGATAGCAGAAAAGTGTGAATTCTCAGCGGTCGATGCTCGAATATTCTTCTTCAGCGCAGACATGAATTTCTCAACTTCGCCGTTAGCTTCTGGCCATAGTGGAGTTATCTTCCAGTGAACTATTGGCCGTTGAATGGGGGACCATTGTCGGTTTTCGCTGTTTCGGGAAATCCTTGGCTGAAAAATTTTCTTCAAGCTTGGAAGGGATACATCGGTCAGATGTAGAAGAGACGATTTCCACTTCAGGGAAACGACTTTTTTAATTTTTTTTTTTTAAAATCAGTTTATAGTCCCCTCTCTTGCCGGTAAGGATTTTCAGAGAGGAGACTTACACCATGATTAATAAAACGACTACACTCTTCAATACACACCATCGCGTAATCCCTATCCTATCCTATCCTGTCCCGTAACCCGGAGGTCGTTGGGGCACCACAGATGATAGTTTAACCAGCATACTCCATCTTTCTCTGTCCTCAGCAGCCCTGATGGCTTCGCTCAGTGTCAAACCAGTCCATTCTCGAATGTTGTCCTCCCACCTCTTTTTCGGTCTCCCTCTTCTTCTACCTCCTTGCACTGTGCCTTGCAGAATGGTCTTTGCAAGGCCTGATGATCTGGTGACGTGGCCATACCATCGGAGTTTCCGTTTCTGGAAACGTACTGGGTCATGACAAGAAATGAGCGGACCTCGCTGACATTCTTCGGAGAGTCTGTAGCTGTGATCGTCTTGATCTTTTCCGGGTCAGCAGTCACTCCTTGGGCTCCAAACACATGTCCAAAATATGTGAGTTCATTAACAGAGAAAATGCATTTCTCCTTGTTCAGCTTGGCGCCATTTTTTTTAAGTTTTTTTCAATGTCGCTCATCATGGTCATCCTGTGCCTTTCCATGTACGATAATATCGTCGGATTGGTTTTTAGCACCCGGGATGTCGGTCAGCAACTCAGCAATGGCATTCTGGAAAGTGTCATGGATTTGGATGATCTGAGACACAGAAGATGTGTAAAGGGTGAATAGAATAGGACCTAGAACTGACCCATGAGGAACACCGAGGACCCCACCTTAACTTGTGCAAGTCTGAACGGTTCAGAAAGGTGGTTGTTGATGCAGACAAGATTGGAAACGATCAGAAAGGTATGAATAGAAACAGCTTAGGGCACGGTCTTTTATTCCAAAAGAGTTCTCAAGGCGCTGAAGGAGGATGGAGTGATCGATAATGTCAAAAGTGGATGAGAGATTGAAAATGGTCAACAAAGAGATTTTACCAGAGTCAGTGGCAGAGAAAGGGTCGTTCATGATGTGAAGAACAGCTGATTCAGAAGAGTAGTCAGGATGATAGGCAGACTGGAATTGACAGAACAAGTTATTGGAAGAGAGATAATGGCTGAGCTGTTTCAGGATAGCCTTCTCTAAGAGTTTGGATAAGAAAGGGAGGTTAGGGACAGGGCGGTAATTCTTCAAGTCTTCTGGATCAAGGTTTGTACATCTCACCGTTATTTTCTCATCATCACCACCTGCTGCATTTTCAAGGAACTTACGTTGCAGAAGCAGAAGCATAGAAGATGGCGATACCAACGACCTTGACCTAAATAATATGGTTTAGGTAAGGAGTTTGCACTGAAGAGAAAAAACATGATGGGGTCACCTTGACTTTGACCAATAGAATAAATTAAACACTGGGATTTTCTCCTGTCGGCTGGAGTTGGATCCTACATCTCTGCAGCAGCCTTGAGCAGCTCCGGAACTGTAAAAGCGCGCTATGTAACAACGAGTAAATATCCCTCTCCAGGATCGCACATACAACTGCTGCCCTGACAAGGTTGAGGCCCATTTGGAAAGACAGGACCATCAGTCTACACTCCAAGGCAAGGCAACTGCGTTCCCTTATCATCTCCATCTTCCTATACGCATGCCAAACATGGACCCTCACAGCAGACCTACAACGAAGAATACAAAGCACAGAGATGAGGCGCTACTTCTAGGCCTTTCCTATACCCAGCACATTACTAACGACGAAGTCTCCGACAGACCATCACACAAGCCATTGGAAAACACGATGACATGCTCACAGTGGTGAAAAAACGGAAACTCCGATGGTATGGCCAGGTCATCAGAGCATCAGGCCTTGCAAAGACCATCCTGGCGGCAGAATAAAGGGAGATTTTAAAAAAAAAAAAGAGGTGGGAGGACAACATTCGAGAATGGACTGGCTTGACACTGAGCGAAGCCGAGGACAGCGAAAGATGGAGTACGCTGGTTAAACGATCATCTGTGGTGTCCCAACGACTTTCGAGTTACGGGATAGGATAGGATAGGAAATACATACATAAAACAGAAATAAAATAAAATACAGAAATTAATGGGTCTGTTCGTGTTCGGTATGCGTGTGTCCCGGTGATTAGTGCATTGCGCCTGTCAATAAAATAGTTGTGTTTGTTGTGTTTTATTTTCCTGTAGTAGAGAATAACAATTTGAAACAAAAGCAGCGTAGCAGATAATAGACGAGATCGATAATATTACTGTCACCCGTTTCATGACTGCAGTACAATGATGCCTGCTCGCCGTCCTGTTTGATTTAATGATAGTAAGTGTACGTAACAGTATACACGTATAACTGTTCGCTCATCCACTGTGGTGTGTTTGTTTGAAATGGGGGATTTGGCTTAGGGGCGCCTGTGTTGTTGCACAGTAGGCTACACGTTTGATGTAGCAAGGGCCTGTCTTTGCGATGTAGATTCTGCAGGGAACGAGGTTGGGTGTAAGCCAAATGGCTGTGGAGTGGACAAAACACTGAATTGTTATTTTGAGCTGGACTGTGCGCTGTTAAAATGTGGTGTGGATATTGCAGAGAGACAGACAGACAGACAGACAGAGCAAGACAGACATACAGAATGACAGAGACAGACAAGAGAGGGAAATAAATAGGAGAGAGACAGTGCAACAGAGAGAGAGAGAGAGAGAGAGAGAGAGAGAGAGAGAGAGAGAGAGAGAGAGCGCAATAGAGAGACAGACAGACAGAGACAGACAGACAGAGAAGGGAGAGAGAGAGATGGGGTAAAGTGGGGGAGAGATATCCAGAAAGAGACGGAAAGAGATCGATCGATCTTGTATGCATATATACATCATAGATCTGGCGTTGCAGACTTTTTCACATGGAACGAGTCTCGAAGAACAATATCTTCAAAGATCTAGAAGAGTGTAGATGAGTAACAGAAATACGGGTATCTAAATTCCTTTTGTGAACGACGAAATTCAATCATTTTGCATCCAGCATAATAATATTCATTGAAATAAAGTTTTAAAGGAGAGAAAACTCGGTATTTAAATGCATATTATTCATTATACATATTGTACCTTTCCGAAAGAGCGCAGATTGGCCGAGTAGCTTCATAAAGCGTGATGGCCACTGTGTACTCTCTGTGACCACAACGAGTGGCCAAGCAGGCACGGGGCGGACGATGATTGTGTATGCTCTGACCGCGATCAATAGGTCCAATCGACCATGCGCTGACCCGTGCTGCGCTTCCGATATGTCCAGTACCGACCGGAATGCAGTATTCTGTTACGTTCCAGACGCGCACGATAGATCCGATCATTTGTTTTGCAAAGCATGCAATAACAGAGTGTATTTATCTTTGATTTGATTTTGGGTTGCTGCTAGGAGAAGCTTTGTATAATGTTTATAATTTTCGTCGGTCGATATTGTTGAGAATTGTACGGAAATAAATTAATCTGCTGCTACTACTGCAGCTACCACTGCTGCTGACAGTGCAGGCTAGCACATTGCCCACTTAGCTACCTGCAACCCCAGAGAAGAAGAAGAAGAAGTGGTAGTAGTAGTAGTAGTAGTAGTAGTAGTAGTAGTAGTAGTAGTAGTAGTAGTAGTAGTAGTAGTAGTAGAAGAGACCACTGCTAGTAGTTACATTACTTTATTACTCATCCGCCCGACCAGGCAAGCTATCACATCACGCAATTGAGCTGTGTGTCACCCCAGAGAAGTAGACACATATCTATTAAACTAGTGCAATTATATTACAGCATGGCTCATCGGCAACATACTAGACACAACAGACCTATATCAATCAGCTGCTGCTTAATATTTGCGACAAAGTGACAAGAAAAAACAACAACTTGTGCTATTGAGCAGGGTGTTTATAAAATGTATCACAACGTCATGTCGTGACAACAGATGGATCCAGCTGTGTTGTTTACGAATATTACTTTCAATAATACTGGATGTTATATACATGGACTTTCCCCCAAATTAAAAAGCCAACGTTGGAAGCCTTTATTTACTTTTGGCGAAACGAGTTTACCCTAAAATTGGCATTGTTATCGTATTAAACAATGATAAGGTGGGCGTTCATTGCTGAAACCAACCACTAAAGCTTGAATTTTCAATTTCGGTTTTGACAGAGAGTGATTTCCCTTTTTTAAACGGTACATCCATATCACACACCAGCTCAATGCTTATGTGAGCAGCACTGTTTAGTGCCTCCACATTTTGCTGGCTGCGGGCTATTTATAGCTTGCCTGCACCCTCCCTTCCAGTGAAAGGAAAGAAAAGGATGTTGTTCGTAGATTATAGTCACACGACACTTTCGCATATAGGTGACTACTGGACCGATTTATACTGACACCAGCGGGCCAGTTGTTGGTAAAGGGGAAAATAATATGATCACACGTTGACCAATCCGGGATTCGAACCAGCGACCTTTCGGTTACTAGCAAGACACTCTTACCAACTGAGCTACCCGGCTTCTCTAAAGAAAAGGAAGCATCGGCGAAGCTATTTATAGCTAGGCTGGCTGACCTGACCTCAAAACTAAAAAGCTTTGGGTTTTGACCCTATTTGTGAGTGAACCACTGGCTTGAAGAATGCGTCTTTGATGTCTGAGGTAGGGTAGGGTAAGGTCCATTTTATCCACCTAAAACAAAAAAAAAACCTTTACGAGCAATATTTTGAGAGTGTGTGTGGGGCGAAAGGTGGGGGGGGAGGGCGTGGGTTCTGTCTTTTACCGGCTTTGATATTTGCCAATTTTAGCTCCAGATAATAGGAGTACTTCCTAAATAGCTGTCAACATGTATTTTGACCGCTTTTCAGGGGAAGCAACTCTCATTGACCTACTTTACCTACTTTCGGTTTATGCTGTCAACATGTATTGTGTAACCGCATTTCAAGGGAAGCAACCTACTTTCGGTTTATTTAGGGATAATGCCTATTGGCTGGCTAGCCAACGGCTGTTGCTATTAATAGGCACAAGAACTATGGAATTTATTCATTGCTAAAAAAATAAAAATCTATACGAGTTATTTTTTGTTGTAAGCTTTTTTGTAATGGGGCCACACTCACTGTGAATGTTAAAAGGATCTGTCAAGGGGTCCCTAGGCCCTCTAGACAGACAGGCTCAAAGCGCGTCTCGCCCTAGAAAACATATAGCCTCAGATGTTACACAGGCACTCTCACATGCACAACAAACTCATATTCATCAATGGTGTAAAGGAAAGGGGATCGTTTTAAGAAGACGGAAAGGACTTTTTTTTTTGGTGGTGGTGGGGGGGGGGGGGAGAGAGACATTTATATTGACTGTATCAAGTACAAATGCGTATATTTTGCATCACTGCATATTTAGTTAATACAATCTTTTAGCTCCCCAAAAATGTCATGTAATAATTTAAAATCAAAGATTCACGTCCTATTGGCAATATAGGCAGATAATATGGAACAGATAATGGTCTGCATACGATAAAACCGTGACTAAATTAAAAACAACGAATCCGCTCCTTCCTCGCACGTCGCATGTATAGATAGGCCCATAATAAAGACGGGCTCCCTTCTGTGTTTTGAATAGGATCTCAAGTAAAAAAGCGATGTCGTGGCAAAAAAAACCCCACATACAACATGTCACTACTAAGTTCTCTGACTTCCGCCATTACACTCATTTATAAAATAATCTAAAAGCGTCTGGAAAACAGTGTGTCGTCACATCCGGACCATCAGGGAGCAGCTATTGTTTTCAAGGACAAAAACGATCAACTTCGCTAATGACTGAAACACAAAACTCATTCATGCCGGTGAGGGTGGGTAGGGGGGAGAGAGAAAAAAAATTGAAAAAACGAAATAGAAGAAAGTTCATTTAACCGTTTAACAGGATAAAGGTTTTGGGTTCACAAAAGCCTAATAGACAGAAAGACAGAATAGAAAATGGAGGGACAAAAAAGAAGATAAGAGAGAAGGAGATAGGAGGGCGATAAACAAACCGCTTAGGGGAGGTAAGTGTTAAAGAAGCACAGGAAATGAAGCTCCTAACGGCGAATAAAGACTGAAATAGGTGTATTGATTCGGGAACTTCCGGCCTGTGGCGTGCGGAGGAAGTGGAACTTAATATGAACGACAACTTCAAACACCACATATTACAGCCATCAAAACTGGAACGGCTGTGTAAAGGTTTGCCTGACATAGCGCAGACCATCTTTTTGTGCGGCTTAATACGGTACACAATGCTTGATGGAGAACGTAAATTAAAATTATACCAACAAAAAACAAGCCAAAACTGCGTTGCCATCCCCACTCCCACCACCCAACCCCCACCCCCCAAAAAAACCCCAAAAAAGTCAGATTCTGTCTTACATACGACAAAAGAATTGCAACATTATGACAAAACAACGAACATACAGTTCAATTTAACAAAGGTTGAATCAATGAGACGGGCATTACCATCCCAGGAAAGATGTTGGTAAGGACCTACATCAAACACTGAACCACCAGAGCAATCAATATGGCTAAGATGGCCAGTGAAAATAGCCACATGCACACACACACACACACAAACTCTCTCTCTCTCTCTCTCTCTCTCTCTCTCTCTCTCTCTCTCTCTCTCTCTCTCTCTCTCTCTCCTTTAAATGTACACACTTTGCGTTAAAAAACAAACAACAAAAGACATTAAATAAAAACCATCATTCAAGATCAAGGGAAAATATGTAAGTTAGCCATTGTATATAGGGTCCAGCGGACAGCAAAAAGCCGAACCAGGACCACAAGTGAAAATATGTACACGTTGCTTGAGGAGTACATCTACATAATATAATAATAATATAATGTTCGTCATTTGTAAGGCGCCTTAGCCTAAGCTTCAAGGCGCTGGCCGATATAGGATCTAACTCAAACCGCCCCCGACGCCCACCCGCAGCCTTTGGGTGCATGGTCTGACGCCCGGACAACTGAGCACAATCCTGGGCAGCCAGGGATGGGAGAAAAGGACCAAGTGCATGCTGGGTATGTTCTTGTTACCGACACTCACCCGTCTAGGACATGAGCGTCAGGATCTTTAAAGTCCGTTATGATGGAATGTATGCGACACACAGACTAGACCTCGGTTTATACTCTCATCCGAAGGAAAACAGGAGTAAAGTGTCTTTCCCAGGGACACAACACAATGGCCCGGCCAAGGCTCGAACCCGGGACCTTCAGATCCGCAATCCGAAGCACTACCATTAGACCACAGTGCCTCCCACATGAAGAGGAGGAGGAGAAGGAAGAAGAACAACAATAACAACAACAAATTCAACAATAATAATAACAGCAATAACAACAACAAGAATCAGAACTACGACAACGACAACGAAGAAACCACATTAGCAGGAGACTCATAATATTAGCAAACACACTGAGCTGATGCGAGAACTTTTAACCCAGAAATAGCAGGGTTCTGACATTTCCGTAGTCTGGCCTAATGTACAAGGACTATCCTTCTGTGCCATTTATGTTGTGGAATAAAACGATGACAAGGTTGCTTGTGTATCTGTAGTCTGACCTTTAGCAAGTGGACACACTGCGAGGTTGAGACTGGCCTAGCCTTACGTTGGCTCGTATACTAGTTGAGAGGACAACGGAAGCTTCCACTATTCTCAGCTACGCAGTGTGCACGTTAGCACATTAAAAGACCCCTTTTCGAAGGTTTTGTTCGTAGTGGGGCCGGGTAGCTCAGTTGGTAAGAGCGTATTGCTAATAACCGAAAGGTCGCTGGTTCGAATCCCGTATTGGTCAACGTGTGATCATATTATTTTCCCCTTTACCAACAACTGGCCCGCTGGTGTCAGTATAAATCGGTCCAGTAGTCACCTATATGCGAAAGTGTCGTGTGACTATAATCTACAAACAACACAGGTTTTGTTTACGTTTGGCGAAAAACGGGTTACCGTAAAGTCCGCATTGTTATAACAGTAAATAATGATACAGCGGGGTTTGGTGGCTCAGATCCAACCGCTGAAGTTTTAATGTTCTACTTCGGTTCTGACAGGGAGTGGTTTTCCATGTTTTTAACGATGCCATAGCCGTATGATCTTTGACCCTATATCTGGGTGAACCACGCCGTCTCGGTGTCGTGAGTAGGGTAGGGTAAGGTCTATTTTAACAACGTAAAACCAGAAACCTTACGAGCAATTTATTTTACCCGGGTCCCGCCTCTTACCGGCTGTGGTAGCTGCTATTTTTAACTGCAGAGTGTTGGCTGGCCAATCGCCCACGGCACACCAACTGCGGAATTTATTCATTCAAAAAATACTATGCTTTCAAAACAGTTATTTTGTTTTGTAAACCTTTTTACAGTGGGGCAACCATCAATGTGAATGTTAAAAGGATCTGTGGAATGGACGTGGTCAAAGTGGGTTTCTTTAAACTGACCTCGCTCGTCTCATGCAGCGTTGCTGCGACTGGACCAGGTCTTCACCCCCTCTAGACAATACCACTTGCTACAACGAAACGAACATTGGGATTTACCGTCTGCACCCACCATTGGCGATATGGCAGACAAGGGTAACCATCACAGGGAAGAAGGAGTTTAGGGACCTAGAACAACACTGAACCACCAAAGCAGTCACACTGTTAAGACGGACGACGAAATACGGCAACCTTTATCTTGCTCACCGCAGGTTTCGAACCTGGGTCATCGGTGTGCCAGGCGAACGCTCTACCACTGAGCTAACGCGGCGGGACATACTGGTTAGTTCAAAATGTCAAAACGCGTGGTAACTGATGGTTTCGGTTTAAGTTTAATCCCAGAAGCCTTTTTGTTTCACTATATGCATCATTTTATTAGTCTGCGTATGAGAAGCCTAAGCGAATGATGTGTAGAATAAACCATTGCAATTCAATATATTTTCTATATTGTGTACTGTGGCGCAGCGCTGTATGGTTTAGCCACACGCTAGCAATGCTTCATGTGAAGTAACGTCGGGACGGGGTAGTACTTGGATGGGTGACCATGGCTGACAGGCAAGCACCAAACGACACACACACACACACCTACACACACACACACACACACACACACACACACTCTTGTGCGTGGTGACAATTTGGGTAATTTTAGAATGTAGGAGTCGGAAAGCACTTTTTTGACGGAAAGAACGCAAATTTCTTCTAGAAATGTAAGAATCTAAGTCAAAATTGGCTCTTCCCGTCTAAAAAGTTGACCTAGTTCGTCTCCTATAGGCGACGAAATAGGTCGATTTTTGATTCAAACTTTCCCGAAAATCGGCTGGATTTTCTCCGTCCCGGATAGTGCACTCCTCTGTACTTAAAACACTCTTTTGCACTACAACTGCACTCCCATGCACTAAAAAAGCACTCCCGCGTACTTAGAAACAAATGGGGAACGGGAGACAAATGAGGAACGAGCAAATTTATGACTGAAAAAAAAAGTAAATTCCGTTTCTCATTTTTGTCGTTATACAACAACACACACACACACCGATGGACATAAGCGCACGACACATCCCAGTCCTACCAGCTGTAAATGAGTACCTGGATCTGTTTTTAGAACCGGGGAAGAAGGAAAAGCAGTGAGGGAGAGAGGAGGTAGGTACCGACCGCCCTCACTAAGCTGGCCTAAAGATAAGGGATGCTCCAAACGTTTCCTCCCCAAAGTGACAACGTTTAAGTACTGGGGGAAAAAAACCCCACAAACTGCAAGACTATCATTTTATTCCGGAAAACAAAATTACAAAGCTATCATATTTACACATTCCGACATTTTAAAAGGTTGCCTCTACTGACCCAGTTTATAGATATGAGGAGAACAAAACAAACAGCAACACCCAAGTTGAGGTCTGAGGCAATATTTCGATTGCCACTAAATCTACCAACTCGCATTCATCTTGTATTTAAGTAAGATTCACTCAAAACAGTACCACGATTTTATTTACTTTCAAAGGGGAACAAGAGAGTACACCATCAGACCAAGTCCGAACCACAAGCCTATCTAGGTGACTGTTAGGTGAAATCTGTCGAACATAAACACCTATGTTAAACAACGTAACATAACATAGAAATTTTTAGAATATATGAAAATAACATACATGCCAAAATAAACAATCATGTCATACACTGCATAAAAATAATTTCTTTAAACCAAGCATATTCCAAAAATGTTCACATGAGCAGACGGCATCAAAACTCCAACATAGATCGTACAAACGTGTTCTCCAAAAATAAACGTTTACCTATGCATCTTTCTTAAACAGAATTTTAGAGAACCTATTTCCCTAAAAGACTTAAAACTTACAAACAAAGCATATGTAAGAACACATTTATATGATAGAGTTAGAACAATAATTTCACAGCACATGAAGAACGCTCAAGGAAAGGTCTTAGAACAAAACAAACTATCCAAAGAAAACGACCTGCTAAAAGAGATGAGGCAGAGAAAACAGGAAGAAAAATAAAAGATGGCTATAAATAAAAGGAAGAAACAGAGGTGAAAATAGAAAAAATAGAGGAAGTAGGAGAAAATGGAGAGAAGAACGAATAAAGAAATTGAAGAGAGAGAAAAAGAGATGACGGGAAAGAAAGAGAAATAATGGGAGGGGAAGTGAGAAAGGAACGGTTAGGGTTAGGGTTAGGGTTATAGATATTACAGAACCAGTTTGTAGACATTACAGACCCAGTTTGTAGATCTGAGAGATCTGAGTAAAACGTGTTCATCCACACCCACATCATCCGTCATCTGTACCAGTGCTAAAACTGCCTTGCCATTGGCTTCATCTTCTTCACCAACACTACTAAAGCACAATCAACCTTAACTGTAATTAACCTTACATCACACTCCCACACAATAGATCAGTACAGTCCAAGGGAGCATGGGATTATCTATCTTTATTTAATGCTCAGAACCTTTGTCGCCACAACTAAGCCTGTTATTTGGAGAAAACAAAACAAAAATCCAGTGTGTTTTTTTGGGACAATACATCTTCTGATGTCTTTAGAAAACAGACAAGTGCACAATTTATTTAAAGATGGCTCGATTTAGAAAACGTGTGTCTCAAACATTGACCAACTAATCTCAAATGCGTGGTTGGTTCGGTTTATTGCATTTCATCTGCAGGAGACTACCGTCTATGTGCAACAGGAGTTAAAAACAATGACATTGGGTAACAAAAAAGTAGAGGTACATAATAATGTCTGATGAACAAAAACTAGCAGACTGAGATCAGTGTTAGACATACAGTAAACCTTTCTTCAAAGATAAAGCGCCGTACAAGACTCCTCCACCTTCTTCATTGTCATCTTCCTCCTCCTCCTCCTCCTCCTCCTCCTCCTCCTCATCATCATCATCATCATCATCATCCACAATGTTAACTTAAATAAGAAGAAGGGAGCCAGAAGTTCAATACTGCACATTTATCGCTGGTTCCACCGTCGTCATCATCATCATCATCATCATGGTCATCAACATCGTCGTTGTCGTCGTCGTCGTCACCATCATCGCCATGACAAGACGAAAGCCAGAAGGTTCACATTCCACCTTTAGCGCTAGGACGGCGTCGCCAGCCAGTCCAAATCAATATAGCGCTGCTCCGTACACAAGTACAACCGCTCTGGCTTTAAATCTGCAACTCATTTTGGCAAAAATCTTAAACGACCTGGACTTACTTAGCATGAGTCTGAGGTTAGCTAGTCATTGTGTATAGGGTCCAAGTCTGATGTTCGTTGTTTTCCCTCCAAACTATTTCCACTAAATAGTACGATCTTAGAAGATTGTATTAATCCACATTACTGAAGGGAACTGTTACGTTGAAACGCGAATGGTAGTAACTATGTCTGAAACGCGCACGATAGATCTAATCGTTTCGTTTTGCAAAGTATTCAATAATAGAATGTATTTACCTTTGATTTCAGTTTGCATTGTTGTTAGGAGAGGCTTTGTATAACGTTGATAATTTTCGTTAGTCGATAGGCCTATTATTGGAGAATTCTCTAGATTTTGCGTATTTACTGTCGATAGAAATCTCTCGATAATTGTAGAAATTTTGAGAACATGCTTGGACTGAAAGGAAAGATGTATGACGTAAGACAGTAATGACGAAGTTAGAAGCGATTGGTTAAATTGCGTAATACGAGACTGATCCAGGGTGTTCGGAAAAAGAGAGAGGCTATATAATTATGTGCCGCACTGTGTTGTGTTGTTGTTAATAGTGAGTTGGAAAGTAAAAAGTTGAGAGTGAAAAAGGCGATTGTATGCAGTTGTTGATGTGTGCTGAATAAAAGTGGAAAACTTCATACGAAGACTTTGCCTTGTTGCTGCTGAGTGAGCAGGCTGCGTGGATAAACGAATCTGAGTTACACACCTATCAGGAGAATTCAAGCATTGGGGCTGAATCAACTACTGACAGAAAACACCACCATCAAACGGAGTGTAACACGAACGCTCTCCAATAAGCGCGATCGCAGCATTAAAAAAAAAGACGTGGCGGTCCTTCTTAACATCAAGGTGCGAGTCGAGCACACAACTCCCTAATACAATCACCATGCGTTACTCAATACCACAGGCACACAACAATCCCTCTTGGTTAATTCCCAAAAACTAATTGAAGCATGCTCGTCACGCACAGCTCCAGTAATCTGTCGGGCACCGGTGACTCTAATTGAAGGCATTTACTCTTACGATCGGCCACGAAGTTTAGTTAACATTTTCGCAAATATTCGACACACAAAGCCTCGATCGAGTCAATCTTATTTAACTGTAAAACAACCACAATAGGACTCCTTTTGTTTGTTGCGAAAACGCCTCCCCAGTGAGCGGAATAGATCGGAGATGAGGTGAGGAAGTGAGAAGATGCAATGTAGGCAGATAGTGCCTCAGCGACACCAATATTGACTAACGTCCTTTTCACCTGTTCTTGTGCCTGCACAGCCGCTGACGCTCACACCGCTACCAGTGCTGAAGAAGAAGAAGAAGAAGAAGAAGAAGAAGAAGAAGAAGAAGAAGAAGAAAAGAAGAAGAAGAAGAAGAAGAAGAAGAAGAAGAAGAAGAAGAAAAGGGGAGAGGGATGATGAGGAAGTAGAAGAAGAATACCAACAACAACAATAATAATAATTATAAAAATAATAATAATAATAATAATAATAATAATAATAATAATAATAATAATAATAATAATAATAATAATAATAATAATAATAATGCCAAAACCAATAATAATAATAATAATAATAATAATAATAATAATAATAATAATAATAATAATAATAATAATAATAATAATCATCATCATCATAATAATTTAATAATAATAATTTATTATAATAATAATTTTAAAAAAAATATTATTATTATATTATGGCATTGTTATTGTTATTATTAATTGGCATTGTTATTGGTATTATTGTTGTTGTTAATTTAATAATAATAATAATAACAATAATAATAATAATAATAATATGTATTATATTAATATTGATATTTTTAATAATAATATTTATTATTATTATTATTATTATTATTATTATTATTATTATTATTATATTGGCATTGTTATTATTGTTGTTAGTTTAATTTAATAATAATAATAATAATAATAATAATAATTATTATATTAATATTGATATTTTAAATATTTATTATTATTATTATTATTATTATTATTATTATTATTATTATTATTATTATTATTATTATTATTATATTATTACTATTACCATTATTATTATTATTATTATCATTATAATATAAGGGTTTATAGCTCTATGCTTGACACTAAGCGCTAACTTTTGGGAATGGGAGAAAGAGGCAGAGAGGGAGAGAGAAAGAAGAAAAAGATAGGAAGAGAGTGGGAGATAGAGAGGGTGTGTAGTTGTTGGGAGGGAAGGAGAGATGTGAGGGGGAAATAACAGTTGTTGTTGATTAACGTCCCCGGATAACAGTGATCAGTGGATTCCTTTTGTCCAAATCATCAACAAAACAAGACGGCAGACCATTCAGTTGTATTTCCAGACATTCACAAACATACACACACACACACACACACACCCACACCCCCACACACACACTCACACAGAGCAAAAATGAGGCATTTTCAAAATTTTTTTAATTTCTTGGAGGTGTTTTGACCCGGCTTTTTCCTAGCGAAACAAAAAGTAAAAAAATGGAATGGTGTACCACGATCTGAGCTATCTGCAAACTAAATATTATTCAAATAGGCTAGAAAATACTGAAGTACAATAATCTTCTTGACCTTTGAGAAAGTACAAACACGAATGATGCAAAATGTTTAGTAGTAATTAACGTATCCGCGAAGTAAAAATGAGGAATGTCTTTTCAATTATTCTTGAGATAATGCAAAAAAGTGTTTTAAACAAAAACGTTAAATTTGGAGCGACCGACTAACCGACAACCTGACTGCTACTGAAGGATGGTCATTATGGCGTACGAACAGGGTCAAACGCGCGATGAAAAGTAGCGATGCTTTGCATCGATACTATTCTCATAAGGATCCATCCGTTTAGGAAAGTATCGCTACTTTTCTCAAAATGATCGCTCATTTTCTCAAATGGAACGCCAATTGCGAAAGTATCGATGCTTTCTGAAAAGTATCGTTGCTTAAAAAGTATCGATACTTTGCATCGATACTTTAGCTCGAGCAGTTTCATCGCGCAGTTCCGAAGTTTACCGAGGCGAAACACAGTTTCCGCAAAACTGAAATCGGTCAAGCTAATGAAATAATATACATGTATTATGTAACATTCCGCAGTTCCAATTGTCCTTAGCAGAGCAAATTAATTAATAAATATATTTTTTTCCAAATAGCTAAATATAACAATTAATATTAGTTAATAAATAATATCTACATCCATCTTCCCGCCTCAAGTAACGCAAAACGAAAGGAAAGTAAGCAGATTGGCGCGATTGCCTGTTTTGTGTTCCGCTTTAGTTCCGATCAAACTTTTGGAAAATTTGCATACTGTGTATTCGGAAGAACTCGGAAATGCGCGATGAAAAGGATCGACCCTTTCGTAACGGAGCGATGCAAAGTAGCGATACTTTTCAAAAAGTATCGATGCAAAGCATCGCTACTTTTCATCGCGCGTTTGACCCTGTTCGTACGCCATAGGTCATGAGCTGAAGTACCTGTAGGCTTATATATACCAAACCTCAACAAAATCGGTGCAGCCTTTTTTGAAATATTTAGCAAAACGTGTTTAGCAACAAAATGACCTTGTCCTTCGAGACAGGCCGCTAACCTAGGTAATGTTCCGATGAAGTTTGGACAAAATGCGTTCAGTGGTTCTTGAGATATGACTTCCAACGGACCGACATTTGGCTCGTCCTGATTTCTCCTATTTTAAAGTATTTCAAGATACGTGTGGAAATACACTCACCCCCACCCCCTAAGTCATCCGCTTCAACCCCCTTCCACCGATGTTTGAAGTCTAAACACGGAATTTACCCGCTGTGTAAGGAATTAAATCTCTTCTTCCATTGTTGGCCTTTGGTATTTGTGAAGCTGTCTCCTGCAATAGACGGATGTAGTAGCTCTCTTGTACGAAATAAGATGAATCATACAAAAAGCGTGGGGGAGCGGGTAGAGGAGGGGGAGAGGGAAGGGGCCGACAAAAAGAAACAACATAAAAGACAAAACCCTTTATAATAGAATCAAGCAGGAATTACAAAAATTATTTAAAACAAAAAACAAACAAACAAAAAAAAAAAACAGCGAACCCAAATCTTTCTATAATGTTATGGCCTTGAGACGAGAAGTAAATCAAAGAAACTCAAAAAGGTATTATGGCAGAAAGAGATTTAGATGGCACGGAAACAAAGAAGGAAATGATGATGATGATGATGATGATGATGATGATGATGATGATGATGATGATGATGATGATGATGATGATGATGATGATGACAACGACGACGATGGTGATGTCCTCGGTCGCCTAGGATTGAGCTCGGTCATCCGGCCGTCAGACCATGCGCCCAAATGCCGTAAGTGAGCGCCTCTGGCGGTTTGAGTTAAAACCTGTATCGGCCAGCGCCTTGAGCAGCTCTTGAGCTGGAAAAGGCACTATATAAGAACGATCAAATAAATAAAAATAAATATTGCTGATAATGATGATGATGATGATAATGATAATGATGATGACGACGATGATGATGATGATGATGATGATGATGATGATGATGATGATGATGATGATGATGATGTCAATTTATAAGACGCAGCAGCATCCATGCTTAAGGCGCACAGAAGATGATGGGGAAGGGAAAATAAAGAAATTTGGATGGGGAAAGCACAAATACTACCATCTCCCCTCAATCTACTTTTAACGAACATGCACATACAAATGACACAAACAAAACTGTTTGACAATGGAAAACCAGCCTATGGCACTGAAGTCGATATAATCGTTATTTATGGATCCATGGACAGGGAAAATGAAATACAACTCATGACTAGCGAATCTTAGCACAGGGAATCGCCCAGCATGCTGTAGTTAATCATTCATGAGCCTCTCTCTGTTTCTGTTATGAACTCCCCACTGAAAACGGCAGACAAAATCGATATCTTGTGACTTGTTCCAGCTGAAAGCATGAGCCCACCTCTGTGTCTCTTTGTCTTGTTTGGCTTTTGTGTGTCTTAATGTCTTTCTGTCTCTGTGTGTCTTAATGTCTTTCTATCTGTGTGTGGCTGTTAGTCTTTCTGTCTGTGTGTGGCTGTTTGTCTTTCTGGCTGTATGTGTCTGTTCTGTCTCTGTCCGTCTGTTCGCTTGTCTTTCTGTTCGTTTCTTTATGTTGCGTTTCTGTGTGCTCTCTGCCTCTCTCTCTCTCTCTCTCTCTCTCTCTCTCTCTCTCTCTCTCTCTCTCTCTCTCTCTCTCTCTCTCCTCTCTGCCTCTCTCTCTCTCTCTCTCTCTCTCTCTCTCTCTCTCTCTCTCTCTCTCTCTCTCTCTCTCTCCATCCCTTCCCAGTTCGTGGAATTGTTTCGTCAGCCACTCAGGGGAAATTCTGGATTGCTTTCTCAGCAAATGCGCAGCAGCAGCAAGAGCAGCGCCATCCAATCCAAGGAAGAAACACACAGGACCTATAAGTGCATGCTGGGTGTATCAATGTTTCTGGCACTCACCGTCTAGGACATGAGCGCCAGGATCTTTAAAAGTCCGTGTGATGGGAAGTTAAGTATACCTGCACAGGCTAGACAAATACTATATTTTAATGTAAGTGCTCGTTTCACGAATTGTGGTTTATTGTGCAAGTTTTGATCTATTCAAAAGCGACACGAATGGTTGTACATAATTAATCTGAAGGTAATACAGATTTGTGGAACTGAATTGAAGAGACCTCGGTTTATACTCTCATCCGAAGTAATATGACTCAGGTTGGAACGCTTAAATTGTGGGTTGTACGAAGGAGCGGGTTCACGATTTAAGCGTTCCAACCTGAGTCATATTACTTCAGCTGTGAAGAATTTTGAAATCAAAGGCAGAAAGATAACATACTTTGTTGGAGTCAGGATCAAACTTAAGACGCACATTTACATCAGACTGATGCACAATGTGCCGCCACAGGCAGCTGAGAGCAAAGTCAGGAGGAACTTAAAGGGACCCAAGATGACATACTTCAGCGTCACAGATCTTTTTCAAATGCAAAGTGAGTTATGTCCCCACCAGAAATAAATAAAAAGTAAGTAAAACAATAAGCTCTTTCATAACCTCTTTTAAAAGTACGGCTTTGAAATAAATCAACACATTCGTTTGTTTATGTGCCTTAAATAGCATCAAAGTTGATTCTAAAAACTGTATCACAGCGAAAGTGTGCATAGCAGCCATTGTTTCTGTACATAACACAGGCGTCTCGTCAAAAATTCAAAGCTTCAGAGGTCGAGTTTGAGCAACGATTGTCATTATTATTTTAATGCCGCAACAATGCAATTTCTTACGTAAACTCACAGAGACACACACACACACATACTTACGCGCACACGCACCTACACACATACAATAAATAAATAAACAATCTAAGATTCTTGATACCCTGGTCTTTCAAGGATAGACAAGAAAGTTTAACAATCCGTATCTCCAATACCGTTGTGATTTGTTCAGTTCCAAACACAGGGGCATCATTAACACCCCCGTTGGGGTGCCGGGGGTTTCAGTACAAATAGTATCCACACTTTCTGGAAATTTAGTGCTTTAAATTCCCACTGTCGCTGTCTTTCTCATTTGCTCTTTCTCATTCCTGCTCTGTTCCATCAATCTGCTATACTATCTTCTTTTTCGCTAGACCAGTCACCTACCTTTTTTTCTTGAAAACTCTTCCGGGACAAGACTCCTTATTTGTGTATGAGGTCTGTTGGATCAGCTTGGGAATATTGGACGCTTTCTGCCAGGTGGTCGCTAGGGCTTCCTATGATGTTATTATTTAGCAATGTAGGTATTTTATATGTATGTGTTTTGTTGATATTTTATAATGAAGTTTGTATTCTATTTTGTTTTTGTAAACGGGTGTTCGATAAATTAGAGTACAGCCTCAGCGTCCCCTGCGTGGGATGTCTTTATTGTAAAGTGACTGGCTGGTGGACAGCTTTCAGTTTTACCATTAGGGTTGTTTCAGCAGATCTTTTATGCGGATCAGGGGTTGTCCGGTCCTGATTTGGCTCGGAAGAGTCCGCTGGACCTAAAGCAATAATCATGTAATGTAATGTAATGCATCATTAACCAAAGTGGAATGAATGAATCTGCGATAGCAAACAAAATGAATTGGATCCTCGATCGCGCAACGGTAGATATAACTACCGCTATGCTATTCAGGATCGGAGCCACTTTCTTTTTATTCATTCTTTTTTTATAAGTGTCCTTGTGGTTCCAAAGAGTTCCAATGCTCTCGCTATGTCTTCCTTGTTGCCTCTCTCTTCCCTATGTCACTGAATAGGAGTCTGAGATCTTTTTTTTTTTTTTTTTTAATCGTTCTTATATAGCGCTTTTCCAGCTCAAGAGCTGCTCAAGGCGCTGGCCGATACAGGATCTAACTCAAGCCGCCCGAGACGCCCACCCGCAGCCTTTGGGCGCATGGTCTGACGCCCGGACAACTGAGCACAATCCTGGGCAGCCAGGGATGGGGGAGAAGGACATAGGTGCATGCTGGGTGTTTTCTTGTCACCGGCACTCACCCGTCTAGGACATGAGCGTCAGGATCTTTAAAGTCCGTTATGATGGAATGTATGCGACACAGACTAGACCTCGGTTTATACTCTCATCCGAAGGAGTAGGAAAACAGGAGTAAAGTGTCTTTCCCAGGGACACAACACAATGGCCCGGCCAGGGCTCGAACCCGGGACCTTCCGATCCGCAAGCCGAAGCACTACCATTAGACCACAGTGCCTCCCTGTGTGGTGATCACATTTTGAATTTGCCTCATTGGCCGAACATTACATTACATTACATGATTATTGCTTTAGGTCCAGCGGACTCTTCCGAGCCAAATCAGGACCGGACAACCCCTGATTTGCATAAAAGATCTGCTGAAACAACCCTAGTGATAAAACTGAAAGCTCTCCACCAGCCAATCACTTTACAATAAAGTCATCCCACGCAGGGGACGCTGAGGCTGTACTCTAATTTATCGAATCCCCGTTTACAAAAACAAAATAGAATACAAACATCATTATAAATTATCAATAAAACACATACATATAAAATGCTTACATTGCTAAATAATAACATCATAGGAAGCCCTAGTGACCACCAGGCAGAAAGCGTCCAATATTCCCAAGCTGATCCAACAGACCTCATACACAAATAAGGAGTCTTGTCCTGGAAGTGTTTTTTTTTTTTGCGGCAGTGGTAGCAGCAGGCGAAATTAGAAGCAGAAACAGTAGCTACAACGGCATCACCAGCAGTAGTAGTGACAGCAGGAACAGCAGCAGAAGAACAAAAATTGTAAAACCAGTAGCTGCAGAAACGGTGGCAAAGCCCTCACCAGTAATAGCAGCAGCAACAGCAGAACAACCATAGAAGCAGTATGAGCAGTAACAACAGTAGCTGCTAAAAGGAATTAGCAGCAGCAACAGCAATAGCAACAGTAGCTGCAAAAGTATTAGCAACAGTAACAGCAGCAGTAACAGCATAAGAAAAAGGTAGCAGCAGCCACAGCAAAACGAGCAGAAGAAACTGCATTTGCACGAAAACTGGTACATTGAAAAGGGTTGTTATATAGTATAATACAGACCTGTGCACATCTACGGATTTTCCGTATTTTCTCCGATTTTCATGAGTAGAATACGGAGCTACGGATTACTTATTAAAATTCCGAAATTCCGATTTTTTTTAACAAAAAAAAAATTTCTTAACTTTTTTTCTGTTTTAGGAAGTTTTTGACTAGTTGTGCTTAAAAGACGTATTTCGAACCGGAAACGCGCGTTTGTTTCTAGTTCGTTCAGCATTTGTGTGGTTGCAACTTCATACTTGTGATTAAAAAAACATTATGGAGCCAGCTTTGAAAGATAAAAAAAAGAGTGAGAAGAGATAGTGAAGAGGATTCATCTGACCCAGCTCTGTCACCAAAAAAAGAAGAGAACGGCACAACAGTGCTGGAAATCAAGTTATTCAAAAAGACAACCCGGAAATAGAAAAAGCCACCAAAGGAGACCACTTCGCCTATTGTAACTTAAGGCATGCGAAACACACTTTATCGTGGCACATGGTGGTGCGAATGATGTTTTTCGCCATGTAAATGGTTCAAAGCACAAAGGCACTAAAAAAAAAAGCTTAAAATCACAGCCAGCTATCACTGGAAAAAAAAGTAACAGGGTTGATGATTTAGCTTGGCTTGATTGTAATGATTTAGCTTGGCTTGATTGTAATTCCCATTCTATTGCCTCGTAGTGTGTGCTTTGTGAGCAGAATTATGTCTTGAACTGTCGTTACAGCTTGCTACTGAAAATTTTTAAAAACTACTGAAATTTGGTTTGTTTGCTACTGATGAGCATTTTGAGTGTGCACAGGTCTGTATTATATAGTAAAACGGCTTGATAAAAGTAAATCTAAAACCTGGTCTAGGGAGAAACCTCTTTCAGTGGGCTAAGTTGCTACAGGTAAAAGGTTTTACAGGCGAACGGCATTTGTAAGAATTCCGCCAACAAAGCTTACGATTTCGCGCTGTTATTTACAACACCACCCTCGCACTGCGTAGGACAGACGGCTGAGGGTTACGTCCCTCTCCACAATGGGAAGCCCTTGTCGTCTCTTTTACACAGTGTGCACCACCCACCCTCTGTTGGAACTACACTGATACCCCGATGTACGTCAATTCGTTATGAGGAAAACGGTGCAGTTCAATGATGGAGGCATTGAAACAGTAGAGGTCTCGGGGAACTCTTCACGTTTAAAGCAACACACGTTGCATGAACGGCGGTACGTTAAGATTTCCACATTTAGGATAAGCTCTAAGCTCTAGCTCAACCAGCATAGCCACGTGACCTCGAACAGGAAACATTCCAAACTGGGTAACTTGACAATACAGTTGGCGACTTATGTCAACAGTACGAAGACATCCACTCACGCGAATTGACTTATGCCAGTATAACAATACAAACTATTTTCAAGTATGCCAATATTAACAATGCAGGGCACGTGATCAACGCCAGCAGCATCAGCAAGCAGCACACGCAAACACTCGCACCCCAACGCCAACCACTGCAATTAATCCGTCCCACAAATTATCATTCCGTGATAGAAACGTCGCCTGCCATTTCTCTCTTTTGCAATTTACGCGCAGAGCCCCGACGCGTTAATTACTAACATCACAGCAATTGCTGACGTCATAAGTAGCAGTTAATGCTGACGATAATTTATTTTCATGTGTTCTTCTTTGCCTGTTGAATCTAGCGTGGACGTTTTAAAAGCTGAAAACACGACTTGAAGCAACGTGGTATTTATTAGCCGCATTGGGATTCTGTATTTATATATGAACTGAAATTCATTAAACATTTAACTGAACTTGATTATTTGACTTAACTTTTTTCGGCGCTAGTAGACTTACCTTCCAGATTTTGAGCCATTCTCGATTTCTGAAGGGACTTGCAGCAATTGCTCAATTTTAGATAAATAAAGTCGTATGGGTATAGTATTGTTGCATTCCACTACAAGGCCAGTTTTACATGATGACTTTAAGCTCAGTTTTGTCTGTTGCCCACAAGGCCAGTTTTGTATGATGACTACAAGAGGTTAGTTTCGTATGGTGCCTACAAAAGGTTAGTTTCGTATGATGATTACAAAATGTTAGTTTTGTATGCTGCCTAAAAAAGGTTAGTTTCGTATGATGCCTACAAAAGGTTAGTTTCGTATGATGACAACAAAAGGCCAGTGTTGTATGATGACTACAAAAGGTTAGTTTCGTATGATGACAACTAAAGGCCAGTTTTGTATGATGACTACAAAAGGTAAGTTTCGTATGATGACTACAAAAGATCAGTTTTGTATGATGACTACTAGGCCAGTTTTGATGATGACTTTAAGGACAAATTTGTATTACTTTATCATTATATTTTAAATCTTAAACCCAAACAAAAACAAATATAGTTCCTTTTTTCGAGATGATCATCACGTGCTGGGGTAGCCAACGTTTTCCTATAAAACCCTCATTGTGAACACTGAATTATAGTTCCATTTTTCTACAACTACAAGAACTCTTTGTTTCATAGGCTGGTTTTCTTATTTTAGAATGTTTTGGTGCTCACCACTGCGTGTACGCATGCTCTCCAAATTCATGTACGCACTTAATACACGGATCCTAAAAGCAGATCTATGGAGAATTATCAATGCAATGAAAAATGAGATCTGCTACAACAAGATCCTTGGCGTCTCATACCTCCACCATGCTAACAACGGAAACGTTCGCAGAACCATCACAGCGGATTATTCGGATTAAAAAGAAACTTTTTTTCCCCCTGCTGGTACGACCACGTTACAAAATCCATGGCTTGGAAAAAAACAGACCTTTCTCCAAGAAGCTGTCGAGGGGAAGGGCAGCAGGGGCAGACATAAACGAAGATGGAGTGACCACATTGAGGAATGGACATGAGGAACTAGTGGGACAAACCCAAGCCCTGACTCATGACCGTGGAAGATGGAGCAGGCAACTCCTCACTGTGGCTCCCCAACGACTCCACCGGAGTTAAGGGAAAAGGGCAAGGCAAAACAGCAACCACTACTGTACAATTTAAAGCAAAAAATTAGCCTTATTTATACTTTCCCCTTCAAACACACACACACACACACCTACACACACACACCCACCCACCTACACACACACCCACACACACACACCCACACACACACACACACAAAACCTCTTCATGTTCCCATAACTCCTCTCTCTCTCACTCTCTCATATATACAAACACACAAATGCAACTGACAAACGAGCAAATATTTGAACAAGCACCGCCCGCAAGTTTCACATGTATATAAATGGCTTTCCATTCATACCAACATTGGAATTGTCTAATATCACAAATGCCAATAGAGGTTACATTGAATCCTATCCTATCCTATCCCATAACTCGGAGGTCGTAGGGGCACCAGATGATCGTTTAACCAGCGTACTCCATCTTTCCCTGTCCTCCGCAACCATGAAATTGAATAAATAAATAAAATCGCTTTCGAAACTTGGTTCTTCCATCATAAGCACAGGGATCATTTATTTGCTTTTCGGTTGTACATAGTACAAAGAAACATTGGTAAATATTTTTTAAAAATATAACTCAACGAACAATCCTTTCGCAGATCCTGGACCTGTAAATTATTTTTTTTTTAAATTGTTGCTATATAGCGCTTTTCCAGCTCAAGAGCTGCTCAAGGTGCTGGTCGATACTAGACATACCACAGGCCTACCGAGGCGCCCACTCTATTTTAATCAACAGCAATAGTAAACTTTGGTTTCGCATCAAATAACAGTTTTTGTTTTACATAAAATAACACTTCTGACATAAAACAAGAATTTTGTTTCACATAAAATAACACTTTTGCGTCTAACTGTTACGTTTGAGACGCGCACGATAGATTCGATCGTTTTGTTTTGCAAAGTATGCATGAACAGTGTATTTACCTTTGATTTGATTTTGCGTTGTTGTTAGAAGAAGCTTTGTACAATGTTGATAATTTTCGTTGGTCGATATTATTGGAGAATTCTCTAGAATTACTTGTTTACTATCGATCGAAGCATGTAGATAAATCTAGTAGTAGCTAAGAGATTCTTCTAACCTAAATAAAGTTATATGACGTAAGACAGTGCATAGTTCCCGTGACGAATTTTATTCTGATTGGATGTGATTGCGTCACGCTGGAATGTTCGAACTTTCTCTAGAGTATAGAGAGACTATATAAGTGGCGCACTGTTTAAAAGAGAGTAGACTGAAAAGTGAAAAAAACGATTGAGCGAACTTGTATGCAGTTGTTGATGTACGCTGAATAATGGTGGAAAACTTCATACGACGACTCCCGCCTTGTTGCTGAGTGAACAGGTTGCGTGGATAAACGAATCTGAGTTACACTTATTAAGATTCAAGCAACGGGGCTGAATCAACAATTGATTTAAAAAAACAACAACAGTGTAACAGTTTCACCTTAATTATTATTTTATTTTTTTAAACATAAAACATTTTTGTTTGGCATAAAATAACACTTTCGTTTCCCCCAAAAATTTTTGTAAGTGTGTCACATACTCACATAAAATAATACTTGTATTTCACATTAAAAAATGTTTTCCATAAAACAGCATAACTGTGACCTGACAAGCTCAATCAAAACTTTACAACAGGAAAATACTTCAATTAATAGTCAGCATCTGTTGCCATCATAATATTACCATACGATATCACTGACCCCGTTCGACGCAGTAAAATACATTACAGGTGTTTGTGTGTCCCTGTGTGTGTGAGAGAGAGAGAAAGAGATTGAGAGAAAGAGAGTGAGCGAGAGAGAGAGAGAGAGAGAGAGAGAGAGAGAGAGAGAGAGAGAGAGAGAGAAAGAGATAGGAAGGATGGAACAGGGGGTGATGGAGAGACCGTGAAAGAAAGGGAGAGCTGCGATAGAGAAAAATACAAGAAGACGGAGAAAGGGAAGACAGAAAGAGAGGAGGTTGAAGGGGTTTGGAAAGGACATAGTTTAGGAGAGGGCGGAGGAGGGAAGAAAAGAGTACATGGAAGAAGAAGAAGAAGAAGAAGAAGAAGAAGAAGAAGAAGAAGAAGAAGAAGAAGAAGAAGAAGAAGCGGGGCCGGATGGCTCAGTTTGTAGAGCGGCTTACTGGTAACCGAAAAGTCCCTGGTTCGAATCCCGGATTGCCCAACGTGTGACCATATTGTTTTCCATTCACCATCAACTGCTTAGCTGGTGTCAGAATAATGTGACCAACAGTCTCCTATTCGCCCCGGTGTGGTGTTACTATAATCTACAATTACCCTTTGAAGAAGAAGAAGAAGAAGAAGAAGAAGAAGAAGAAGAAGAAGAAGAAGAAGAAGAAGAAGAAGAAAGGTGTCAGAGGCGGGGAAAAAACAAAACTGTTTTTTAAATAAACGCAACTGACCTAATTTAGAGCATTTTATATAACAGTGATCATTTGTAAACAATCTATTGACCCAATAAGGCTTTCTAACATGTCCGCTTCACACTAATGTAACCACGGAGTGGAACAATTGCAGGTAAGTCGACCGTTGACCCTGAACAGCGGTGGGGTTAAAGATGAGTGTAGGGGGTAGAGGATGGGGGAGGTTAAGGGAGAGGGGAGGAATGGAGATGGGGTTAGGGCTGGTGAGTGTGCAGTTGTTGACGCAGCAGAACCATAACGATCATGCATGCCGCGGGAAGCACAGAAGTAAACTCCCGATATTGATCCAGCCTAACTTTATCTGACCCATCGGTGGTGTATAGACCTGTGCTTGGAAAGTAAGTCCTTATTGACACGTCCTGAGAACCTTTGGCAAACGTCGCTTCATTAGCATCAAACCACATGCAGTGTGATCCTCGCAATGATAGAATGTTAACTGCTGGTCTCGGATGTCATCCCACAGTCTCCGATGTTATCTTACAGTCTCGGATATCGCCTCACACTTTCGGATGTCATCTCACAGTCTTGTATGTGTCATCTCACAGTCATGCGAGCAGTCCATACCTGACACAGCGTGATCGAGCTCCGTGGACGCGAAGGCAATACGACCCAGCGTCAGGTGACAGGCCGGGTCATTAAAGACTGCTCTCTTGACTGGGAGATGAACTCGGAGATCAGCAGTTTAAATGCTACGATTATAAGTTTTGACAATACCTTTTGTTTGGTGCCAATGCGGGGACTAGAATTGACAAAAGTTATGTTTCATTAGGGAGCTACTTTTCTACCATCCTCTACTCTTCCTCAGTGATCACTCCTCATCACGTGTTAATTGTGTACTTCAGTAAGCTACGTATATGATTAATGCTTGGATGGGTGACGTTCAACACGATAAAAGAAGAAAAACATTGCACAGCAACCTCAGCCAAAACATCTGCCAATAGGTGCCCGACTCTAGTAACAAACGGAGATTGTCACACAGCGACGTACAAAAAGACAACCCTGCGCAAAACGGAGTATAATATTATACAACATACAGAGATGAGAGAGAAAGAGAGACTCACACACATATAATATTATACGACATACAGAGATGAGAAAGAAAGAGAGAGACACACACATATAATATTATACAACATACAGAGATGAGAAAGAAAAAGAGAGAGACTCACACACATATAATATTAGACAACAAAGGAGACGAGATGGATACCACCTTCACAAAGCTGACCCTCTAAACATGGACATCCTTTACACCCAAAAAAACTGACCCTCTAAAAAGAAACATCCCATAAACTCAAACACCAGCTATTCTTCACTATAAAATCAGCGGTTCTCTGTACTGCAGCGCGTGTTTTACAGAGAAATATAGTAGAAGGTCGTAAGTTAAAAAAAAAAAACGTGACATCATCATCAATACTCTTGACAGAAAATGAGATTGGCCATGAACGCGCCCGACTGAACGTGATCAAAATGATTAAAATGGCTCCGGCGGTTAGAAAGAACGACGACGTGCGTGATTTAACGTGATTAAAATTCAGTTCAATTAAATCTAGGGTTTTCTAGGGTCGCGCAGACCTCAATGCTATTTAAACACCACCACCTACAAAACTCAACAATCTCCAGGCGACCTTGATTAGCTCCTACGTCATTAACATGTTGTGAAGTCATTCGAGTGTACATGTGCATAAATCTTGGATTTGAAAAATATTGGCTGTTGACTGGAATTCTTGTTAACAGCGCGAGCATGACCGAGTGTGACATTCATGATCCGTTTCTTTTAGGAGTCGATCTGTGCACCCTGTGCGTGCTTCGTGGTGTTAAAAATGGCTGGAATAAAATGACCGTAAGCGTCATTACCCTTGAGCGTATGATGCGCGTGACGTCACATGTTGACGTTAACTACGATGCTTTGTATCCATACGGCGGACAACACGCGCAGCGAGGCGATGACATGAGTGTGGGCACGATTGGTGTCTCACTGCGAGTGTTCTTTCGTTTTTATAACCGTAACAAAGATACATCGTCCCCGGGTCCTGTGACGTACCAGCCCACTCAACAACCTATGGCCTAAATCCAGTTCCAGATCTAGAACCATTCAAAGAGAGAGAGATCTGTATCCTCACGGAGACTCAATTTGCTACCGCTTCGCGCCTTTTTCTGCTATATGGGTTCGTAAACGGTGTACAAACTTAAATTACTCTTGTGCGTGCATGTAAATGATTGGACTCGGTAACATTTGCTTGTTACTGTGGAGGAGGTGGTGTGTGTCACG